>CM060956.1:5000-562500 GCA_030765055.1 Mantis religiosa
CTAACCTAACCTAACCTAACCTAACCTAACCTAACCTAACCTAACCTAACCTAACCTAACCTAACCTAACCTAACCTAACCTAACCTAACCTAACCTAACCTAACCTAACCTAACCTAACCTAACCTAACCTAACCTAACCTAACCTAACCTAACCTAACCTAACCTAACCTAACCTAACCTAACCTAACCTAACCTAACCTAACCTAACCTAACCTAACCTAACCTAACCTAACCTAACCTAACCTAACCTAACCTAACCTAACCTAACCTAACCTAACCTAACCTAACCTAACCTAACCTAACCTAACCTAACCTAACCTAACCTAACCTAACCTAACCTAACCTAACCTAACCTAACCTAACCTAACCTAACCTAACCTAACCTAACCTAACCTAACCTAACCTAACCTAACCTAACCTAACCTAACCTAACCTAACCTAACCTAACCTAACCTAACCTAACCTAACCTAACCTAACCTAACCTAACCTAACCTAACCTAACCTAACCTAACCTAACCTAACCTAACCTAACCTAACCTAACCTAACCTAACCTAACCTAACCTAACCTAACCTAACCTAACCTAACCTAACCTAACCTAACCTAACCTAACCTAACCTAACCTAACCTAACCTAACCTAACCTAACCTAACCTAACCTAACCTAACCTAACCTAACCTAACCTAACCTAACCTAACCTAACCTAACCTAACCTAACCTAACCTAACCTAACCTAACCTAACCTAACCTAACCTAACCTAACCTAACCTAACCTAACCTAACCTAACCTAACCTAACCTAACCTAACCTAACCTAACCTAACCTAACCTAACCTAACCTAACCTAACCTAACCTAACCTAACCTAACCTAACCTAACCTAACCTAACCTAACCTAACCTAACCTAACCTAACCTAACCTAACCTAACCTAACCTAACCTAACCTAACCTAACCTAACCTAACCTAACCTAACCTAACCTAACCTAACCTAACCTAACCTAACCTAACCTAACCTAACCTAACCTAACCTAACCTAACCTAACCTAACCTAACCTAACCTAACCTAACCTAACCTAACCTAACCTAACCTAACCTAACCTAACCTAACCTAACCTAACCTAACCTAACCTAACCTAACCTAACCTAACCTAACCTAACCTAACCTAACCTAACCTAACCTAACCTAACCTAACCTAACCTAACCTAACCTAACCTAACCTAACCTAACCTAACCTAACCTAACCTAACCTAACCTAACCTAACCTAACCTAACCTAACCTAACCTAACCTAACCTAACCTAACCTAACCTAACCTAACCTAACCTAACCTAACCTAACCTAACCTAACCTAACCTAACCTAACCTAACCTAACCTAACCTAACCTAACCTAACCTAACCTAACCTAACCTAACCTAACCTAACCTAACCTAACCTAACCTAACCTAACCTAACCTAACCTAACCTAACCTAACCTAACCTAACCTAACCTAACCTAACCTAACCTAACCTAACCTAACCTAACCTAACCTAACCTAACCTAACCTAACCTAACCTAACCTAACCTAACCTAACCTAACCTAACCTAACCTAACCTAACCTAACCTAACCTAACCTAACCTAACCTAACCTAACCTAACCTAACCTAACCTAACCTAACCTAACCTAACCTAACCTAACCTAACCTAACCTAACCTAACCTAACCTAACCTAACCTAACCTAACCTAACCTAACCTAACCTAACCTAACCTAACCTAACCTAACCTAACCTAACCTAACCTAACCTAACCTAACCTAACCTAACCTAACCTAACCTAACCTAACCTAACCTAACCTAACCTAACCTAACCTAACCTAACCTAACCTAACCTAACCTAACCTAACCTAACCTAACCTAACCTAACCTAACCTAACCTAACCTAACCTAACCTAACCTAACCTAACCTAACCTAACCTAACCTAACCTAACCTAACCTAACCTAACCTAACCTAACCTAACCTAACCTAACCTAACCTAACCTAACCTAACCTAACCTAACCTAACCTAACCTAACCTAACCTAACCTAACCTAACCTAACCTAACCTAACCTAACCTAACCTAACCTAACCTAACCTAACCTAACCTAACCTAACCTAACCTAACCTAACCTAACCTAACCTAACCTAACCTAACCTAACCTAACCTAACCTAACCTAACCTAACCTAACCTAACCTAACCTAACCTAACCTAACCTAACCTAACCTAACCTAACCTAACCTAACCTAACCTAACCTAACCTAACCTAACCTAACCTAACCTAACCTAACCTAACCTAACCTAACCTAACCTAACCTAACCTAACCTAACCTAACCTAACCTAACCTAACCTAACCTAACCTAACCTAACCTAACCTAACCTAACCTAACCTAACCTAACCTAACCTAACCTAACCTAACCTAACCTAACCTAACCTAACCTAACCTAACCTAACCTAACCTAACCTAACCTAACCTAACCTAACCTAACCTAACCTAACCTAACCTAACCTAACCTAACCTAACCTAACCTAACCTAACCTAACCTAACCTAACCTAACCTAACCTAACCTAACCTAACCTAACCTAACCTAACCTAACCTAACCTAACCTAACCTAACCTAACCTAACCTAACCTAACCTAACCTAACCTAACCTAACCTAACCTAACCTAACCTAACCTAACCTAACCTAACCTAACCTAACCTAACCTAACCTAACCTAACCTAACCTAACCTAACCTAACCTAACCTAACCTAACCTAACCTAACCTAACCTAACCTAACCTAACCTAACCTAACCTAACCTAACCTAACCTAACCTAACCTAACCTAACCTAACCTAACCTAACCTAACCTAACCTAACCTAACCTAACCTAACCTAACCTAACCTAACCTAACCTAACCTAACCTAACCTAACCTAACCTAACCTAACCTAACCTAACCTAACCTAACCTAACCTAACCCGACCCGACCTGACCTACCATAATCTAAGTGCAACTGCACCTTTCCCAAATCTAGCACTGCTAACTTTTTTTCCACTGGGTATTTACTCACTCACCTTACTTAGATTAAGTTAGGTTAGGTTAGGTTAGCATAGCAAAGGTTAGGTTAGGTTAGGTTAGGTTAGGTTAGGTTAGGTTAGGTTAGGTTAGCATAGCAAAGGTTACGTTAGGTTAGGTTAGGTTAGGTTAGGTTAGCATAGCAAAGGTTAGGTTAGGTTAGGTTAGGTTAGCATAGCAAAGGTTAGGTTAGGTTAGGTTAGGTTAGGTTAGGTTAGCATAGCAAAGGTTAGGTTAGGTTAGGTTAGGTTAGGTTAGGTTAGGTTAGCATAGCAAAGGTTACGTTAGGTTAGGTTAGGTTAGCATAGCAAAGGTTAGGTTAGGTTAGGTTAGGTTAGGTTAGCATAGCAAAGGTTAGGTTAGGTTAGGTTAGGTTAGCATAGCAAAGGTTAGGTTAGGTTAGGTTAGGTTAGCATAGCAAAGGTTAGGTTAGGTTAGGTTAGGTTAGGTTAGGTTAGGTTAGGTTAGGTTAGCATAGCAAAGGTTAGGTTAGGTTAGGTTAGGTTAGGTTAGGTTAGGTTAGGTTAGGTTAGGTTAGCATAGCAAAGGTTACGTTAGGTTAGGTTAGGTTAGGTTAGGTTAGCATAGCAAAGGTTAGGTTAGGTTAGGTTAGGTTAGCATAGCAAAGGTTAGGTTAGGTTAGGTTAGGTTAGGTTAGCATAGCAAAGGTTAGGTTAGGTTAGGTTAGGTTAGGTTAGGTTAGGTTAGGTTAGCATAGCAAAGGTTACGTTAGGTTAGGTTAGGTTAGCATAGCAAAGGTTAGGTTAGGTTAGGTTAGGTTAGGTTAGCATAGCAAAGGTTAGGTTAGGTTAGGTTAGGTTAGCATAGCAAAGGTTAGGTTAGGTTAGGTTAGGTTAGCATAGCAAAGGTTAGGTTAGGTTAGGTTAGCATAGCAAAGGTTAGGTTAGGTTAGGTTAGGTTAGGTTAGGTTAGCATAGCAAAGGTTAGGTTAGGTTAGCATAGCAAAGGTTAGGTTAGGTTAGGTTAGGTTAGCATAGCAAAGGTTAGGTTAGGTTAGGTTAGGTTAGGTTAGCATAGCAAAGGTTAGGTTAGGTTAGCATAGCAAAGGTTAGGTTAGGTTAGGTTAGGTTAGGTTAGGTTAGCATAGCAAAGGTTAGGTTAGCTCAGGCTAGGTAAGCTAAGCTAACCCCACCTGAGCTACCTAACCTAATGATTTGGGAAAGTTATTTTTTTGTGCTATTTCAATTATTTTGTTGTATTCTGCTCTGTATTCTTCCGGTGTGAGAAGGATGTTTACCAGTCTGTTTCCCAAGATCCCACAAACAGCCAATCTTCAATAGTTTAGCACACAGACTGGTAAACATCCCTCTCACAGCAGAAGAATACAGAGCAGAATACAACAAAATAATTGAAATAGCACAAAAAAATAACTTTCCCAAATCATTAGTGAACAAAAAAGTCAGCTTAGCAAAAAAGAAGAAGCTACTAAAGGAAACCACAACGCTCTCAGCTACAGAAACTAATATGATTTTCAAAAAACTCACTTACCATCCATGGGCCTATGATACATTCAAAAAAGATTTGAAAAAACAAAATATTCAACCAGCACCAGTCAACCATTTCTCGTTAAAAAACCTAATTTGGTCAAACATCAAAGATGCCATTCCATCTAACAAAAAATCTGGTATATATCAAATTGAATGCACTGACTGTAGTCAAATTTATATTGGAAAAACCAAAAGAAATTTAGAAACAAGAGCAAAGGAACACTTTAGAAACATAAAAGATAAACAATTAGAAAAATCAGCATTTGCCACACATTTTTGGGAAAAAAACCACAACATAAATCCAGAACCAAGACCACTAAAACATACATCAGGAAAACAAGAACTACCCACATGGGAACAAATCTTCATTTCAAAAAATAGGATCAAAGTATTCAATTTCGACATCCCCAGAAAGATTTGTTGAGCAAGTTCCTTGAACCGCCACCAGAGGAGACTTGTGACAAAATATCGAGAACTACACCAACGAGAAACAGTCAAGAGCCGGTCAATGATAGAGGCAAAGCCTTTGAAACATGCTCCGGAAAAATTTAAAAGTAAGTGTTGTCTAGTGTCTTTAATCTACTCTCTTTAAAGTTAATTTGTCATTTTCTTTTTCACCTTTCTTTTGTGCCTTATTACCATCACTTCAATCATGATGCTGCTGCCATACTGCAATACATCACTGCAGTTTCCATCTATTGGTGACACATGTGAAGCAAATGTGACACCATGTTACTTGAACCATTTGCATCCTTGGGATTCACCATCAGGTACACCTCAGAAATATGTGATCTCTAAGCTCCAACTATCATAGCAACTAGGTCAGATGGCACAAGAAGTCCTACATGGAACGATAAGAATTGTCTTGGCATCAAGTATGTAATGAACAGATACTGTGGATAGTGGTAATATCAGGGCACTGACAATGATACAGAAAAAACTGACAAATCCGCTAACCAATATATGCGTAATCGTGTGTGCTCCATTGAACACCAGACCACTGTGTAAAGTATTAATCAGTGGACAATAGAGCATCCACCACACTGCAAAGCCGACAGTCTTGGAAATGGCAATCAGATCCTTCCAGCAATAGTGTTACCTTCAGGAATAGCATTTGATTTTAACCTAAGCGGTGCTAGTTATGGAAGTATTCAGGGAATGGGTGGGACCATATGAAATCCTAGTATAACACACACAAGACCTACCCACAATGTCCATATCATAGGCACTTGTTTTCTACACACATTCATTGCCTACTACAACATTTCCTGTTTTCCATTTACCTACACTAGACATTATCAGCAGTTTTCACATCCTTCTGTATTTGCTGTGTCTGGCTATGCCACAAGTAAAGTAATTTGTTTTTCTATACTATTCATATGTTGTCACAGCATATTTGGTTGAATGTGCAGTTCAGGATAAAACGCCAATTTCATTTTACTTTCCAGGGTGTGTGTAAACACCAAGTGGAAGAAAAGTTAGCACTGCCAGATTTGTGAAATAGTGCACTTTCACACTCATTACCCTGTTTGAAGTATGCAGTGGTTTATGCAAATAACTATTCAACATGTATTTTCAGCTTTCAGTTTGTACTGCACATATTCACTTATTAATAGGAAATGTTATATCCCATTTTCTTCAGTAAACAGCATGCAAAGTGATTAACATTTGCTACTAATCAATGAACATACCCAATACAAAGTGAATAATCAAAATAGGTATTCAATTATTATATGAAAACATAAGATAAGATAAGATAAGATAATAGTTTATTCACTTATAGACATGACATACATGTTTCAAGTTTCGTCGAAAAAGTTTACATATTACAATATTTAGTTACATACATCAAGATTTACAAATTTTACAGAGCATATACAGAGATTAATAAATAATGTAACTGTCTTTATGGTAAAAAAAAAAGATCTTCGGTTTTCCCTTTCTTTGAGGAGGGTCTCGCAGTTCTTCCTATCCATTGGTCATAAGGTGAAGATCTCAGTAATATGAAACAGAAGATGTAATAAAGTGTATTAATATTTTCTTATATGTTATATAATGATTGAACATAAATAATAATAGTAATAATAAGAATAATAATTTATAAATATGTACTTATTTGCTGATTTCAGAAATATATTTTGAAGGTTATACTCACTTGTTCAAATTACTAGACAGATTGACAGTTTGATCTCCCATTTATACCCTCATTGAAATATATACAAATTACATGTGTCAGGAAAAAAAAACCTTTGAAATTACAATTGCAGATATTCATCTATGTCATAAAAGGCCCTCTCAATTAAGTAAATTTTTAAACATTTATTAAACTTGGAACCAGTTGATTGTTTAATTGTGGCTGGCAACTTATTGTATAAACTTTTCCAATTACAAATGGATTTTTATCAAAAAATTTCTTACTCTTTGCTTCCCTATACATATTCTCTTTAGTTCTTGTGTCATATTTATGTATATTGCTATTACTCCTTATATTTGTAGTTCTCCTAACTAGTAAAATAACTCTAAAAATATATAATGCAACAACTGTAAGAATTCTTTCTTTTTTAAAAATTTCTCTACATGAATCCCTTGATTTTAATGAATACACAATCCTTACACACTTCTTCTGCAATACCAGTAATCGTTTCAAATTTTCTTTAGACGTTGTACCCCATAATTCATGCTTCCATACTTGTTTTATAAGGGAAAAGGGGCCCAGTTTCATGGAAGTGGCGGTGGTAACTTTAATCGCAGCTCTTTGCAGGTGATGTTTGGACAACTGCTCTAGAGAGAAACATTATATCAACAGGGTATTGGTTAAAAATGTGCTTTGGGAATATAAAATATGAGGAAATTACTTTCTCTGCTACTTAACCCATAACATAGCCAGCACACATCACATATGGAAAAATGTTGCAACTAATAAGCATGTTAGCAATAGTTTAGGCAAGGACAATAGGACTATTGCTTTGTGGTATCAAATGCATTTCTCTGCTAACATACAAATAGCTATGCAATTGACATTGTGGATACCTTATGTGTCTCATACTACAAACTAATTACAGCCGTCCACTTGCCTCATACATTCAAAATCAACACCCATAAGCTAAAATTAAATACTATTACTTCATGTAGCACTGTATATTGCTGGAAGAGTGTGGTGGAGGTTTGCAAGAGTGTCTACTGTGCAATTTGCTGGCTGATCTCCTACATTGTTTAATGAGTTTCATGACAGCCTTGTGTTCAATGGAGTAGACAGGATTATTCATATTTGATTACATGTAATGACATGTAAGACCTGTGTTTTTTCTCTCCATAACCTTCAGAGTCCTTATGTTACCACCATCCATAGTGCCTATTGAGGCTATACTTTATGTCATGAAAATTGTTGTCTTACCATGTAGAATTTTCTAGTGCCATCTGACCTAGTTGCTATAATAGTTGCAGTTCCAGCTTCAAGATAATCTATTTTCTCATATCTCCCTGATTGTGAATCACAATTGCATAACATGCTTCCAAATTTCCTTCACATGTGTTGTCAACAGAAGTTGCAGTAATCTGCATTGTGCTGTGTTGCAGCAAGGCAGTAGTATCAATGAAGTGACACTAACAAAGCACAAAAAATGGCTATAATATCAGACACTGGCATTTCAAACATTTTAGCAAAGCATCTATAAAACATTATCTGCGGGCTGTAAAATAATATACAATTAATGCTCATGATTTGGATTGTGGTTAATGAGAGTGTATGGCCAATGTTATATATGGTTACACTGAACTAACTGCATTGAACAGCTATATTACCATATATCCACATAACATTGGCCATATCCTCCCATTCACCACAATTTAAATCATGAGCTTTAACTGTATATTATTTTACAGCCAGCAGATAATGTTTTATATAACCTTTGCTCAAATGGCTGTAAAATGGCAATATCCGTCATTTTAGCCTTTTCCTGTGCCTTGGTAGTGTCACTTCATTGATACTACTGCCTTGCTGCAACACAGCAAAATGCAGATCACTGCAACTTTTATCTGTTGACAACACAGGTAAAGGAAATCTGGAAGCACGTTATGCAATCCTCATTCACAATCAGGAAGATACGAGAAAATAGATTATCTTAAAGCTGGAACTGCAACTATTATAGCAACTAGGTCAGATGCCACTAGAAAATCCTACATGGTAAGACAACAATTTTCATGACATCAAGTACAGCCTCAATAGGCACTATGGATGGTGGTAACATAAGGACTCTGATTAGATGTAATGACATGTAAGACCTGCGTTTTTTCTCTCCATAATCGTCAAATATGAATAATCCTGTCTACTCCATTGAACACAAGGCTGTCATGAAAGTCATTAAACAATGCAGAAGATCAGCCAGCAAATTGCACAGCAGACACCCTTGCAACCCTCCACCACACTCTTTCAGCAATATACAGTGCTATATGAAGCAATAGTATTTAATTTTAGCTTATGGGTGTTGATTTTCAATGTATGAAACAAGTGAATGGCTGTAATTAGTTTGTAATATGAGACACATAAGGTATCCACAATGTCAATTGCATAGCTATTTGCACATTAGCACACAAATGCATTTCATACCACAAAACAATTCTCCTATTGTCCTTGCCTACACTGTTGCCAACATCCTTATTAAATATCACATCTTTCCATATATGCTCTGTGCAGGTTGTTCTGAAGAAAATACTTTCTTTTGTATCTACACATATTACGTGTTATATTCCCAAAGCACACTTTCAGCCAATATCCCATCCATTTAATTTTCTTCTCCAGAGCACATGTCTAAATACCACTTGCAACAACTTGCCATTAACGGTAACACCCCCCACACCTTTGGAACTCAGCCCTTCCAAACTTCTAAAACAAGTATAGAACCATCTATTCAAATAATTCAATGACCATTTTCTACACCAACTGTACTGTAGACACTGATTCAGTATCCACAATTATAAGCCACAACCAACTCTCCTACAAAAACCAAAACATAAATGAACTAACCCATTAAAATATCGAAATGGTTGCATGTATTAGCTACAAGGAATTTCCATGGTACTGCAATCCCTCTGGCCAGATAAGCAAAAGAAAGAAGCCCAAGGATTCCATTAATAGCAAATAAATACAGCAACACACTTCAATAAAATCATTACGGTACAACCAAAAATAATAATGGTCACAACTATATCTACTTCTATACATTGAATAAAAAAGCTACAGCAAAACAAACTCCCTGCTAATAGTGCTTCAACATTCTACAGGCCACTGCTACTATATTTCAACATTTAACTCAACCTACATTTACAAAGTACATACAAGAAGCCTCTACCGCAAAAGTGCTACAACACAATTTTTTTTCAAAGAAATTACTTAACTTTTGCATGGGAAGCACCTAGCCCTCAATCTCGACGGAAATGTGGGATTGTTGTTCTGCCATCACATCTGAAAAAAAAAACAGTTTATTAGAATGGAAACAAATCTTTTAAACTGATTGGAAACAAATCTTTTAAAGTGAATGGAAACAAATCTTTTAAACTGAATGGAAACAACCCATTTAAACTGAATGGAAGCAACCCATTCAAACTGAATGGAAGCAACCCATTCAAACTGAATGGAAGCAACCCATTCAAACTGAATGGAAGCAACCCATTTAGACTAAATGGAAGCAACCCACTTAGACTGAATGGAAGCAACCCATTTAGAATGAATGGAAACAACCCATTTAAACTGAATGGAAACAACCCATTTCAACTGAATGGAAACAAAATTCTCAAATAGAAGATTTCATTTAGTAAATTTAAAATTGCCTACCTATAACTTCTGCGAATGTTGCAGTGGAATTGCCTCTTTCTGCTTAGAGCCGAATATTCTGGTTGTTGTACTCCATGGAATTTTCTTTGCACGAACATCTGCACACCTCATCTGGCGATCATCCTTCACCTTTGGCTCGGATATATGCAACAGAATTAAATAAGGCTATATATGGAACAAAATTAAATAAGGCTACAGTTTCTAAACGCTACTTCCTCTAAATTCAAAAATATCTATGAATCTCCTACTATAACTGGAAATCCTTAAACCCTGCTGTTCTTCCTAAATGTCCCAAGTTCTACAAACTGCCATGTCCAACTTAGAGCAACAGATGAGGAACCGCAGTTACCTCACAAACATTGAAATAAGGTACCATGGAAAACATGCAATTCAATTATTCCTGATTCAGTATCCGCAATTAACTATTAGCCACATCCACGTCGATTACAAAAAATAAAACAAATGAACTAACCCGTTAAAATATCAAAATCGTTGCATGTATTAACTGCAAGGAAATTCCATGGTACTGCAATCCCTCTGGCCAGATAAGCAAAAGAAAGAAGCCCAAGGATTCCATTAATAGCAAATAAATACAGCAACACACTTCAATAAAATCATTACGGTACAACCAAAAATAATAATGGTCACAACTATATCTACTTCAATACATTGAATATAAAAGCTACAGCAAAACAAACTCCCTGCTAATAGTGCTTCAACATTCTACAGGCCACTGCTAGTATATTTCAACATTTAACTCAACCTACATTTACAAAGTACATACAAGAAGCCTCTACCGCAAAGGTGCTACAACACAATTTTTTTTCAAAGAAATTACTTAACTTTTGCATGGGAAGCACCTAGCCCTCAATCTCGACGGAAATGTGGGATTGTTGTTCTGCCATCACATCTGAAAAAAAAACAGTTTATTAGAATGGAAACAAATCTTTTAAACAGAACGGAAACAAATCTTTTAAACTGATTGGAAACATATCTTTTAAAGTGATTGGTAACAAATCTTTTAAAGTGAATGGTAACAAACTTTTTAAAGTGAATGGTAACAAATCTTTTAAAGTGAATGGTAACAAATCTTATAAAGTGAATGGATACAAATCTTTTAAACTGAATGGAAGCAACCCATTTAGACTGAATGGAAACAACCCATTCAAACTGAATGGAAACAAAATTCTCAAATAGAAGATTTCATTTAGTAAATTTAAAATTGCCTACCTATAACTTCTGCTAATGTTGCAGTGGAATTGCCTCTTTCTGCTTAGAGCCGAATATTCTGGTTGTTGTACTCCATGGAATTTTCTTTGAACGAACATCTGCACACCTCATCTGGCGAACATCCACCTTTGGCTCGGATATATGCAACATAATCAAACAAGGCTATATATGGAACAAAATTAAATAAGGCTACAGTTTCAAAACGCTACTTCCTCTAAATTCAAAAATATCTATGAATCTCCTACTATAACTGGAAATCCTTAAACCCCGCTGTTCTTCCTAAATGTCCCAAGTTCTACAAACTGCCATGTCCAACTTAAAGCAACAGATGAGGAACAGCAGTTACCTCACAAACATTGAAATAAGGTACAATGGAAAACATGCAATTCAATTATTCCTGATTCAGTATCCGCAATTAACTATTACCCACAACCACGTCGATTACAAAAAATAAAACATAAATGAACTAACCCCTTAAAATATCGAAATGGTTGCAGGCATTAACTGCAAGGAAATTCCATGGTACTGCAATCCCTCTGGCCAGATAAGCAAAAGAAAGAAGCCCAAGGATTCCATTAATAGCAAATAAATACAGCAACACACTTCAATAAAATCATTACGGTACAACCAAAAATAATAATGGTCACAACTATATCTAATTCAATACATTGAATAAAAAAGCTACAGCAAAACAAACTCCCTGCTAATAGTGCTTCAACATTCTACAGGCCACTGCTACTATATTTCAACATTTAACTCAACCTACATTTACAAAGTACATACAAGAAGCCTCTACCGCAAAAGTGCTACAACACAATGTTTTTCAAAGAAATTAATTAACTTTTGCATGGGAAGCACCTAGCCCTCAATCTCGACGGAAATGTGGGATTGTTGTTCTGCCATCACATCTGAAAAAAAAAACAGTTTATTAGAATGGAAACAAATATTTTAAACAGAATGGAAACAAATCTTTTAAACTGAATAAAAACAAATCTTTTAAACTGAATTTAAACAAATCTTTTAAATGAATAGTAACAAATCTTTTAAAGTGAATGGAAACAACCCATTTAAACTGAATGGAAGCAACCCATTTAGACTGAATGGAAGCAACCCATTTAAACTGAATGGAAACAAAATTCTCAAATAGAAGATTTCATTTAGTAAATTTAAAATTGCCTAACTATAACTTCTGCTAATGTTGCAGTGGAATTGCCTCTTTCTGCGTAGAGCCGAATATTCTGGTTGTTGTACTCCATGGAATTTTCTTTGCACGAACATCTGCACACCTCATCTGGCGATCATCCTTCACCTTTGGCTCGGATATATGCAACAGAATTAAACAAGGCTATATATGGAACAAAATTAAATAAGGCTACAGTTTCTAAACGCTACTTCCTCTAAATTCAAAAATATCTATGAGTCTCCTACTATAACTGGAAATCCTTAAACCCTGCTGTGCTTCCTAAATGTCCCAAGTTCTACAAACTGCCATGTCCAACTTAGAGCAACAGTTGAGGAACAGCAGTTACCTCACAAACATTGAAATAAGGTACAATGGAAAACATGCAATTCAATTATTCCTGATTCAGTATCCGCAATTAACTATTAGCCACAACCACGTTGATTACAAAAAATAAAACATAAATGAACTAACCCGTTAAAATATCGAAATAGTTGCATGTATTAGCTACAAGGAATTTCCATGGTACTGCAATCCCTCTGGCCAGATAAGCAAAAGAAAGAAGCCCAAGGATTCCATTAATAGCAAATAAATACAGCAACACACTTCAATAAAATCATTACGGTACAACCAAAAATAATAATGGTCACAACTATATCTACTTCTATACATTGAATAAAAAAGCTACAGCAAAACAAACTCCCTGCTAATAGTGCTTCAACATTCTACAGGCCACTGCTACTATATTTCAACATTTAACTCAACCTACATTTACAAAGTACATACAAGAAGCCTCTACCGCAAAAGTGCTACAACACAATTTTTTTCAAAGAAATTACTTAACTTTTGCATGGGAAGCACCTAGCCCTCAATCTCGACGGAAATGTGGGATTGTTGTTCTGCCATCACATCTGAAAAAAAACAGTTTATTAGAATGGAAACAAATCTTTTAAACTGAATTGAAACAAATATTTTAAACTGATTGGAAACAAATCTTTTAAAGTGAATGGAAACAAATCTTTTAAACTGAATGGAAACAACCCATTTAAACTGAATGGAAGCAACCCATTCAAACTGAATGGAAGCAACCCATTTAGACTAAATGGAAGCAACCCACTTAGACTGAATGGAAGCAACCCATTTAGAATGAATGGAAACAACCCATTTAAACTGAATGGAAACAACCCATTTAAACTGAATGGAAACAAAATTCTCAAATAGAAGATTTCATTTAGTAAATTTAAAATTGCATACCTATAACTTCTGCGAATGTTGCAGTGGAATTGCCTCTTTCTGCTTAGAGCCGAATATTCTGGTTGTTGTACTCCATGGAATTTTCTTTGCACGAACATCTGCACACCTCATCTGGCGATCATCCTTCACCTTTGGCTCGGATATATGCAACAGAATTAAATAAGGCTATATATGGAACAAAATTAAATAAGGCTACAGTTTCTAAACGCTACTTCCTCTAAATTCAAAAATATCTATGAATCTCCTACTATAACTGGAAATCCTTAAACCCTGCTGTTCTTCCTAAATGTCCCAAGTTCTACAAACTGCCATGTCCAACTTAGAGCAACAGATGAGGAACCGCAGTTACCTCACAAACATTGAAATAAGGTACCATGGAAAACATGCAATTCAATTATTCCTGATTCAGTATCCGCAATTAACTATTAGCCACATCCACGTCGATTACAAAAAATAAAACAAATGAACTAACCCGTTAAAATATCAAAATCGTTGCATGTATTAACTGCAAGGAAATTCCATGGTACTGCAATCCCTCTGGCCAGATAAGCAAAAGAAAGAAGCCCAAGGATTCCATTAATAGCAAATAAATACAGCAACACACTTCAATAAAATCATTACGGTACAACCAAAAATAATAATGGTCACAACTATATCTACTTCAATACATTGAATAAAAAAGCTACAGCAAAACAAACTCCCTGCTAATTCTGCTTCAACATTCTACAGGCCACTGCTAGTATATTTCAACATTTAACTCAACCTACATTTACAAAGTACATACAAGAAGCCTCTACCGCAAAAGTGCTACAACACAATTTTTTTTCAAAGAAATTACTTAACTTTTGCATGGGAAGCACCTAGCCCTCAATCTCGACGGAA
Organism: Mantis religiosa; assembly: GCA_030765055.1. Lineage (NCBI taxonomy): Eukaryota > Metazoa > Arthropoda > Insecta > Mantodea > Mantidae > Mantis > Mantis religiosa. The sequence goes on from CM060956.1 coordinate 19,967, forward strand.
ATGTGGGATTGTTGTTCTGCCATCACATCTGAAAAAAAACAGTTTATTAGAATGGAAACAAATCTTTTAAACAGAACGGAAACAAATCTTTTAAACTGATTGGAAACATATCTTTTAAACTGATTGGTAACAAATCTTTTAAAGTGAATGGTAACAAACTTTTTAAAGTGAATGGTAACAAATCTTTTAAAGTGAATGGTAACAAATCTTTTAAAGTGAATGGATACAAATCTTTTAAACTGAATGGAAGCAACCCATTTAGACTGAATGGAAACAACCCATTTAAACTGAATGGAAACAAAATTCTCAAATAGAAGATTTCATTTAGTAAATTTAAAATTGCCTACCTATAACTTCTGCTAATGTTGCAGTGGAATTGCCTCTTTCTGCTTAGAGCCGAATATTCTGGTTGTTGTACTCCATGGAATTTTCTTTGCACGAACATCTGCACACCTCATCTGGCGATCATCCTTCACCTTTGGCTCGGATATATGCAACAGAATTAAACAAGGCTATATATGGAACAAAATTAAATAAGGCTACAGTTTCAAAACGCTACTTCCTCTAAATTAAAAAATATCTATGAATCTCCTACTATAACTGGAAATCCTGAAACCCTGCTGTGCTTCCTAAATGTCCCAAGTTCTACAAACTGCCATGTCCAACTTAATGCAACAGATGAAGAACAGCAGTTACCTCACAAACATTGAAATAAGGTACAATGGAAAACATGCAATTCAATTATTCCTGATTCAGTATCCGCAATTAACTATTAGCCACAACCACGTCGATTACAAAAAATAAAACATAAATGAACTAACCCGTTAAAATATCGAAATGGTTGCATGTATTAACTGCAAGGAAATTCCATGGTACTGCAATCCCTCTGGCCAGATAAGCAAAAGAAAGAAGCCCAAGGATTCCATTAATAGCAAATAAATACAGCAACACACTTCAATAAAATCATTACGGTACAACCAAAAATAATAATGGTCACAACTATATGTACCTTAATACATTGAATAAAAAAGCTACAGCAAAACAAACTCCCTGCTAATAGTGCTTCAACATTCTACAGGCCACTGCTACTATATTTCAACATTTAACTCAACCTACATTTACAAAGTACACACAAGAAGCCTCTACCGCAAAAGTGCTACAACACAATTTTTTTCAAAGAAATTACTTAACTTTTAATGGGAAGCACCTAGCCCTCAATCTCGACGGAAATGTGGGATTGTTGTTCTGCCATCACATCTGAAAAAAAAACAGTTTATTAGAATGGAAACAAATCTTTTAAACAGAATGGAAACAAATCTTTTAAACAGAATGGAAACAAATCTTTTAAAGTGAATGGAAACAAATCTTTTAAACTGAATGGAAACAAATCTTTTAAACTGAATGGAAACAACCCATTTAAACTGAATGGAAGCAACCCATTCAAACTGAATGGAAGCAACCCATTCAAACTGAATGGAAGCAACTAATTTAGACTGAATGGAAGCAACCCATTTAAACTGAATGGAAACAAAATTCTCAAATAGAAGATTTCATTTAGTAAATTTAAAATTGCCTACCTATAACTTCTGCTAATGTTGCAGTGGAATTGCCTCTTTCTGCTTAGAGCCGAATATTCTGGTTGTTGTACTACATGGAATTTTCTTTGAACGAACATCTGCACACCTCATCTGGCGATCATCCTTCACCTTTGGCTCGGATATATGCAACATAATTAAACAAGGCTATATATGGAACAAAATTAAATAAGGCTACAGTTTCTAAACGCTACTTCCTCTAAATTCAAAAATATCTATGAATCTCCTACTAACACTGGAAATCCTTAAACCCTGCGGTTCTTCCTAAATGTCCCAAGTTCTACAAACTGCCATGTCCAACTTAGAGCAACAGATGAGGAACAGCAGTTACCTCACAAACATTGAAATAAGGTACAATGGAAAACATGCAATTCAATTATTCCTGATTCAGTATCCGCAATTAACTATTAGCCACAACCACGTCGATTACAAAAAATAAAACATAAATGAACTAACCCGTTAAAATATCGAAATGGTTGCATGTATTAACTGCAAGGAAATTCCATGGTACTGCAATCCCTCTGGCCAGATAAGCAAAAGAAAGAAGCCCAAGGATTCCATTAATAGCAAATAAATACAGCAACACACTTCAATAAAATCATTACGGTACAACCAAAAATAATAATGGTCACAACTATATCTACTTCAATACATTGAATAAAAAAGCTACAGCAAAACAAACTCCCTGATAATAGTGTTTCAGCATTCTACAGGCCACTGCTACTATATTTCAACATTTAACTCAACCTACATTTACAAAATACATACAAGAAGCCTCTACCGCAAAAGTGCTACAACACAATTTGTTTCAAAGAAATTACTTAACTTTTGCATGGGAGGCACCTAGCCCTCAATCTCGACGGAAATGTGGGATTGTTGTTCTGCCATCACATCTGAAAAAAAAACAGTTTATTAGAATGGAAACAAATATTTTAAACAGAATGGAAACAAATCTTTTAAACTGAATTGAAACAAATCTTTTAAGCTGAATGGAAACAAATCTTTTAAAGTGAATAGTAACAAATCTTTTAAAGTGAATGGAAACAACCCATTTAAACTGAATGGAAGCAACCCATTTAGACTGAATGGAAGCAACCTATTTAAACTGAATGGAAGCAACCCATTTAAACTGAATGGAAACAAAATTCTCAAATAGAAGATTTCATTTAGTAAATTTAAAATTGCCTACCTATAACTTCTGCTAATGTTGCAGTGGAATTGCCTCTTTCTGCTTAGAGCCGAATATTCTGGTTGTTGTACTCCATGGAATTTTCTTTGCACGAACATCTGCACACCTCATCTGGCGATCATCCTTCACCTTTGGCTCGGATATATGCAACAGAATTAAACAAGGCTATATATGGAACAAAATTAAATAAGGCTACAGTTTCAAAACGCTACTTCCTCTTAATTCAAAAATATCTATGAATCTCCTACTATAACTGGAAATCCTTAAACCCTGCTGTGCTTCCTAAATGTCCCAAGTTCTACAAACTGCCATGTCCAACTTGGAGCAACAGATGAGGAACAGCAGTTACCTCACAAACATTGAAATAAGGTACAATGGAAAACATGCAATTCAATTATTCCTGATTCAGTATCCGCAATTAACTATTAGCCACAACCACGTCGATTACAAAAAATAAAACATAAATGAACTAACCCGTTAAAATATCGAAATAGTTGCATGTATTAACTGCAAGGAAATTCCATGGTACTGCAATCCCTCTGGCCAGATAAGCAAAAGAAAGAAGCCCAAGGATTCCATTAATAGCAAATAAATACAGCAACACACTTCAATAAAATCATTACGGTACAACCAAAAATAATAATGGTCACAACTATATCTACTTCAATACATTGAATAAAAAAGCTACAGCAAAACAAACTCCCTGCTAATAGTGCTTCAACATTCTACAGGCCACTGCTACTATATTTCAACATTTAACTCAACCTACATTTACAAAGTATATACAAGAAGCCTCTACCGCAAAAGTGCTACAACACAATGTTTTTCAAAGAAATTACTTAACTTTTGCATGGGAAGCACCTAGCCCTCAATCTCGACGGAAATGTGGGATTGTTGTTCTGCCATCACATCTGAAAAAAAAACAGTTTATTAGAATGGAAACAAATATTTTAAACAGAATGGAAACAAATATTTTAAACTGAATTAAAACAAATCTTTTAAACTGAATGGAAACAAATCTTTTAAAGTGAATGGTAACAAATCTTTTAAAGTGAATGGTAACAAATCTTTTAAAGTGAATGGTAACAAATCTTTTAAACTGAATGGAAGCAACCCATTTAGACTGAATGGAAACAACCCATTTAAACTGAATGGAAACAAAATTCTCAAATAGAAGATTTCATTTAGTAAATTTAAAATTGCCTACCTATAACTTCTGCTAATGTTGCAGTGGAATTGCCTCTTTCTGCTTAGAGCCGAATATTCTGGTTGTTGTACTCCATGGAATTTTCTTTGCACGAACATCTGCACACCTCATCTGGCGATCATCCTTCACCTTTGGCTCGGATATATGCAACAGAATTAAACAAGGCTATATATGGAACAAAATTAAATAAGGCTACAGTTTCAAAACGCTACTTCCTCTAAATTCAAAAATATCTATGAATCTCCTACTATAACTGGAAATCCTTAAACCCTGCTGTGCTTCCTAAATGTCCCAAGTTCTACAAACTGCCATGTCCAACTTGGAGCAACAGATGAGGAACAGCAGTTACCTCACAAACATTGAAATAAGGTACAATGGAAAACATGCAATTCAATTATTCCTGATTCAGTATCCGCAATTAACTATTAGACACAACCACGTCGATTACAAAAAATAAAACATAAATGAACTAACCCGTTAAAATATCGAAATAGTTGCATGTATTAACTGCAAGGAAATTCCATGGTACTGCAATCCCTCTGGCCAGATAAGCAAAAGAAAGAAGCCCAAGGATTCCATTAATAGCAAATAAATACAGCAACACACTTCAATAAAATCATTACGGTACAACCAAAAATAATAATGGTCACAACTATATCTACTTCAATACATTGAATAAAAGAGCTACAGCAAAACAAACTCCCTGCTAATAGTGCTTCAGCATTCTACAGGACACTGCTACTATATTTCAACATTTAACTCAACCTACATTTACAAAGTACATACAAGAAGCCTCTACCGCAAAAGTGCTACAACACAAATTTTTTCAAAGAAATTACTTAACTTTTGCATGGGAAGCACCTAGCCCTCAATCTCGACGGAAATGTGGGATTGTTGTTCTGCCATCACATCTGAAAAAAACAGTTTATTAGAATAGAAACAAATATTTTAAACAGAATGGAACAAATCTTTTAAACTGAATTGAAACAAATCTTTTAAACTGAATGGAAACAAATCTTTTAAAGTGAATAGTAACAAATTTTTAAAGTGAATGGAAACAACCCATTTAAACTGAATGGAAGCAGCCCACTTAGATTGAATGGAAGCAACCCATTTAAACTGAATGGAAACAAAATTCTCAAATAGAAGATTTCATTTAGTAAATTTAAAATTGCCTACCTATAACTTCTGCTAATGTTGCAGTGGAATTGCCTCTTTCTGCTTAGAGCCGAATATTCTGGTTGTTGTACTCCATGGAATTTTCTTTGCACGAACATCTGCACACCTCATCTGGCGATCATCCTTCACCTTTGGCTCGGATATATGCAACAGAATTAAACAAGGCTATATATGGAACAAAATTAAATAAGGCTACAGTTTCTAAACGCTACTTCCTCTAAATTCAAAAATATCTATGAATCTCCTACTATAACTGGAAATCCTTAAACCCTGCTGTTCTTCCTAAATGTCCCAAGTTCTACAAACTGCCATGTCCAACTTAGAGCAACAGATGAGGAACAGCAGTTACCTCACAAACATTGAAATAAGGTACAATGGACAAGATGCAATTCAATTATTCCTGATTCAGTATCCGCAATTAACTATTACCCACAACCACGTCGATTACAAAAAATAAAACATAAATGAACTAACCCGTTAAAATATCGAAATGGTTGCATGTATTAACTGCAAGGAAATTCCATGGTACTGCAATCCCTCTGGCCAGATAAGCAAAAGAAAGAAGCCCAAGGATTCCATTAATAGCAAATAAATACAGCAACACACTTCAATAAAATCATTACGGTACAAACAAAAATAATAATGGTCACAACTATATCTACTTCAATACATTGAATAAAAAAGCTACAGGAAAACAAACTCCCTGCTAATAGTGCTTCAACATTCTACAGGCCACTGCTACTATATTTCAACATTTAACTCAACCTACATTTACAAAGTACATACAAGAAGCCTCTACCGCAAAAGTGCTACAACACAATGTTTTTCAAAGAAATTACTTATTTTTTGCATGGGAAGCACCTAGCCCTCAATCTCGACGGAAATGTGGGATTGTTGTTCTGCCATCACATCTGAAAAAAAAACAGTTTATTAGAATGGAAACAAATCTTTTAAACAGAGCGGAAACAAATCTTTTAAACTGAATGGAAACATTTCTTATAAACTGATTGGAAACATTTCTTTTAAACTGATTGGTAACAAATCTTTTAAAGTGAATGGTAACAAATCTTTTAAAGTGAATGGTAACAAATCTTTTAAAGTGAATAGTAACAAATCTTTTAAACTGAATGGAAGCAACCCATTTAGACTGAATGGAAGCAACCCATTTAGACTGAATAGAAACAACCCATTTAAACTGAATGGAAACAACCCATTTAAACTGAATGGAAACAACCCATTTAAACTGAATGGAAACAACCCATTTAAACTGAATGGAAACAACCCATTTAAACTGAATGGAAACAACCCATTTAAACTGAATGGAAACAAAATTCTCAAATAGAAGATTTCATTTAATAAATTTAAAATTGCCTACCTATAACTTCTGCTAATGTTGCAGTGGAATTGCCTCTTTCTGCTTAGAGCCGAATATTCTGGTTGTTGTACTCCATGGAATTTTCTTTGCACGAACATCTGCACACCTCATCTGGCGATCATCCTTCACCTTTGGCTCGGATATATGCAACAGAATTAAACAAGGCTATATATGGAACAAAATTAAATAAGGCTACAGTTTCAAAACGCTACTTCCTCTAAATTCAAAAATATCTATGAATCTCCTACTATAACTGGAAATCCTGAAACCCTGCTGTGCTTCCTAAATGTCCCAAGTTCTACAAACTGCCATGTCCAACTTGGAGCAACAGATGAGGAACAGCAGTTACCTCACAAACATTGAAATAAGGTACAATGGAAAACATGCAATTCAATTATTCCTGATTCAGTATCCGCAATTAACTATTAGCCACAACCACGTCGATTACAAAATATAAAACAAATGAACTAACCCGTTAAAATATCGAAATAGTTGCATGTATTAACTGCAAGGAAATTCCATGGTACTGCAATCCCTCTGGCCAGATAAGCAAAAGAAAGAAGCCCAAGGATTCCATTAATAGCAAATAAATACAGCAACACACTTCAATAAAATCATTACGGTACAACCAAAAATAATAATGGTCACAACTATATCTACTTCAATACATTGAAAAAAAAAGCTACAGCTAAACAAACTCCCTGCTAATAGTGCTTCAGCATTCTACAGGCCACTGCTACTATATTTCAACATTTAACTCAACCTACATTTACAAAGTACATACAAGAAGCCTCTACCGCAAAAGTGCTACAACACAATTTTTTTCAAAGAAATTACTTAACTTTTGCATGGGAAGCACCTAGCCCTCAATCTCGACGGAAATGTGGGATTGTTGTTCTGCCATCACATCTGAAAAGAAAACAGTTTATTAGAATGGAAACAAATCTTTTAAACAGAACGGAAACAAATCTTTTAAACTGAATGGAAACATTTCTTTATACTGATTGGAAACATTTCTTTTAAACTGATTGGAAACATTTCTTTTAAATTGATTGGAAATATTTCTTTTAAACTGATTGGTAACAAATCTTTTAAAGTGAATGGTAACAAATCTTTTAAAGTGAATGGATACAAATCTTTTAAACTGAATGGAAGCAACCCACTTAGACTGAATGGAAACAACCCATTTAAACTGAATGGAAACAAAATTCTCAAATAGAAGATTTCATTTAGTAAATTTAAAATTGCCTACCTATAACTTCTGCTAATGTTGCAGTGGAATTGCCTCTTTCTGCTTAGAGCCGAATATTCTGGTTGTTGTACTCCATGGAATTTTCTTTGCACGAACATCTGCACACCTCATCTGGCGATCATCCTTCACCTTTGGCTCGGATACATGCAACAGAATTAAACGAGGCTATATATGGAACAAAATTAAATAAGGCTACAGTTTCTAAACGCTACTTCCTCTAAATTCAAAAATATCTATGAATCTCCTACTATAACTGGAAATCCTTAAACCCTGCTGTTCTTCCTAAATGTCCCAAGTTCTACAAACTGCCATGTCCAACTTAGAGCAACAGATGGGGAACAGCAGTTACCTCACAAACATTGAAATAAGGTACAATGGAAAACATGCAATTCAATTATTCCTGATTCAGTATCCGCAATTAACTATTAGCCACAACCACGTCGACTACAAAAAATAAAACAAATGAACTAACCCGTTAAAATATCGAAATGGTTGCATGTATGAACTGCAAGGAAATTCCATGGTACTGCAATCCCTCTGGCCAGATAAGCAAAAGAAAGAAGCCCAAGGATTCCATTAATAGCAAATAAATACAGCAACACACTTCAATAAAATCATTACGGTACAACCAAAAATAATAATGGTCACAACTATATCTACTTCAATACATTGAATAAAAGAGCTACAGCAAAACAAACTCCCTGCTAATAGTGCTTCAGCATTCTACAGGACACTGCTACTATATTTCAACATTTAACTCAACCTACATTTACAAAGTACATACAAGAAGCCTCTACCGCAAAAGTGCTACAACACAAATTTTTTCAAAGAAATTACTTAACTTTTGCATGGGAAGCACCTAGCCCTCAATCTCGACGGAAATGTGGGATTGTTGTTCTGCCATCACATCTGAAAAAAACAGTTTATTAGAATAGAAACAAATATTTTAAACAGAATGGAACAAATCTTTTAAACTGAATTGAAACAAATCTTTTAAACTGAATGGAAACAAATCTTTTAAAGTGAATAGTAACAAATTTTTAAAGTGAATGGAAACAACCCATTTAAACTGAATGGAAGCAGCCCACTTAGATTGAATGGAAGCAACCCATTTAAACTGAATGGAAACAAAATTCTCAAATAGAAGATTTCATTTAGTAAATTTAAAATTGCCTACCTATAACTTCTGCTAATGTTGCAGTGGAATTGCCTCTTTCTGCTTAGAGCCGAATATTCTGGTTGTTGTACTCCATGGAATTTTCTTTGCACGAACATCTGCACACCTCATCTGGCGATCATCCTTCACCTTTGGCTCGGATATATGCAACAGAATTAAACAAGGCTATATATGGAACAAAATTAAATAAGGCTACAGTTTCTAAACGCTACTTCCTCTAAATTCAAAAATATCTATGAATCTCCTACTATAACTGGAAATCCTTAAACCCTGCTGTTCTTCCTAAATGTCCCAAGTTCTACAAACTGCCATGTCCAACTTAGAGCAACAGATGAGGAACAGCAGTTACCTCACAAACATTGAAATAAGGTACAATGGACAAGATGCAATTCAATTATTCCTGATTCAGTATCCGCAATTAACTATTACCCACAACCACGTCGATTACAAAAAATAAAACATAAATGAACTAACCCGTTAAAATATCGAAATGGTTGCATGTATTAACTGCAAGGAAATTCCATGGTACTGCAATCCCTCTGGCCAGATAAGCAAAAGAAAGAAGCCCAAGGATTCCATTAATAGCAAATAAATACAGCAACACACTTCAATAAAATCATTACGGTACAAACAAAAATAATAATGGTCACAACTATATCTACTTCAATACATTGAATAAAAAAGCTACAGCAAAACAAACTCCCTGCTAATAGTGCTTCAACATTCTACAGGCCACTGCTACTATATTTCAACATTTAACTCAACCTACATTTACAAAGTACATACAAGAAGCCTCTACCGCAAAAGTGCTACAACACAATTTTTTTCAAAGAAATTACTTAACTTTTGCATGGGAAGCACCTAGCCCTCAATCTCGACGGAAATGTGGGATTGTTGTTCTGCCATCACATCTGAAAAAAAAAACAGTTTATTAGAATGGAAACAAATATTTTAAACAGAATGGAAACAAATCTTATAAACTGAATTAAAACAAATCTTTTAAACTGAATGGAAACAAATCTTTTTAAGTGAATAGTAACAAATCTTTTAAAGTGAATGGAAACAACCCATTTAAACTGAATGGAAGCAACCCATTTAGACTGATTGGAAGCAACCCATTTAGACTGAATGGAAGCAACCCATTTAGACTGAATGGAAGCAACCCATTTAAACTGAATGGAAACAAAATTCTCAAATAGAAGATTTCATTTAGTAAATTTAAAATTGCCTACCTATAACTTCTGCTAATGTTGCAGTGGAATTGGCTCTTTCTGCTTAGAGCCGAATATTCTGGTTGTTGTACTCCATGGAATTTTCTTTGCACGAACATCTGCACACCTCATCTGGCGATCATCCTTCACCTTTGGCTCGGATATATGCAACAGAATTAAACAAGGCTATATATGGAACAAAATTAAATAAGGCTACAGTTTCAAAACGCTACTTCCTCTAAATTCAAAAATATCTATGAATCTCCTACTATAACTGGAAATCCTTAAAACCTGCTGTTCTTCCTAAATGTCCCAAGTTCTACAAACTGCCATGTCCGACTTAAAGCAACAGATGAGGAACAGCAGTTACCTCACAAACATTGAAATAAGGTACAATGGAAAACATGCAATTCAATTATTCCTGATTCAGTATCCGCAATTAACTATTAGCCACAACCACGTCGATTACAAAAAATAAAACATAAATGAACTAACCCGTTAAAATATCGAAATGGTTGCATGTATTAACTGCAAGGAAATTCCATGGTACTGCAATGCCTCTGGCCAGATAAGCAAAAGAAAGAAGCCCAAGGATTCCATTAATAGCAAATAAATACAGCAACACACTTCAATAAAATCATTACGGTACAACCAAAAATAATAATGGTCACAACTATATCTACTACAATACATTGAATAACAAAGCTACTGCAAAACAAACTCCCTGCTAATAGTGCTTCAACATTCTACAGGCCACTGCTAGTATATTTCAACATTTAACTCAACCTACATTTACAAAGTACATACAAGAAGCCTCTACCGCAAAAGTGCTACAACACAATTTTTTTCAAAGAAATTACTTAACTTTTGCATGGGAAGCACCTAGCCCTCAATCTCGACGGAAATGTGGGATTGTTGTTCTGCCATCACATCTGAAAAAAAAAACAGTTTATTAGAATGGAAACAAATCTTTTAAACAGAACGGAAACAAATCTTTTAAACTGATTGGAAACATATCTTTTAAACTGATTGGTAACAAATCTTTTAAAGTGAATGGTAACAAATCTTTTAAAGTGAATGGTAACAAATCTTTTAAAGTGAATGGTAACAAATCTTTTAAAGTGAATGGTAACAAATCTTTTAAAGTGAATGGTAACAAATCTTTTAAAGTGAATGGATACAAATCTTTTAAACTGAATGGAAGCAACCCATTTAGACTGAATGGAAACAACCCATTTAAACTGAATGGAAACAAAATTCTCAAATAGAAGATTTCATTTAGTAAATTTAAAATTGCCTACCTATAACTTCTGCTAATGTTGCAGTGGAATTGCCTCTTTCTGCTTAGAGCCGAATATTCTGGTTGTTGTACTCCATGGAATGTTCTTTGCACGAACATCTGCACACCTCATCTGGCGATCATCCTTCACCTTTGGCTCGGATATATGCAACAGAATTAAACAAGCCTATATATGGAACAAAATTAAATAAGGCTACAGTTTCAAAACGCTACTTCCTCTAAATTCAAAAATATCTATGAATCTCCTATTATAACTGGAAATCCTTAAACCCTGCTGTGCTTCCTAAATGTCCCAAGTTCTACAAACTGCCATGTCCAACTTGGAGCAACAGATGAGGAACAGCAGTTACCTCACAAACATTGAAATAAGGTACAATGGAAAACATGCAACTCAATCATTCCTGATTCAGTATCCGCAATTAACTATTAGCCACAACCACGTCGATTACAAAAAATAAAACATAAATGAACTAACCCGTTAAAATATCGAAATAGTTGCATGTATTAACTGCAAGGAAATTCCATGGTACTGCAATCCCTCTGGCCAGATAAGCAAAAGAAAGAAGCCCAAGGATTCCATTAATAGCAAATAAATACAGCAACACACTTCAATAAAATCATTACGGTACAACCAAAAATAATAATGGTCACAACTATATCTACTTCAATACATTGAATAACAAAGCTACAGCAAAACAAACTCCCTGCTAATTGTGCTTCAACATTCTACAGGCCACTGCTAGCATATTTCAACATTTAACTCAACCTACATTTACAAAGTACATACAAGAAGCCTCTACCGCAAAAGTGCTACAACACAATTTTTTTAAAGAAATTACTTAACTTTTGCATGGGAAGCACCTAGCCCTCAATCTCGACGGAAATGTGCGATTGTTGTTCTGCCATCACATCTGAAAAAAAAAACAGTTTATTAGAATGGAAACAAATCTTTTAAACAGAACGGAAACAAATCTTTTAAACTGAATGGAAACAAATCTTTTAAAGTGAATGGTAACAAATCTTTTAAAGTGAATGGTAACAAATCTTTTAAAGTGAATGGTAACAAATCTTTTAAAGTGAATGGTAACAAATCTTTTAAAGTGAATGGAAACAAATCTTTTGAACTGAATGGAAGCAACCCTTTTAGACTGAATGGTAGCAACCCATTTAGACTGAATAGAAACAACCCATTTAAACTGAATGGAAACAAAATTCTCAAATAGAAGATTTCATTTAATAAATTTAAAATTGCCTACCTATAACTTCTGCTAATGTTGCAGTGGAATTGCCTCTTTCTGCTTAGAGCCGAATATTCTGGTTGTTGTACTCCATGGAATTTTCTTTGCACGAACATCTGCACACCTCATCTGGCGATCATCCTTCACATTTGGCTCGGATATATGCAACAGAATTAAACAAGGCTATATATGGAACAAAATTAAATAAGGCTACAGTTTCAAAACGCTACTTCCTCTAAATTCAAAAATATCTATGAATCTCCTACTATAACTGGAAATCCTTAAACCCTGCTTTGCTTCCTAAATGTCCCAAGTTCTACAAACTGCCATGTCCAACTTGGAGCAACAGATGAGGAAAAGCAGTTACCTCACAAACATTGAAATAAGGTACAATGGAAAACATGCAATTCAATTATTCCTGATTCAGTATCCGCAATTAACTATTAGCCACAACCACGTCTATTACAAAAAATAAAACATAAATGAACTAACCCGTTAAAATATCGAAATGGTTGCATGTATTAACTGCAAGGAAATTCCATGGTACTGCAATCCCTCTGGCCAGATAAGCAAAAGAAAGAAGCCCAAGGATTCCATTAATAGTAAATAAATACAGCAACACACTTCAATAAAATCATTACGGTACAACCAAAAATAATAATGGTCACAACTATATCTACTTCAATTCATTGAATAAAAAAGCTACAGCAAAACAAACTCCCTGCTAATAGTGCTTCAACATTCTACAGGCCACTGCTACTATATTTCAACATTTAACTCAACCTACATTTACAAAGTACATACAAGAAGCCTCTACCGGAAAAGTGCTACAACACAATGTTTTTCAAAGAAATTACTTAACTTTTGCATGGGAAGCACCTAGCCCTCAATCTCGACGGAAATGTGGGATTGTTGTTCTGCCATCACATCTGAAAAAAAACAGTTTATTAGAATGGAAACAAATCTTTTAAACTGAATTAAAACAAATCTTTTAAACTGAATTAAAACAAATCTTTTAAACTGAATTAAAACAAATCTTTTAAACTGAATAGTAACAAATCTTTTAAAGTGAATAGTAACAAATCTTTTAAACTGAATGGAAGCAACCCATTTAGACTGAATGGAAGCAACCCATTTAGACTGAATGGAAGCAACCCATTTAGACTGAATGGAAGCAACCCATTTAAACTGAATGGAAACAAAATTCTCAAATAGAAGATTTCATTTAGTAAATTTAAAATTGCCTACCTATAACTTCTGCTAATGTTGCAGTGGAATTGCCTCTTTCTGCTTAGAGCCGAATATTCTGGTTGTTGTACTCCATGGAATTTTCTTTGCACGAACATCTGCACACCTCATCTGGCGATCATCCTTCACCTTTGGCTCGGATATATGCAACAGAATTAAATAAGGCTATATATGGAACAAAATTAAATAAGGCTACAGTTTCTAAACGCTACTTCCTCTAAATTCAAAAATATCTATGAATCTCCTACTAACACTGGAAATCCTTAAACCCTGCTGTTCTTCCTAAATGTCCCAAGTTCTACAAACTGCCATGTCCAACTTAAAGCAACAGATGAGGAACAGCAGTTACCTCACAAACATTGAAATAAGGTACAATGGAAAACATGCAATTCAATTATTCCTGATTCAGTATCCGCAATTAACTATTAGCCACAACCACGTCGATTACAAAAAATAAAACATAAATGAACTAACCCGTTAAAATATCGAAATAGTTGCATGTATTAACTGCAAGGAAATTCCATGGTACTGCAATCCCTCTGGCCAGATAAGCAAAAGAAAGAAGCCCAAGGATTCCATTAATAGCAAATAAATACAGCAACACACTTCAATAAAATCATTACGGTACAACCAAAAATAATAATGGTCACAACTATATCTACTTCAATACATTGAAAAGAAAAGCTACAGCTAAACAAACTCCCTGCTAATAGTGCTTCAGCATTCTACAGGCCACTGCTATTATATTTCAACATTTAACTCAACCTACATTTACAAAGTACATACAAGAAGCCTCTAGCGCAAAAGTGCTACAACACAATTTTTTTCAAAGAAATTACTTAACTTTTGCATGGGAAGCACCTAGCCCTCAATCTCGACGGAAATGTGGGATTGTTGTTCTGCCATCACATCTGAAAAAAAAAACAGTTTATTAGAATGGAAACAAATATTTTAAACAGAATGGAAACAAATCTTTTAAACTGAATTGAAACAAATCTTTTAAACTGAATGGAAACAAATCTTTTAAAGTGAATACTAACAAATCTTTTAAAGTGAATGGAAACAACCCATTTAAACTGAATGGAAGCAACCCATTTAGACTGAATGGAAGCAACCCATTTAAACTGAATGGAAACAAAATTCTCAAATAGAAGATTTCATTTAGTAAATTTAAAATTGCCTACCTATAACTTCTGCTAATGTTGCAGTGGAATTGCCTCTTTCTGCTTAGAGCCGAATATTCTGTTTGTTGTACTCCATGGAATTTTCTTTGCACGAACATCTGCACACCTCATCTGGCGATCATCCTTCACCTTTGGCTCGGATATATGCAACAGAATTAAATAAGGCTATATATGGAACAAAATTAAATAAGGCTACAGTTTCTAAACGCTACTTCCTCTAAATTCAAAAATATCTATGAATCTCCTACTATAACTGGAAATCCTTAAAACCTGCTGTTCTTCCTTAATGTCCCAAGTTCTACAAACTGCCATGTCCAACTTAAAGCAACAGATGAGGAACAGCAGTTACCTCACAAACATTGAAATAAGGTACAATGGAAAACATGCAATTCAATTATTCCTGATTCAGTATCCGCAATTAACTATTAGCCACAACCACGTCGATTACAAAAAATAAAACATAAATGAACTAACCCGTTAAAATATCGAAATGGTTGCATGTATTAACTGCAAGGAAATTCCATGGTACTGCAATCCCTCTGGCCAGATAAGCAAAAGAAAGAAGCCCAAGGGTTCCATTAATAGCAAATAAATACAGCAACACACTTCAATAAAATCATTACGGTACAACCAAAAATAATAATGGTCACAACTATATCTACTTCAATACATTGAATAAAAAAGCTACAGCAAAACAAACTCCCTGCTAATAGTGCTTCAACGTTCTACAGGCCACTGCTACTATATTTCAACATTTAACTCAACCTACATTTACAAAGTACATACAAGAAGCCTCTACCGCAAAAGTGCTACAACACAATTTTTTTCAAAGAAATTACTTAACTTTTAATGGGAAGCACCTAGCCCTCAATCTCGACGGAAATGTGGGATTGTTGTTCTGCCATCACATCTGAAAAAAAAACAGTTTATTAGAATGGAAACAAATCTTTTAAACAGAGCGGAAACAAATCTTTTAAACTGAATGGAAACATTTCTTTTAAACTGATTGGAAACATTTCTTTTAAACTGATTGGTAACAAATCTTTTAAAGTGAATGGTAACAAATCTTTTAAAGTGAATGGTAACAAATCTTTTAAAGTGAATGGTAACAAATCTTTTAAAGTGAATGGATACAAATCTTTTAAACTGAATGGAAGCAACCCATTTAGACTGAATGGAAGCAGCCCATTTAGACTGAATAGAAACAACCCATTTAAACTGAATGGAAACAACCCATTTAAACTGAATGGAAACAACCCATTTAAACTGAATGGAAACAAAATTCTCAAATAGAAGATTTCATTTAGTAAATTTAAAATTGCCTACCTATAACTTCTGCTAATGTTGCAGTGGAATTGCCTCTTTCTGCTTAGAGCCGAATATTCTGGTTGTTGTACTCCATGGAATTTTCTTTGCACGAACATCTGCACACCTCATCTGGCGATCATCCTTCACCTTTGGCTCGGATATATGCAACAGAATTAAACAAGGCTATATATGGAACAAAATTAAATAAGGCTACAGTTTCAAAACGCTACCACCTCTAAATTCAAAAATATCTATGAATCTCCTACTATAACTGGAAATCCTGAAACCCTGCTGTGCTTCCTAAATGTCCCAAGTTCTACAAACTGCCATGTCCAACTTGGAGCAACAGATGAGGAACAGCAGTTACCTCACAAACATTGAAATAAGGTACAATGGAAAACATGCAATTCAATTATTCCTGATTCAGTATCCGCAATTAACTATTAGCCACAACCACGTCGATTACAAAAAATAAAACAAATGAACTAACCCGTTAAAATATCGAAATAGTTGCATGTATTAACTGCAAGGAAATTCCATGGTACTGCAATCCCTCTGGCCAGATAAGCAAAAGAAAGAAGCCCAAGGATTCCATTAATAGCAAATAAATACAGCAACACACTTCAATAAAAAAATTACGGTACAACCAAAAATAATAATGGTCACAACTATATCAACTTCAATACATTGAAAAAAAAAGCTACAGCTAAACAAACTCCCTGCTAATAGTGCTTCAGCATTCTACAGGCCACTGCTACTATATTTCAACATTTAACTCAACCTACATTTACAAAGTACATACAAGAAGCCTCTACCGCAAAAGTGCTACAACACAATTTTTTTCAAAGAAATTACTTAACTTTTGCATGGGAAGCACCTAGCCCTCAATCTCGACTGAAATGTGGGATTGTTGTTCTGCCATCACATCTGAAAAGAAAACAGTTTATTAGAATGGAAACAAATCTTTTAAACAGAACGGAAACAAATCTTTTAAACTGAATGGAAACAAATCTTTTAAACTGATTGGAAACATTTCTTTTAAACTGATTGGAAACATTTCTTTTAAATTGATTGGAAACATTTCTTTTAAACTGATTGGTAACAAATCTTTTAAAGTGAATGGTAACAAATCTTTTAAAGTGAATGGATACAAATCTTTTAAACTGAATGGAAGCAACCCACTTAGACTGAATGGAAACAACCCATTTAAACTGAATGGAAACAAAATTCTCAAATAGAAGATTTCATTTAGTAAATTTAAAATTGCCTACCTATAACTTCTGCTAATGTTGCAGTGGAATTGCCTCTTTCTGCTTAGAGCCGAATATTCTGGTTGTTGTACTCCATGGAATTTTCTTTGCACGAACATCTGCACACCTCATCTGGCGATCATCCTTCACCTTTGGCTCGGATATATGCAACAGAATTAAACGAGGCTATATATGGAACAAAATTAAATAAGGCTACAGTTTCAAAACGTTACTTCCTATAAATTCAAAAATATCTATGAATCTCCTACTATAACTGGAAATCCTTAAACCCTGCTGTTCTTCCTAAATGTCCCAAGTTCTACAAACTGCCATGTCCAACTTAGAGCAACAGATGAGGAACAGCAGTTACCTCACAAACATTGAAATAAGGTACAATGGAAAACATGCAATTCAATTATTCCTGATTCAGTATCCGCAATTAACTATTAGCCACAACCACGTCGACTACAAAAAATAAAACATAAATGAACTAACCCGTTAAAATATCGAAATGGTTGCATGTATGAACTGCAAGGAAATTCCATGGTACTGCAATCCCTCTGGCCAGATAAGCAAAAGAAAGAAGCCCAAGGATTCCATTAATAGCAAATAAATACAGCAACACACTTGAATAAAATCATTACGGTACATTCAAAAATAATAATGGTCACAACTGTAACTACTTCAATACATTGAATAAAAGAGCTACAGCAAAACAAACTCCCTGCTAATAGTGCTTCAGCATTCTACAGGCCACTGCTACTATATTTCAACATTTAACTCAACCTACATTTACAAAGTACATACAAGAAGCCTCTACCGCAAAAGTGCTACAACACATTTTTTTTCAAAGAAATTACTTAACTTTTGCATGGGAAGCACCTAGCCCTCAATCTCGACGGAAATGTGGGATTGTTGTTCTGCCATCACATCTGAAAAAAAAGAGTTTATTAGAATAGAAACAAATATTTTAAACAGAATGGAACAAATCTTTTAAACTGAATTGAAACAAATCTTTTAAACTGAATGGAAACAAATCTTTTAAAGTGAATAGTAACAAATTTTTAAAGTGAATTTAAACAACCCATTTAAACTGAATGGAAGCAGCCCATTTAGATTGAATGGAAGCAACCCATTTAAACTGAATGGAAACAAAATTCTCAAATAGAAGATTTCATTTAGTAAATTTAAAATTGCCTACCTATAACTTCTGCTAATGTTGCAGTGGAATTGCCTCTTTCAGCTTAGAGCCGAATATTCTGGTTGTTGTACTCCATGGAATTTTCTTTGCACGAACATCTGCACACCTCGTCTGGCGATCATCCTTCACCTTTGGCTCGGATATATGCAACAGAATTAAATAAGGCTATATATGGAACAAAATTAAATAAGGCTACAGTTTCTAAACGCTACATCCTCTAAATTCAAAATTATCTATGAATCTCCTACTATAACTGGAAATCCTTAAACCCTGCTGTTCTTCCTAAATGTCCCAAGTTCTACAAACTGCCATGTCCAACTTAGAGCAACAGATGAGGAACCGCAGTTACCTCACAAACATTGAAATAAGGTACAATGGAAAACATGCAATTCAATTATTCCTTATTCAGTATCCGCAATTAACTATAAGCCACAACCACGTCGATTACAAAAAATAAAACAAATGAACTAACCCGTTAAAATATCGAAATGGTTGCATGTATTAACTGCAAGGAAATTCCATGGTACTGCAATCCCTCTGGCCAGATAAGCAAAAGAAAGAAGCCCAAGGATTCCCTTAATAGCAAATAAATACAGCAACACACTTCAATAAAATCATTACGGTACAACCAAAAATAATAATGGGCACAACTATATCTACTTCAATACATTGAATAACAAAGCTACAGCAAAACAAACTCCCTGCTAATAGTGCTTCAACATTCTACAGGCCACTGCTAGTATATTTCAACATTTAACTCAACCTACATTTACAAAGTACATACAAGAAGCCTCTACCGCAAAAGTGCTACAACACAATTTTTTTAAAGAAATTACTTAACTTTTGCATGGGAAGCACCTAGCCCTCAATCTCGACGGAAATGTGCGATTGTTGTTCTGCCATCACATCTGAAAAAAAAACAGTTTATTAGAATGGAAACAAATCTTTTAAACAGAACGGAAACAAGTCTTTTAAACTGAATGGAAACATTTCTTTTAAACTGATTGCAAACATTTCTTTTAAACTGATTGGTAACAAATCTTTTAAAGTGAATGGTAACAAATCTTTTAAAGTGAATGGTAACAAATCTTTTAAAGTGAATGGTAACAAATCTTTTAAAGTGAATGGAAACAAATCTTTTAAACTGAATGGAAGCAACCCATTTAGACTGAATGGAAGCAACCCATTTAGACTGAATAGAAACAACCCATTTAAACTGAATGGAAACAAAATTCTCAAATAGAAGATTTCATTTAATAAATTTAAATTTGCCTACCTATAACTTCTGCTAATGTTGCAGTGGAATTGCCTCTTTCTGCTTAGAGCCGAATATTCTGGTTGTTGTACTCCATGGAATTTTCTTTGCACGAACATCTGCACACCTCATCTGGCGATCATCCTTCACCTTTGGCTCGGATATATGCAACAGAATTAAACAAGGCTATATATGGAACAAAATTAAATAAGGCTACAGTTTCAAAACGCTACTTCCTCTAAAATCAAAAATATCTATGAGTCTCCTACTATAACTGGAAATCCTGAAACCCTGCTGTGCTTCCTAAATGTCCCAAGTTCTACAAACTGCCATGTCCAACTTAGAGCAACAGATGAGGAACAGCAGTTACCTCACAAACATTGAAATAAGGTACAATGAAAAACATGCAATTCAATTATTCCCGATTCAGTATCCGCAATTAACTATTAGCCACAACCACGTCGATTACAAAAAATAAAACATAAATGAACTAACCCGTTAAAATATCGAAATGGTTGCATGTATTAACTGCAAGGAAATTCCATGGTACTGCAATCCCTCTGGCCAGATAAGCAAAAGAAAGAAGCCCAAGGATTCCATTAATAGCAAATAAATACAGCAACACACTTCAATAAAATCATTACGGTACAACCAAAAATAATAATGGTCACAACTATATCTAATTCAATACATTGAATAAAAAAGCTACATCAAAACAAACTCCCTGCTAATAGTGCTTCAACATTCTACAGGCCACTGCTACTATATTTCAACATTTAACTCAACCTACATTTACAAAGTACATACAAGAAGCCTCTACCGCAAAAGTGCTACAACACAATTTTTTTCAAAGAAATTACTTAACTTTTGCATGGGAAGCACCTAGCCCTCAATCTGGACGGAAATGTGGGATTGCTGTTCTGCCATCACATCTGAAAAAAAACAGTTTATTAGAATGGAAACAAATATTTTAAACAGAACGGAAACAAATCTTTTAAACTGAATTGAAACAAATCTTTTAAACTGATTGGAAACATTTCTTTTAAACTGATTGGTAACAAATCTTTTAAAGTGAATGGGTACAAATCTTTTAAAGTGAATGGTAACAAATCTTTTAAAGTGAATGGTAACAAATCTTTTAAAGTGAGTGGATACAAATCTTTTAAACTGAATGGAAGCAACCCATTTAGACTGAATGGAAGCAACCCATTTAAACTGAATGGAAGCAACCCATTTAAACTGAATGGAAGCAACCCATTTAGACTGAATGGAAGCAACCCATTTAAACTGAACGGAAGCAACCCATTTAGACTGAATGGAAGCAACCCATTTAAACTGAATGGAAACAAAATTCTCAAATAGAAGATTTCATTTAGTAAATTTAAAATTGCCTACCTATAACTTCTGCTAATGTTGCAGTGGAATTGCCTCTTTCTGCTTAGAGCCGAATATTCTGGTTGTTGTACTCCATGGAATTTTCTTTGCACGAACATCTGCACACCTCATCTGGCGATCATCCTTCACCTTTGGCTCGGATATATGCAACAGAATTAAATAAGGCTATATATGGAACAAAATTAAATAAGGCTACAGTTTCTAAACGCTACTTCCTCTAAATTCAAAAATATCTATGAATCTCCTACTATAACTAGAAATCCTTAAACCCTGCTGTTCTTCCTAAATGTCCCAAGATCTACAAACTGCCATGTCCAACTTAGAGCAACAGATGAGGAACAGCAGTTACCTCACAAACATTGAAATAAGGTACAATGGAAAACATGCAATTCAATTATTCCTGATTCAGTATCCGCAATTAACTATTAGCCACAACCACGTCGATTACAAAAAATAAAACAAATGAACTAACCCGTTAAAATATCGAAATGGTTGCATGTATTAACTGCAAGGAAATTCCATGGTACTGCAATCCCTCTGGCCAGATAAGCAAAAGAAAGAAGCCCAAGGATTCCCTTAATAGCAAATAAATACAGCAACACACTTCAATAAAATCATTACGGTACAACCAAAAATAATAATGGTCACAACTATATCTACTTCAATACATTGAATAACAAAGCCACAGCAAAACAAACTCCCTGCTAATAGTGCTTCTACATTCTACAGGCCACTGCTAGTATATTTCAACATTTAACTCAACCTACATTTACAAAGTACATACAAGAAGCCTCTACCGCAAAAGTGCTACAACACAATTTTTTTAAAGAAATTACTTAACTTTTGCATGGGAAGCACCTAGCCCTCAATCTCGACGGAAATGTGGGATTGTTGTTCTGCCATCACATCTGAAAAAAAAAGAGTTTATTAGAATAGAAACAAATATTTTAAACAGAATGGAACAAATCTTTTAAACTGAATTGAAACAAATCTTTTAAACTGAATGGAAACAAATCTTTTAAAGTGAATAGTAACAAATTTTTAAAGTGAATTTAAACAACCCATTTAAACTGAATGGAAGCAGCCCATTTAGATTGAATGGAAGCAACCCATTTAAACTGAATGGAAACAAAATTCTCAAATAGAAGATTTCATTTAGTAAATTTAAAATTGCCTACCTATAACTTCTGCTAATGTTGCAGTGGAATTGCCTCTTTCTGCTTAGAGCCGAATATTCTGGTTGTTGTACTCCATGGAATTTTCTTTGCACGAACATCTACACACCTCATCTGGCGATCATCCTTCACCTTTGGCTCGGATATATGCAACAGAATTAAACAAGGCTATATATGGAACAAAATTAAATCAGGCTACAGTTTCTAAACGCTACTTCCTCTAAATTCAAAAATATCTATGAATCTCCTACTATAACTGGAAATCCTTAAACCCTGCTGTTCTTCCTAAATGTCCCAAGTTCTACAAACTGCCATGTCCAAATTAGAGCAACAGATGAGGAACAGCAGTTACCTCACAAACATTGAAATAAGGTACAATGGAAAACATGCAATTCAATTATTCCTGATTCAGTATCCGCAATTAACTATTACCCACAACCACGTCGATTACAAAAAATAAAACATAAATGAACTAACCCGTTAAAATATCGAAATGGTTGCATGTTTTAACTGCAAGGAAATTCCATGGTACTGCAATCCCTCTGGCCAGATAAGCAAAAGAAAGAAGCCCAAGGATTCCATTAATAACAAATAAATACAGCAACACACTTCAATAAAATCATTACGGTACAACCAAAAATAATAATGGTCACAACTATATCTACTTCAATACATTGAATAAAAAAGCTACAGCAAAACAAACTCCCTGCTAATAGTGCTTCAACATTCTACAGGCCACTGCTACTATATTTCAACATTTAACTCACCCTACATTTACAAAGTACATACAAGAAGCCTCTACCGCAAAAGTGCTACAACACAATGTTTTTCAAAGAAATTACTTAACTTTTGCATGGGAAGCACCTAGCCCTCAATCTCGACGGAAATGTGGGATTGTTGTTCTGCCATCACATCTGAAAAAAAAACAGTTTATTAGAATGGAAACAAATATTTTAAACAGAATGGAAACAAATCTTATAAACTGAATTAAAACAAATCTTTTAAACTGAATGGAAACAAATCTTTTTAAGTGAATGGTAACAAAATCTTTTAAAGTGAATGGTAACAAAATCTTTTAAAGTGAATGGTAACAAATCTTATAAAGTGAATGGATACAAATATTTTAAAGTGAATGGATACAAATCTTTTAAACTGAATGGAAGCAACCCATTTAGACTGAATGGAAACAACCCATTTAAACTGAATGGAAACAAAATTCTCAAATAGAAGATTTCATTTAGTAAATTTAAAATTGCCTACCTATAACTTCTGCTAATGTTGCAGTGGAATTGCCTCTTTCTGCTTAGAGCCGAATATTCTGGTTGTTGTACTCCATGGAATTTTCTTTGCACGAACATCTGCACACCTCATCTGGCGATCATCCTTCACCTTTGGCTCGGATATATGCAACAGAATTAAACAAGGCTATATATGGAACAAAATTAAATAAGGCTACAGTTTAAAAACGCTACTTCCTCTAAATTCAAAAATATCTATGAATCTCCTACTATAACTGGAAATCCTTAAACCCTGCTGTGCTTCCTAAATGTCCCAAGTTCTACAAACTGCCATGTCCAACTTGGAGCAACAGATGAGGAACAGCAGTTACCTCACAAACATTGAAATAAGGTACAATGGAAAACATGCAATTCAATTATTCCTGATTCAGTATCCGCAATTAACTATTAGCCACAACCACGTCGATTACAAAAAATAAAACATAAATGAACTAACCCGTTAAAATATCGAAATAGTTGCATGTATTAACTGCAAGGAAATTCCATGGTACTGCAATCCCTCTGGCCAGATAAGCAAAAGAAAGAAGCCCAAGGATTCCATTAATAGCAAATAAATACAGCAACACACTTCAATAAAATCATTACGGTACAACCAAAAATAATAATGGTCACAACTATATCTACTTCAATACATTGAAAAAAAAAAGCTACAGCTAAACAAACTCCCTGCTAATAGTGCTTCAGCATTCTACAGGCCACTGCTATTATATTTCAACATTTAACTCAACCTACATTTACAAAGTACATACAGGAAGCCTCTAGCGAAAAAGTGCTACAACACAATTTTTTTCAAAGAAATTACTTAACTTTTGCATGGGAAGCACCTAGCCCTCAATCTCGACGGAAATGTGGGATTGTTGTTCTGCCATCACATCTGAAAAAAAAACAGTTTTTTAGAATGGAAACAAATATTTTAAACAGAATGGAAACAAATCTTTTAAACTGAATTGAAACAAATCTTTTAAAGTGAATACTAACAAATCTTTTAAAGTGAATGGAAACAACCCATTTAAACTGAATGGAAGCAACCCATTTAGACTGAATGGAAGCAACCCATTTAAACTGAATGGAAACAAAATTCTCAAATAGAAGATTTCATTTAGTAAATTTAAAATTGCCTACCTATAACTTCTGCTAATGTTGCAGTGGAATTGCCTCTTTCAGCTTAGAGCCGAATATTCTGGTTGTTGTACTCCATGGAATTTTCTTTGCACGAACATCTGCACACCTCATCTGGCGATCATCCTTCACCTTTGGCTCGGATATATGCAACAGAATTAAATAAGGCTATATATGGAACAAAATTAAATAAGGCTACAGTTTCTAAACGCTACATCCTCTAAATTCAAAATTATCTATGAATCTCCTACTATAACTGGAAATCCTTAAACCCTGCTGTTCTTCCTAAATGTCCCAAGTTCTACAAACTGCCATGTCCAACTTAGAGCAACAGATGAGGAACCGCAGTTACCTCACAAACATTGAAATAAGGTACAATGGAAAACATGCAATTCAATTATTCCTTATTCAGTATCCGCAATTAACTATAAGCCACAACCACGTCGATTACAAAAAATAAAACAAATGAACTAACCCGTTAAAATATCGAAATGGTTGCATGTATTAACTGCAAGGAAATTCCATGGTACTGCAATTCCTCTGGCCAGATAAGCAAAAGAAAGAAGCCCAAGGATTCCCTTAATAGCAAATAAATACAGCAACACACTTCAATAAAATCATTACGGTACAACCAAAAATAATAATGGGCACAACTATATCTACTTCAATACATTGAATAACAAAGCTACAGCAAAACAAACTCCCTGCTAATAGTGCTTCAACATTCTACAGGCCACTGCTAGTATATTTCAACATTTAACTCAACCTACATTTACAAAGTACATACAAGAAGCCTCTACCGCAAAAGTGCTACAACACAATTTTTTTAAAGAAATTACTTAACTTTTGCATGGGAAGCACCTAGCCCTCAATCTCGACGGAAATGTGCGATTGTTGTTCTGCCATCACATCTGAAAAAAAAAAACAGTTTAAACAGAACGGAAACAAATCTTTTAAACTGAATGGAAACATTTCTTTTAAACTGATTGGAAATATTTCTTTTAAACTGATTGGTAACAAATCTTTTAAACTGATTGGTAACAAATCTTTTAAAGTGAATGGTAACAAATCTTTTAAAGTGAATGGTAACAAATCTTTTAAAGTGAATGGTAACAAATCTTTTAAAGTGAATGGTAACAAATCTTTTAAAGTGAATGGAAACAAATCTTTTAAACTGAATGGAAGCAACCCATTTAGACTGAATGGAAGCAACCCATTTAGACTGAATAGAAACAACCCATTTAAACTGAATGGAAACAAAATTCTCAAATAGAAGATTTCATTTAATAAATTTAAAATTGCCTACCTATAACTTCTGCTGATGTTGCAGTGGAATTGCCTCTTTCTGCTTAGAGCCGAATATTCTGGTTGTTGTACTCCATGGAATTTTCTTTGCACGAACATCTGCACACCTCATCTGGCGATCATCCTTCACCTTTGGCTCGGATATATGCAACAGAATTAAACAAGGCTATATATGGAACAAAATTAAATAAGGCTACAGTTTCAAAACGCTACTTCCTCTAAATTCAAAAATATCTATGAGTCTCCTACTATAACTGGAAATCCTGAAACCCTGCTGTGCTTCCTAAATGTCCCAAGTTCTACAAACTGCCATGTCCAACTTAGAGCAACAGATGAGGAACAGCAGTTACCTCACAAACATTGAAATAAGGTACAATGGAAAACATGCAATTCAGTTATTCCTGATTCAGTATCCGCAATTAACTATTAGCCACAACCACGTCGATTACAAAAAATAAAACATAAATGAACTAACCCGTTAAAATATCGAAATGGTTGCATGTATTAACTGCAAGGAAATTCCATGGTACTGCAATCCCTCTGGCCAGATAAGCAAAAGAAAGAAGCCCAAGGATTCCATTAATAGCAAATAAATACAGCAACACACTTCAATAAAATCATTACGGTACAACCAAAAATAATAATGGTCACAACTATATCTACTTCAATACATTGAATAAAAAAGCTACAGCACAACAAAATACCTGCTAATACTGCTTAAACATTTTACAGGCCACTGCTACTATATTTCAACATTTAACTCAACCTACATTTACAAAGTACATACAAGAAGCCTCTACCGCAAAAGTGCTACAACACAATTTTTTTCAAAGAAATTACTTAACTTTTGCATGGGAAGCACCTAGCCCTCAATCTCGACGGAAATGTGGGATTGTTGTTCTGCCATCACATCTGAAAAAAACAGTTTATTAGAATGGAAACAAATATTTTAAACAGAACGGAAACAAATCTTTTAAACTGAATTGAAACAAATCTTTTAAACTGATTGGAAACATTTCTTTTAAACTGATTGGTAACAAATCTTTTAAAGTGATTGGTAACAAATCTTTTAAAGTGAATGGTAACAAATCTTTTAAAGTGAATGGTAACAAATCTTTTAAAGTGAATGGTAACAAATCTTTTAAAGTGAATGGATAAATATCTTTTAAAGTGAATGGATACAAATCTTTTAAACTGAATGTAAGCAACCCATTTAGACTGAATGGAAACAACCCATTTAAACTGAATGGAAACAAAATTCTCAAATAGCAGATTTCATTTAGTAAATTTAAAATTGCCTACCTATAACTTCTGCTAATGTTGCAGTGGAATATCCTCTTTCTGCTTAGAGCCGAATATTCTGGTTGTTGTACTCCATGGAATTTTCTTTGCACGAACATCTGCACACCTCATCTGGCGATCATCCTTCACCTTTGGCTCGGATATATGCAACAGAATTAAACAAGGCTATATATGGAGCAAAATTAAATAAGGCTACAGTTTCTAAACGCTACTTCCTCTAAATTCAAAAATATCTATGAATCTCCTACTAACACTGGAAATCCTTAAACCCTGCTGTTCTTTCTAAATGTCCCAAGTTCTACAAACTGCCATGTCCAACTTAGAGCAACAGATGAGGAACATTGAAATAAGGTACAATGGAAAACATGCAATTCAATTATTCCTGATTCAGTATCCGCAATTAACTATTAGCCACAACCACGTCGATTACAAAAAATAAAACATAAATGAACTAACCCGTTAAAATATCGAAATGGTTGCATGTATTAACTGCAAGGAAATTCCATGGTACTGCAATCCCTCTGGCCAGATAAGCAAAAGAAAGAAGCCCAAGGATTCCATTAATAGCAAATAAATACAGCAACACACTTCAATAAAATCATTACGGTACAACCAAAAATAATAATGGTCACAACTATATCTACTTCAATACATTGAATAAAAAAGCTACAGCAAAACAAAATACCTGCTAATAGTGCTTAAACATTTTACAGGCCACTGCTACTATATTTCAACATTTAACTCAACCTACATTTACAAAGTACATACAAGAAGCCTCTACCGCAAAAGTGCTACAACACAATTTTTTTCAAAGAAATTACTTAACTTTTAATGGGAAGCACCTAGCCCTCAATCTCGACGGAAATGTGGGATTGTTGTTCTGCCATCACATCTGAAAAAAAAACAGTTTATTAGAATGGAAACAAATCTTTTAAACAGAGCGGAAACAAATCTTTTAAACTGAATGGAAACATTTCTTTTAAACTGATTGGAAACATTTCTTTTAAACTGATTGGAAACATTTCTTTTAAAGTGAATGGTAACAAATCTTTTAAAGTGAATGGTAACAAATCTTTTAAAGTGAATGGTAACAAATCTTTTAAAGTGAATGGTAACAAATCTTTTAAAGTGAATAGTAACAAATCTTTTAAACTGAATGGAAGCAACCCATTTAGACTAAATGGAAGCAACCCATTTAGACTGAATAGAAACAACCCATTTAAACTGAATGGAAACAACCCATTTAAACTGAATGGAAACAACCCATTTAAACTGAATGGAAACAAAATTCTCAAATAGAAGATTTCATTTAGTAAATTTAAAATTGCCTACCTATAACTTCTGCTAATGTTGCAGTGGAATTGCCTCTTTCTGCTTAGAGCCGAATATTCTGGTTGTTGTACTCCATGGAATTTTCTTTGCACGAACATCTGCACACCTCATCTGGCGATCATCCTTCACCTTTGGCTCGGATATATGCAACAGAATTAAACAAGGCTATATATGGAACAAAATTAAATAAGGCTACAGTTTCAAAACGCTACTTCCTCTAAATTCAAAAATATCTATGAATCTCCTACTATAACTGGAAATCCTGAAACCCTGCTGTGCTTCCTAAATGTCCCAAGTTCTACAAACTGCCATGTCCAACTTGGAGCAACAGATGAGGAACAGCAGTTACCTCACAAACATTGAAATAAGGTACAATGGAAAACATGCAATTCAATTATTCCTGATTCAGTATCCGCAATTAACTATTAGCCACAACCACGTCGATTACAAAAAATAAAACAAATGAACTAACCCGTTAAAATATCGAAATAGTTGCATGTATTAACTGCAAGGAAATTCCATGGTACTGCAATCCCTCTGGCCAGATAAGCAAAAGAAAGAAGCCCAAGGATTCCATTAATAGCAAATAAATACAGCAACACTCTTCAATAAAAAAATTACGGTACAACCAAAAATAATAATGGTCACAACTATATCTACTTCAATACATTGAAAAAAAAGCTACAGCTAAACAAACTCCCTGCTAATAGTGCTTCAGCATTCTACAGGCCACTGCTACTATATTTCAACATTTAACTCAACCTACATTTACAAAGTACATACAAGAAGCCTCTACCGCAAAAGTGCTACAACACAATTTTTTTCAAAGAAATTACTTAACTTTTGCATGGGAAGCACCTAGCCCTCAATCTCGACGGAAATGTGGGATTGTTGTTCTGCCATCACATCTGAAAAGAAAACAGTTTATTAGAATGGAAACAAATCTTTTAAACAGAACGGAAACAAATCTTTTAAACTGATTGGAAACATTTCTTTTAAACTGATTGGAAACATTTCTTTTAAACTGATTGGAAACATTTCTTTTAAATTGATTGGAAACATTTCTTTTAAACTGATTGGTAACAAATCTTATAAAGTGAATGGTAACAAATCTTTTAAAGTGAATGGATACAAATCTTTTAAACTGAATGGAAGCAACCCACTTAGACTGAATGGAAACAACCCATTTAAACTGAATGGAAACAAAATTCTCAAATAGAAGATTTCATTTAGTAAATTTAAAATTGCCTACCTATAACTTCTGCTAATGTTGCAGTGGAATTGCCTCTTTCTGCTTAGAGCCGAATATTCTGGTTGTTGTACTCCATGGAATTTTCTTTGCACGAACATCTGCACACCTCATCTGGCGATCATCCTTCACCTTTGGCTCGGATATATGCAACAGAATTAAACGAGGCTATATATGGAACAAAATTAAATAAGGCTACAGTTTCAAAACGCTACTTCCTCTAAATTCAAGAATATCTATGAATCTCCTACTATAACTGGAAATCCTTAAACCCTGCTGTTCTTCCTAAATGTCCCAAGTTCTACAAACTGCCATGTCCAACTTAGAGCAACAGATGAGGAACAGCAGTTACCTCACAAACATTGAAATAAGGTACAATGGAAAACATGCAATTCAATTATTCCTGATTCAGTATCCGCAATTAACTATTAGCCACAACCACGTCGACTACAAAAAATAAAACATAAATGAACTAACCCGTTAAAATATCGAAATGGTTGCATGTATGAACTGCAAGGAAATTCCATGGTACTGCAATCCCTCTGGCCAGATAAGCAAAAGAAAGAAGCCCAAGGATTCCATTAATAGCAAATAAATACAGCAACACACTTCAATAAAATCATTACGGTACAACCAAAAATAATAATGGTCACAACTATATCTACTTCAATACATTGAATAAAAGAGCTACAGCAAAACAAACTCCCTGCTAATAGTGCTTCAGCATTCTACAGGCCACTGCTACTATATTTCAACATTTAACTCACCCTACATTTACAAAGTACATACAAGAAGCCTCTACCGCAAAAGTGCTACAACACAATTTTTTTCAAAGAAATTACTTAACTTTTGCATGGGAAGCACCTAGCCCTCAATCTCGACGGAAATGTGGGATTGTTGTTCTGCCATCACATCTGAAAAAAAAAGAGTTTATTAGAATAGAAACAAATATTTTAAACAGAATGGAACAAATCTTTTAAACTGAATTGAAACAAATCTTTTAAACTGAATGGAAACAAATCTTTTAAAGTGAATAGTAACAAATTTTTAAAGTGAATTTAAACAACCCATTTAAACTGAATGGAAGCAGCCCATTTAGATTGAATGGAAGCAACCCATTTAAACTGAATGGAAACAAAATTCTCAAATAGAAGATTTCATTTAGTAAATTTAAAATTGCCTACCTATAACTTCTGCTAATGTTGCAGTGGAATTGCCTCTTTCTGCTTAGAGCCGAATATTCTGGTTGTTGTAATCCATGGAATTTTCTTTGCACGAACATCTGCACACCTCATCTGGCGATCATCCTTCACCTTTGGCTCGGATATATGCAACAGAATTAAACAAGGCTATATATGGAACAAAATTAAATAAGGCTACAGTTTCTAAACGCTACTTCCTCTAAATTCAAAAATATCTATGAATCTCCTACTAAAACTGGAAATCCTTAAACCCTGCTGTTCTTCCTAAATGTCCCAAGTTCTACAAACTGCCATGTCCAACTTAGAGCAACAGATGAGGAACAGCAGTTACCTCACAAACATTGAAATAAGGTACAATGGAAAACATGCAACTCAATTATTCCTGATTCAGTATCCGCAATTAACTATTACCCACAACCACGTCGATTACAAAAAATAAAACATAAATGAACTAACCCGTTAAAATATCGAAATGGTTGCATGTATTAACTGCAAGGAAATTCCATGGTACTGCAATCCCTCTGGCCAGATAAGCAAAAGAAAGAAGCCCAAGGATTCCATTAATAGCAAATAAATACAGCAACACACTTCAATAAAATCATTACGGTACAACCAAAAATAATAATGGTCACAACTATATCTACTTCAATACATTGAAAAAAAAAGCTACAGCTAAACAAACTCCCTGCTAATAGTGCTTCAGCATTCTACAGGCCACTGCTATTATATTTCAACATTTAACTCAACCTACATTTACAAAGTACATACAAGAAGCCTCTAGCGCAAAAGTGCTACAACACAATTTTTTTCAAAGAAATTACTTAACTTTTGCATGGGAAGCACCTAGCCCTCAATCTCGACGGAAATGTGGGATTGTTGTTCTGCCATCACATCTGAAAAAAAAAACAGTTTTTTAGAATGGAAACAAATATTTTAAACAGAATGGAAACAAATCTTTTAAACTGAATTGAACCAAATCTTTTAAAGTGAATACTAACAAATCTTTTAAAGTGAATGGAAACAACCCATTTAAACTGAATGGAAGCAACCCATTTAGACTGAATGGAAGCAACCCACTTAAACTGAATGGAAGCAACCCATTTAAACTGAATGGAAACAAAATTCTCAAATAGAAGATTTCATTTAGTAAATTTAAAATTGCCTACCTATAACTTCTGCTAATGTTGCAGTGGAATTGCCTCTTTCAGCTTAGAGCCGAATATTCTGGTTGTTGTACTCCATGGAATTTTCTTTGCACGAACATCTGCACACCTCATCTGGCGATCATCCTTCACCTTTGGCTCGGATATATGCAACAGAATTAAATAAGGCTATATATGGAACAAAATTAAATAAGGCTACAGTTTCTAAACGCTACATCCTCTAAATTCAAAATTATCTATGAATCTCCTACTATAACTGGAAATCCTTAAACCCTGCTGTTCTTCCTAAATGTCCCAAGTTCTACAAACTGCCATGTCCAACTTAGAGCAACAGATGAGGAACCGCAGTTACCTCACAAACATTGAAATAAGGTACAATGGAAAACATGCAATTCAATTATTCCTTATTCAGTATCCGCAATTAACTATTAGCCACAACCACGTCGATTACAAAAAATAAAACAAATGAACTAACCCGTTAAAATATCGAAATGGTTGCATGTATTAACTGCAAGGAAATTCCATGGTACTGCAATCCCTCTGGCCAGATAAGCAAAAGAAAGAAGCCCAAGGATTCCCTTAATAGCAAATAAATACAGCAACACACTTCAATAAAATCATTACGGTACAACCAAAAATAATAATCGTCACAACTATATCTACTTCAATACATTGAATAACAAAGCTACAGCAAAACAAACTCCCTGCTAATAGTGCTTCAACATTCTACAGGCCACTGCTAGTATATTTCAACATTTAACTCAACCTACATTTACAAAGTACATACAAGAAGCCTCTACCGCAAAAGTGCTACAACACAATTTTTTTAAAGAAATTACTTAACTTTTGCATGGGAAGCACCTAGCCCTCAATCTCGACGGAAATGTGCGATTGTTGTTCTGCCATCACATCTGAAAAAAAAACAGTTTATTAGAATGGAAACAAATCTTTTAAACAGAACGGAAACAAATCTTTTAAACTGAATGGAAACATTTCTTTTAAACTGATTGGAAACATTTCTTTTAAAGTGAATGGTAACAAATCTTTTAAAGTGAATGGTAACAAATCTTTTAAAGTGAATGGTAACAAATCTTTTAAAGTGAATGGTAACAAATCTTTTAAAGTGAATGGTAACAAATCTTTTAAAGTGAATGGAAACAAATCTTTTAAACTGAATGGAAGCAACCCATTTAGACTGAATGGAAGCAACCCATTTAGACTGAATAGAAACAACCCATTTAAACTGAATGGAAACAAAATTCTCAAATAGAAGATTTCATTTAATAAATTTAAATTTGCCTACCTATAACTTCTGCTAATGTTGCAGTGGAATTGCCTCTTTCTGCTTAGAGCCGAATATTCTGGTTGTTGTACTCCATGGAATTTTCTTTGCACGAACATCTGCACACCTCATCTGGCGATCATCCTTCATCTTTGGCTCGGATATATGCAACAGAATTAAACAAGGCTATATATGGAACAAAATTAAATAAGGCTACAGTTTCAAAACGCTACTTCCTCTAAATTCAAAAATATCTATGAGTCTCCTACTATAACTGGAAATCCTGAAACCCTGCTGTGCTTCCTAAATGTCCCAAGTTCTACAAACTGCCATGTCCAACTTAGAGCAACAGATGAGGAACAGCAGTTACCTCACAAACATTGAAATAAGGTACAATGGAAAACATGCAATTCAATTTTTCCTGATTCAGTATCCGCAATTAACTATTAGCCACAACCACGTCGATTACAAAAAATAAAACATAAATGAACTAACCCGTTAAAATATCGAAATGGTTGCATGTATTAACTGCAAGGAAATTCCATGGTACTGCAATCCCTCTGGCCAGATAAGCAAAAGAAAGAAGCCCAAGGATTCCATTAATAACAAATAAATACAGCAACACACTTCAATAAAATCATTACGGTACAACCAAAAATAATAATGGTCACAACTATATCTACTTCAATACATTGAATAAAAAAGCTACAGCAAAACAAACTCCCTGCTAATAGTGCTTCAACATTCTACAGGCCACTGCTACTATATTTCAACATTTAACTCACCCTACATTTACAAAGTACATACAAGAAGCCTCTACCGCAAAAGTGCTACAACACAATGTTTTTCAAAGAAATTACTTAACTTTTGCATGGGAAGCACCTAGCCCTCAATCTCGACGGAAATGTGGGATTGTTGTTCTGCCATCACATCTGAAAAAAAAAACAGTTTATTAGAATGGAAACAAATATTTTAAACAGAATGGAAACAAATCTTATAAACTGAATTAAAACAAATCTTTTAAACTGAATGGAAACAAATCTTTTTAAGTGAATGGTAACAAAATCTTTTAAAGTGAATGGTAACAAAATCTTTTAAAGTGAATGGTAACAAATCTTATAAAGTGAATGGATACAAATATTTTAAAGTGAATGGATACAAATCTTTTAAACTGAATGGAAGCAACCCATTTAGACTGAATGGAAACAACCCATTTAAACTGAATGGAAACAAAATTCTCAAATAGAAGATTTCATTTAGTAAATTTAAAATTGCCTACCTATAACTTCTGCTAATGTTGCAGTGGAATTGCCTCTTTCTGCTTAGAGCCGAATATTCTGGTTGTTGTACTCCATGGAATTTTCTTTGCACGAACATCTGCACACCTCATCTGGCGATCATCCTTCACCTTTGGCTCGGATATATGCAACAGAATTAAACAAGGCTATATATGGAACAAAATTAAATAAGGCTACAGTTTAAAAACGCTACTTCCTCTAAATTCAAAAATATCTATGAATCTCCTACTATAACTGGAAATCCTTAAACCCTGCTGTGCTTCCTAAATGTCCCAAGTTCTACAAACTGCCATGTCCAACTTGGAGCAACAGATGAGGAACAGCAGTTACCTCACAAACATTGAAATAAGGTACAATGGAAAACATGCAATTCAATTATTCCTGATTCAGTATCCGCAATTAACTATTAGCCACAACCACGTCGATTACAAAAAATAAAACATAAATGAACTAACCCGTTAAAATATCGAAATAGTTGCATGTATTAACTGCAAGGAAATTCCATGGTACTGCAATCCCTCTGGCCAGATAAGCAAAAGAAAGAAGCCCAAGGATTCCATTAATAGCAAATAAATACAGCAACACACTTCAATAAAATCATTACGGTACAACCAAAAATAATAATGGTCACAACTATATCTACTTCAATACATTGAAAAAAAAAAAGCTACAGCTAAACAAACTCCCTGCTAATAGTGCTTCAGCATTCTACAGGCCACTGCTATTATATTTCAACATTTAACTCAACCTACATTTACAAAGTACATACAGGAAGCCTCTAGCGAAAAAGTGCTACAACACAATTTTTTTCAAAGAAATTACTTAACTTTTGCATGGGAAGCACCTAGCCCTCAATCTCGACGGAAATGTGGGATTGTTGTTCTGCCATCACATCTGAAAAAAAAACAGTTTTTTAGAATGGAAACAAATATTTTAAACAGAATGGAAACAAATCTTTTAAACTGAATTGAAACAAATCTTTTAAAGTGAATACTAACAAATCTTTTAAAGTGAATGGAAACAACCCATTTAAACTGAATGGAAGCAACCCATTTAGACTGAATGGAAGCAACCCATTTAAACTGAATGGAAACAAAATTCTCAAATAGAAGATTTCATTTAGTAAATTTAAAATTGCCTACCTATAACTTCTGCTAATGTTGCAGTGGAATTGCCTCTTTCAGCTTAGAGCCGAATATTCTGGTTGTTGTACTCCATGGAATTTTCTTTGCACGAACATCTGCACACCTCATCTGGCGATCATCCTTCACCTTTGGCTCGGATATATGCAACAGAATTAAATAAGGCTATATATGGAACAAAATTAAATAAGGCTACAGTTTCTAAACGCTACATCCTCTAAATTCAAAATTATCTATGAATCTCCTACTATAACTGGAAATCCTTAAACCCTGCTGTTCTTCCTAAATGTCCCAAGTTCTACAAACTGCCATGTCCAACTTAGAGCAACAGATGAGGAACCGCAGTTACCTCACAAACATTGAAATAAGGTACAATGGAAAACATGCAATTCAATTATTCCTTATTCAGTATCCGCAATTAACTATAAGCCACAACCACGTCGATTACAAAAAATAAAACAAATGAACTAACCCGTTAAAATATCGAAATGGTTGCATGTATTAACTGCAAGGAAATTCCATGGTACTGCAATCCCTCTGGCCAGATAAGCAAAAGAAAGAAGCCCAAGGATTCCCTTAATAGCAAATAAATACAGCAACACACTTCAATAAAATCATTACGGTACAACCAAAAATAATAATGGGCACAACTATATCTACTTCAATACATTGAATAACAAAGCTACAGCAAAACAAACTCCCTGCTAATAGTGCTTCAACATTCTACAGGCCACTGCTAGTATATTTCAACATTTAACTCAACCTACATTTACAAAGTACATACAAGAAGCCTCTACCGCAAAAGTGCTACAACACAATTTTTTTAAAGAAATTACTTAACTTTTGCATGGGAAGCACCTAGCCCTCAATCTCGACGGAAATGTGCGATTGTTGTTCTGCCATCACATCTGAAAAAAAAACAGTTTAAACAGAACGGAAACAAATCTTTTAAACTGAATGGAAACATTTCTTTTAAACTGATTGGAAATATTTCTTTTAAACTGATTGGTAACAAATCTTTTAAACTGATTGGTAACAAATCTTTTAAAGTGAATGGTAACAAATCTTTTAAAGTGAATGGTAACAAATCTTTTAAAGTGAATGGTAACAAATCTTTTAAAGTGAATGGTAACAAATCTTTTAAAGTGAATGGAAACAAATCTTTTAAACTGAATGGAAGCAACCCATTTAGACTGAATGGAAGCAACCCATTTAGACTGAATGGAAGCAACCCATTTAGACTGAATAGAAACAACCCATTTAAACTGAATGGAAACAAAATTCTCAAATAGAAGATTTCATTTAATAAATTTAAAATTGCCTACCTATAACTTCTGCTGATGTTGCAGTGGAATTGCCTCTTTCTGCTTAGAGCCGAATATTCTGGTTGTTGTACTCCATGGAATTTTCTTTGCACGAACATCTGCACACCTCATCTGGCGATCATCCTTCACCTTTGGCTCGGATATATGCAACAGAATTAAACAAGGCTATATATGGAACAAAATTAAATAAGGCTACAGTTTCAAAACGCTACTTCCTCTAAATTCAAAAATATCTATGAGTCTCCTACTATAACTGGAAATCCTGAAACCCTGCTGTGCTTCCTAAATGTCCCAAGTTCTACAAACTGCCATGTCCAACTTAGAGCAACAGATGAGGAACAGCAGTTACCTCACAAACATTGAAATAAGGTACAATGGAAAACATGCAATTCAGTTATTCCTGATTCAGTATCCGCAATTAACTATTAGCCACAACCACGTCGATTACAAAAAATAAAACATAAATGAACTAACCCGTTAAAATATCGAAATGGTTGCATGTATTAACTGCAAGGAAATTCCATGGTACTGCAATCCCTCTGGCCAGATAAGCAAAAGAAAGAAGCCCAAGGATTCCATTAATAGCAAATAAATACAGCAACACACTTCAATAAAATCATTACGGTACAACCAAAAATAATAATGGTCACAACTATATCTACTTCAATACATTGAATAAAAAAGCTACAGCACAACAAAATACCTGCTAATACTGCTTAAACATTTTACAGGCCACTGCTACTATATTTCAACATTTAACTCAACCTACATTTACAAAGTACATACAAGAAGCCTCTACCGCAAAAGTGCTACAACACAATTTTTTTCAAAGAAATTACTTAACTTTTGCATGGGAAGCACCTAGCCCTCAATCTCGACGGAAATGTGGGATTGTTGTTCTGCCATCACATCTGAAAAAAACAGTTTATTAGAATGGAAACAAATATTTTAAACAGAACGGAAACAAATCTTTTAAACTGAATTGAAACAAATCTTTTAAACTGATTGGAAACATTTCTTTTAAACTGATTGGTAACAAATCTTTTAAAGTGATTGGTAACAAATCTTTTAAAGTGAATGGTAACAAATCTTTTAAAGTGAATGGTAACAAATCTTTTAAAGTGAATGGTAACAAATCTTTTAAAGTGAATGGATAAATATCTTTTAAAGTGAATGGATACAAATCTTTTAAACTGAATGTAAGCAACCCATTTAGACTGAATGGAAACAACCCATTTAAACTGAATGGAAACAAAATTCTCAAATAGCAGATTTCATTTAGTAAATTTAAAATTGCCTACCTATAACTTCTGCTAATGTTGCAGTGGAATATCCTCTTTCTGCTTAGAGCCGAATATTCTGGTTGTTGTACTCCATGGAATTTTCTTTGCACGAACATCTGCACACCTCATCTGGCGATCATCCTTCACCTTTGGCTCGGATATATGCAACAGAATTAAACAAGGCTATATATGGAGCAAAATTAAATAAGGCTACAGTTTCTAAACGCTACTTCCTCTAAATTCAAAAATATCTATGAATCTCCTACTAACACTGGAAATCCTTAAACCCTGCTGTTCTTTCTAAATGTCCCAAGTTCTACAAACTGCCATGTCCAACTTAGAGCAACAGATGAGGAACATTGAAATAAGGTACAATGGAAAACATGCAATTCAATTATTCCTGATTCAGTATCCGCAATTAACTATTAGCCACAACCACGTCGATTACAAAAAATAAAACATAAATGAACTAACCCGTTAAAATATCGAAATGGTTGCATGTATTAACTGCAAGGAAATTCCATGGTACTGCAATCCCTCTGGCCAGATAAGCAAAAGAAAGAAGCCCAAGGATTCCATTAATAGCAAATAAATACAGCAACACACTTCAATAAAATCATTACGGTACAACCAAAAATAATAATGGTCACAACTATATCTACTTCAATACATTGAATAAAAAAGCTACAGCAAAACAAAATACCTGCTAATAGTGCTTAAACATTTTACAGGCCACTGCTACTATATTTCAACATTTAACTCAACCTACATTTACAAAGTACATACAAGAAGCCTCTACCGCAAAAGTGCTACAACACAATTTTTTTCAAAGAAATTACTTAACTTTTAATGGGAAGCACCTAGCCCTCAATCTCGACGGAAATGTGGGATTGTTGTTCTGCCATCACATCTGAAAAAAAAACAGTTTATTAGAATGGAAACAAATCTTTTAAACAGAGCGGAAACAAATCTTTTAAACTGAATGGAAACATTTCTTTTAAACTGATTGGAAACATTTCTTTTAAAGTGAATGGTAACAAATCTTTTAAAGTGAATGGTAACAAATCTTTTAAAGTGAATGGTAACAAATCTTTTAAAGTGAATGGTAACAAATCTTTTAAAGTGAATAGTAACAAATCTTTTAAACTGAATGGAAGCAACCCATTTAGACTAAATGGAAGCAACCCATTTAGACTGAATAGAAACAACCCATTTAAACTGAATGGAAACAACCCATTTAAACTGAATGGAAACAACCCATTTAAACTGAATGGAAACAAAATTCTCAAATAGAAGATTTCATTTAGTAAATTTAAAATTGCCTACCTATAACTTCTGCTAATGTTGCAGTGGAATTGCCTCTTTCTGCTTAGAGCCGAATATTCTGGTTGTTGTACTCCATGGAATTTTCTTTGCACGAACATCTGCACACCTCATCTGGCGATCATCCTTCACCTTTGGCTCGGATATATGCAACAGAATTAAACAAGGCTATATATGGAACAAAATTAAATAAGGCTACAGTTTCAAAACGCTACTTCCTCTAAATTCAAAAATATCTATGAATCTCCTACTATAACTGGAAATCCTGAAACCCTGCTGTGCTTCCTAAATGTCCCAAGTTCTACAAACTGCCATGTCCAACTTGGAGCAACAGATGAGGAACAGCAGTTACCTCACAAACATTGAAATAAGGTACAATGGAAAACATGCAATTCAATTATTCCTGATTCAGTATCCGCAATTAACTATTAGCCACAACCACGTCGATTACAAAAAATAAAACAAATGAACTAACCCGTTAAAATATCGAAATAGTTGCATGTATTAACTGCAAGGAAATTCCATGGTACTGCAATCCCTCTGGCCAGATAAGCAAAAGAAAGAAGCCCAAGGATTCCATTAATAGCAAATAAATACAGCAACACTCTTCAATAAAAAAATTACGGTACAACCAAAAATAATAATGGTCACAACTATATCTACTTCAATACATTGAAAAAAAAAGCTACAGCTAAACAAACTCCCTGCTAATAGTGCTTCAGCATTCTACAGGCCACTGCTACTATATTTCAACATTTAACTCAACCTACATTTACAAAGTACATACAAGAAGCCTCTACCGCAAAAGTGCTACAACACAATTTTTATCAAAGAAATTACTTAACTTTTGCATGGGAAGCACCTAGCCCTCAATCTCGACGGAAATGTGGGATTGTTGTTCTGCCATCACATCTGAAAAGAAAACAGTTTATTAGAATGGAAACAAATCTTTTAAACAGAACGGAAACAAATCTTTTAAACTGATTGGAAACATTTCTTTTAAACTGATTGGAAACATTTCTTTTAAACTGATTGGAAACATTTCTTTTAAATTGATTGGAAACATTTCTTTTAAACTGATTGGTAACAAATCTTTTAAAGTGAATGGTAACAAATCTTTTAAAGTGAATGGATACAAATCTTTTAAACTGAATGGAAGCAACCCACTTAGACTGAATGGAAACAACCCATTTAAACTGAATGGAAACAAAATTCTCAAATAGAAGATTTCATTTAGTAAATTTAAAATTGCCTACCTATAACTTCTGCTAATGTTGCAGTGGAATTGCCTCTTTCTGCTTAGAGCCGAATATTCTGGTTGTTGTACTCCATGGAATTTTCTTTGCACGAACATCTGCACACCTCATCTGGCGATCATCCTTCACCTTTGGCTCGGATATATGCAACAGAATTAAACGAGGCTATATATGGAACAAAATTAAATAAGGCTACAGTTTCAAAACGCTACTTCCTCTAAATTCAAAAATATCTATGAATCTCCTACTATAACTGGAAATCCTTAAACCCTGCTGTTCTTCCTAAATGTCCCAAGTTCTACAAACTGCCATGTCCAACTTAGAGCAACAGATGAGGAACAGCAGTTACCTCACAAACATTGAAATAAGGTACAATGGAAAACATGCAATTCAATTATTCCTGATTCAGTATCCGCAATTAACTATTAGCCACAACCACGTCGACTACAAAAAATAAAACATAAATGAACTAACCCGTTAAAATATCGAAATGGTTGCATGTATTAACTGCAAGGAAATTCCATGGTACTGCAATCCCTCTGGCCAGATAAGCAAAAGAAAGAAGCCCAAGGATTCCATTAATAGCAAATAAATACAGCAACACACTTCAATAAAATCATTACGGTACAACCAAAAATAATAATGGTCACAACTATATCTACTTCAATACATTGAATAAAAAAGCTACAGCAAAACAAACTCCCTGCTAATAGTGCTTCAACATTCTACAGGCCACTGCTACTATATTTCAACATTTAACTCACCCTACATTTACAAAGTACATACAAGAAGCCTCTACCGCAAAAGTGCTACAACACAATGTTTTTCAAAGAAATTACTTAACTTTTGCATGGGTAGCACCTAGCCCTCAATCTCGACGGAAATGTGGGATTGTTGTTCTGCCATCACATCTGAAAAAAAAACAGTTTATTAGAATGGAAACAAATATTTTAAACAGAATGGAAACAAATCTTATAAACTGAATTAAACAAATCTTTTAAACTGAATGGAAACAAATCTTTTTAAGTGAATAGTAACAAATCTTTTAAAGTGAATGGTAACAAAATCTTTTAAAGTGAATGGTAACAAATCTTATAAAGTGAATGGTAACAAATCTTTTAAAGTGAATGGATACAAATCTTTTAAACTGAATGGAAGCAACCCATTTAGACTGAATGGAAACAACCCATTTAAACTGAATGGAAACAACCCATTTAAACTGAATGGAAACAAAATTCTCAAATAGAAGATTTCATTTAGTAAATTTAAAATTGCCTACCTATAACTTCTGCTAATGTTGCAGTGGAATTGCCTCTTTCTGCTTAGAGCCGAATATTCTGGTTGTTGTACTCCATGGAATTTTTTTTGCACGAACATCTGCACACCTCATCTGGCGATCATCCTTCACCTTTGGCTCGGATATATGCAACAGAATTAAACAAGGCTATATATGGAACAAAATTAAATAAGGCTACAGTTTAAAAACGGTACTTCCTCTAAATTCAAAAATATCTATGAATCTCCTACTATAACTGGAAATCCTTAAACCCTGCTGTGCTTCCTAAATGTCCCAAGTTCTACAAACTGCCATGTCCAACTTGGAGCAACAGATGAGGAACAGCAGTTACCTCACAAACATTGAAATAAGGTACAATGGAAAACATGCAATTCAATTATTCCTGATTCAGTATCCGCAATTAACTATTAGCCACAACCACGTCGATTACAAAAAATAAAACATAAATGAACTAACCCGTTAAAATA
The DNA here is from genome assembly GCA_030765055.1 of Mantis religiosa. Taxonomy (NCBI): domain Eukaryota; kingdom Metazoa; phylum Arthropoda; class Insecta; order Mantodea; family Mantidae; genus Mantis; species Mantis religiosa. The sequence continues at coordinate 63,349 of CM060956.1, forward strand.
TCGAAATAGTTGCATGTATTAACTGCAAGGAAATTCCATGGTACTGCAATCCCTCTGGCCAGATAAGCAAAAGAAAGAAGCCCAAGGATTCCATTAATAGCAAATAAATACAGCAACACACTTCAATAAAATCATTACGGTACAACCAAAAATAATAATGGTCACAACTATATCTACTTCAATACATTGAAAAAAAAAGCTACAGCTAAACAAACTCCCTGCTAATAGTGCTTCAGCATTCTACAGGCCACTGCTATTATATTTCAACATTTAACTCAACCTACATTTACAAAGTACATACAAGAAGCCTCTAGCGCAAAAGTGCTACAACACAATTTTTTTCAAAGAAATTACTTAACTTTTGCATGGGAAGCACCTAGCCCTCAATCTCGACGGAAATGTGGGATTGTTGTTCTGCCATCACATCTGAAAAAAAAAAACAGTTTTTTAGAATGGAAACAAATATTTTAAACAGAATGGAAACAAATCTTTTAAACTGAATTGAACCAAATCTTTTAAAGTGAATACTAACAAATCTTTTAAAGTGAATGGAAACAACCCATTTAAACTGAATGGAAGCAACCCATTTAGACTGAATGGAAGCAACCCACTTAAACTGAATGGAAGCAACCCATTTAAACTGAATGGAAACAAAATTCTCAAATAGAAGATTTCATTTAGTAAATTTAAAATTGCCTACCTATAACTTCTGCTAATGTTGCAGTGGAATTGCCTCTTTCAGCTTAGAGCCGAATATTCTGGTTGTTGTACTCCATGGAATTTTCTTTGCACGAACATCTGCACACCTCATCTGGCGATCATCCTTCACCTTTGGCTCGGATATATGCAACAGAATTAAATAAGGCTATATATGGAACAAAATTAAATAAGGCTACAGTTTCTAAACGCTACATCCTCTAAATTCAAAATTATCTATGAATCTCCTACTATAACTGGAAATCCTTAAACCCTGCTGTTCTTCCTAAATGTCCCAAGTTCTACAAACTGCCATGTCCAACTTAGAGCAACAGATGAGGAACCGCAGTTACCTCACAAACATTGAAATAAGGTACAATGGAAAACATGCAATTCAATTATTCCTTATTCAGTATCCGCAATTAACTATTAGCCACAACCACGTCGATTACAAAAAATAAAACAAATGAACTAACCCGTTAAAATATCGAAATGGTTGCATGTATTAACTGCAAGGAAATTCCATGGTACTGCAATCCCTCTGGCCAGATAAGCAAAAGAAAGAAGCCCAAGGATTCCCTTAATAGCAAATAAATACAGCAACACACTTCAATAAAATCATTACGGTACAACCAAAAATAATAATCGTCACAACTATATCTACTTCAATACATTGAATAACAAAGCTACAGCAAAACAAACTCCCTGCTAATAGTGCTTCAACATTCTACAGGCCACTGCTAGTATATTTCAACATTTAACTCAACCTACATTTACAAAGTACATACAAGAAGCCTCTACCGCAAAAGTGCTACAACACAATTTTTTTAAAGAAATTACTTAACTTTTGCATGGGAAGCACCTAGCCCTCAATCTCGACGGAAATGTGCGATTGTTGTTCTGCCATCACATCTGAAAAAAAAACAGTTTATTAGAATGGAAACAAATCTTTTAAACAGAACGGAAACAAATCTTTTAAACTGAATGGAAACATTTCTTTTAAACTGATTGGAAACATTTCTTTTAAACTGATTGGTAACAAATCTTTTAAAGTGAATGGTAACAAATCTTTTAAAGTGAATGGTAACAAATCTTTTAAAGTGAATGGTAACAAATCTTTTAAAGTGAATGGTAACAAATCTTTTAAAGTGAATGGAAACAAATCTTTTAAACTGAATGGAAGCAACCCATTTAGACTGAATGGAAGCAACCCATTTAGACTGAATAGAAACAACCCATTTAAACTGAATGGAAACAAAATTCTCAAATAGAAGATTTCATTTAATAAATTTAAATTTGCCTACCTATAACTTCTGCTAATGTTGCAGTGGAATTGCCTCTTTCTGCTTAGAGCCGAATATTCTGGTTGTTGTACTCCATGGAATTTTCTTTGCACGAACATCTGCACACCTCATCTGGCGATCATCCTTCATCTTTGGCTCGGATATATGCAACAGAATTAAACAAGGCTATATATGGAACAAAATTAAATAAGGCTACAGTTTCAAAACGCTACTTCCTCTAAATTCAAAAATATCTATGAGTCTCCTACTATAACTGGAAATCCTGAAACCCTGCTGTGCTTCCTAAATGTCCCAAGTTCTACAAACTGCCATGTCCAACTTAGAGCAACAGATGAGGAACAGCAGTTACCTCACAAACATTGAAATAAGGTACAATGGAAAACATGCAATTCAATTTTTCCTGATTCAGTATCCGCAATTAACTATTAGCCACAACCACGTCGATTACAAAAAATAAAACATAAATGAACTAACCCGTTAAAATATCGAAATGGTTGCATGTATTAACTGCAAGGAAATTCCATGGTACTGCAATCCCTCTGGCCGGATAAGCAAAAGAAAGAAGCCCAAGGATTCCATTAATAGCAAATAAATACAGCAACACACTTCAATAAAATCATTACGGTACAACCAAAAATAATAATGGTCACAACTATATCTAATTCAATACATTGAATAAAAAAGCTACATCAAAACAAACTCCCTGCTAATAGTGCTTCAACATTCTACAGGCCACTGCTACTATATTTCAACATTTAACTCAACCTACATTTAGAAAGTACATACAAGAAGCCTCTACCGCAAAAGTGCTACAACACAATTTTTTTCAAAGAAATTACTTAACTTTTGCATGGGAAGCACCTAGCCCTCAATCTCGACGGAAATGTGGGATTGCTGTTCTGCCATCACATCTGAAAAAAAAAACAGTTTATTAGAATGGAAACAAATATTTTAAACAGAACGGAAACAAATCTTTTAAACTGAATTGAAACAAATCTTTTAAACTGATTGGAAACATTTCTTTTAAACTGATTGGTAACAAATCTTTTAAAGTGAATGGGTACAAATCTTTTAAAGTGAATGGTAACAAATCTTTTAAAGTGAATGGTAACAAATCTTTTAAAGTGAGTGGATACAAATCTTTTAAACTGAATGGAAGCAACCCATTTAGACTGAATGGAAGCAACCCATTTAAACTGAATGGAAGCAACCCATTTAGACTGAATGGAAGCAACCCATTTAAACTGAATGGAAACAAAATTCTCAAATAGAAGATTTCATTTAGTAAATTTAAAATTGCCTACCTATAACTTCTGCTAATGTTGCAGTGGAATTGCCTCTTTCTGCTTAGAGCCGAATATTCTGGTTGTTGTACTCCATGGAATTTTCTTTGCACGAACATCTGCACACCTCATCTGGCGATCATCCTTCACCTTTGGCTCGGATATATGCAACAGAATTAAATAAGGCTATATATGGAACAAAATTAAATAAGGCTACAGTTTCTAAACGCTACTTCCTCTAAATTCAAAAATATCTATGAATCTCCTACTATAACTAGAAATCCTTAAACCCTGCTGTTCTTCCTAAATGTCCCAAGTTCTACAAACTGCCATGTCCAACTTAGAGCAACAGATGAGGAACAGCAGTTACCTCACAAACATTGAAATAAGGTACAATGGAAAACATGCAATTCAATTATTCCTGATTCAGTATCCGCAATTAACTATTAGCCACAACCACGTCGATTACAAAAAATAAAACAAATGAACTAACCCGTTAAAATATCGAAATGGTTGCATGTATTAACTGCAAGGAAATTCCATGGTACTGCAATCCCTCTGGCCAGATAAGCAAAAGAAAGAAGCCCAAGGATTCCCTTAATAGCAAATAAATACAGCAACACACTTCAATAAAATCATTACGGTACAACCAAAAATAATAATGGTCACAACTATATCTACTTCAATACATTGAATAACAAAGCCACAGCAAAACAAACTCCCTGCTAATAGTGCTTCAACATTCTACAGGCCACTGCTAGTATATTTCAACATTTAACTCAACCTACATTTACAAAGTACATACAAGAAGCCTCTACCGCAAAAGTGCTACAACACAATTTTTTTAAAGAAATTACTTAACTTTTGCATGGGAAGCACCTAGCCCTCAATCTCGACGGAAATGTGCGATTGTTGTTCTGCCATCACATCTGAAAAAAAAACAGTTTAAACAGAACGGAAACAAATCTTTTAAACTGAATGGAAACATTTCTTTTAAACTGATTGGAAACATTTCTTTTAAACTGATTGGTAACAAATCTTTTAAAGTGAATGGTAACAAATCTTTTAAAGTGAATGGTAGCAAATCTTTTAAAGTGAATGGTAACAAATCTTTTAAAGTGAATGGTAACAAATCTTTTAAAGTGAATGGTAACAAATCTTTTAAAGTGAATGGTAACAAATCTTTTAAAGTGAATGGAAACAAATCTTTTAAACTGAATGGAAGCAACCCATTTAGACTGAATGGAAGCAACCCATTTAGACTGAATAGAAACAACCCATTTAAACTGAATGGAAACAAAATTCTCAAATAGAAGATTTCATTTAATAAATTTAAAATTGCCTACCTATAACTTCTGCTGATGTTGCAGTGGAATTGCCTCTTTCTGCTTAGAGCCGAATATTCTGGTTGTTGTACTCCATGGAATTTTCTTTGCACGAACATCTGCACACCTCATCTGGCGATCATCCTTCACCTTTGGCTCGGATATATGCAACAGAATTAAACAAGGCTATATATGGAACAAAATTAAATAAGGCTACAGTTTCAAAACGCTACTTCCTCTAAATTCAAAAATATCTATGAGTCTCCTACTATAACTGGAAATCCTGAAACCCTGCTGTGCTTCCTAAATGTCCCAAGTTCTACAAACTGCCATGTCCAACTTAGAGCAACAGATGAGGAACAGCAGTTACCTCACAAACATTGAAATAAGGTACAATGGAAAACATGCAATTCAGTTATTCCTGATTCAGTATCCGCAATTAACTATTAGCCACAACCACGTCGATTACAAAAAATAAAACATAAATGAACTAACCCGTTAAAATATCGAAATGGTTGCATGTATTAACTGCAAGGAAATTCCATGGTACTGCAATCCCTCTGGCCAGATAAGCAAAAGAAAGAAGCCCAAGGATTCCATTAATAGCAAATAAATACAGCAACACACTTCAATAAAATCATTACGGTACAACCAAAAATAATAATGGTCACAACTATATCTACTTCAATACATTGAATAAAAAAGCTACAGCACAACAAAATACCTGCTAATACTGCTTAAACATTTTACAGGCCACTGCTACTATATTTCAACATTTAACTCAACCTACATTTACAAAGTACATACAAGAAGCCTCTACCGCAAAAGTGCTACAACACAATTTTTTTCAAAGAAATTACTTAACTTTTGCATGGGAAGCACCTAGCCCTCAATCTCGACGGAAATGTGGGATTGTTGTTCTGCCATCACATCTGAAAAAAACAGTTTATTAGAATGGAAACAAATATTTTAAACAGAACGGAAACAAATCTTTTAAACTGAATTGAAACAAATCTTTTAAACTGATTGGAAACATTTCTTTTAAACTGATTGGTAACAAATCTTTTAAAGTGATTGGTAACAAATCTTTTAAAGTGAATGGTAACAAATCTTTTAAAGTGAATGGTAACAAATCTTTTAAAGTGAATGGTAACAAATCTTTTAAAGTGAATGGATAAATATCTTTTAAAGTGAATGGATACAAATCTTTTAAACTGAATGTAAGCAACCCATTTAGACTGAATGGAAACAACCCATTTAAACTGAATGGAAACAAAATTCTCAAATAGCAGATTTCATTTAGTAAATTTAAAATTGCCTACCTATAACTTCTGCTAATGTTGCAGTGGAATATCCTCTTTCTGCTTAGAGCCGAATATTCTGGTTGTTGTACTCCATGGAATTTTCTTTGCACGAACATCTGCACACCTCATCTGGCGATCATCCTTCACCTTTGGCTCGGATATATGCAACAGAATTAAACAAGGCTATATATGGAGCAAAATTAAATAAGGCTACAGTTTCTAAACGCTACTTCCTCTAAATTCAAAAATATCTATGAATCTCCTACTAACACTGGAAATCCTTAAACCCTGCTGTTCTTTCTAAATGTCCCAAGTTCTACAAACTGCCATGTCCAACTTAGAGCAACAGATGAGGAACATTGAAATAAGGTACAATGGAAAACATGCAATTCAATTATTCCTGATTCAGTATCCGCAATTAACTATTAGCCACAACCACGTCGATTACAAAAAATAAAACATAAATGAACTAACCCGTTAAAATATCGAAATGGTTGCATGTATTAACTGCAAGGAAATTCCATGGTACTGCAATCCCTCTGGCCAGATAAGCAAAAGAAAGAAGCCCAAGGATTCCATTAATAGCAAATAAATACAGCAACACACTTCAATAAAATCATTACGGTACAACCAAAAATAATAATGGTCACAACTATATCTACTTCAATACATTGAATAAAAAAGCTACAGCAAAACAAAATACCTGCTAATAGTGCTTAAACATTTTACAGGCCACTGCTACTATATTTCAACATTTAACTCAACCTACATTTACAAAGTACATACAAGAAGCCTCTACCGCAAAAGTGCTACAACACAATTTTTTTCAAAGAAATTACTTAACTTTTAATGGGAAGCACCTAGCCCTCAATCTCGACGGAAATGTGGGATTGTTGTTCTGCCATCACATCTGAAAAAAAAACAGTTTATTAGAATGGAAACAAATCTTTTAAACAGAGCGGAAACAAATCTTTTAAACTGAATGGAAACATTTCTTTTAAACTGATTGGAAACATTTCTTTTAAAGTGAATGGTAACAAATCTTTTAAAGTGAATGGTAACAAATCTTTTAAAGTGAATGGTAACAAATCTTTTAAAGTGAATGGTAACAAATCTTTTAAAGTGAATAGTAACAAATCTTTTAAACTGAATGGAAGCAACCCATTTAGACTAAATGGAAGCAACCCATTTAGACTGAATAGAAACAACCCATTTAAACTGAATGGAAACAACCCATTTAAACTGAATGGAAACAACCCATTTAAACTGAATGGAAACAAAATTCTCAAATAGAAGATTTCATTTAGTAAATTTAAAATTGCCTACCTATAACTTCTGCTAATGTTGCAGTGGAATTGCCTCTTTCTGCTTAGAGCCGAATATTCTGGTTGTTGTACTCCATGGAATTTTCTTTGCACGAACATCTGCACACCTCATCTGGCGATCATCCTTCACCTTTGGCTCGGATATATGCAACAGAATTAAACAAGGCTATATATGGAACAAAATTAAATAAGGCTACAGTTTCAAAACGCTACTTCCTCTAAATTCAAAAATATCTATGAATCTCCTACTATAACTGGAAATCCTGAAACCCTGCTGTGCTTCCTAAATGTCCCAAGTTCTACAAACTGCCATGTCCAACTTGGAGCAACAGATGAGGAACAGCAGTTACCTCACAAACATTGAAATAAGGTACAATGGAAAACATGCAATTCAATTATTCCTGATTCAGTATCCGCAATTAACTATTAGCCACAACCACGTCGATTACAAAAAATAAAACAAATGAACTAACCCGTTAAAATATCGAAATAGTTGCATGTATTAACTGCAAGGAAATTCCATGGTACTGCAATCCCTCTGGCCAGATAAGCAAAAGAAAGAAGCCCAAGGATTCCATTAATAGCAAATAAATACAGCAACACTCTTCAATAAAAAAATTACGGTACAACCAAAAATAATAATGGTCACAACTATATCTACTTCAATACATTGAAAAAAAAGCTACAGCTAAACAAACTCCCTGCTAATAGTGCTTCAGCATTCTACAGGCCACTGCTACTATATTTCAACATTTAACTCAACCTACATTTACAAAGTACATACAAGAAGCCTCTACCGCAAAAGTGCTACAACACAATTTTTTTCAAAGAAATTACTTAACTTTTGCATGGGAAGCACCTAGCCCTCAATCTCGACGGAAATGTGGGATTGTTGTTCTGCCATCACATCTGAAAAGAAAACAGTTTATTAGAATGGAAACAAATCTTTTAAACAGAACGGAAACAAATCTTTTAAACTGATTGGAAACATTTCTTTTAAACTGATTGGAAACATTTCTTTTAAACTGATTGGAAACATTTCTTTTAAATTGATTGGAAACATTTCTTTTAAACTGATTGGTAACAAATCTTTTAAAGTGAATGGTAACAAATCTTTTAAAGTGAATGGATACAAATCTTTTAAACTGAATGGAAGCAACCCACTTAGACTGAATGGAAACAACCCATTTAAACTGAATGGAAACAAAATTCTCAAATAGAAGATTTCATTTAGTAAATTTAAAATTGCCTACCTATAACTTCTGCTAATGTTGCAGTGGAATTGCCTCTTTCTGCTTAGAGCCGAATATTCTGGTTGTTGTACTCCATGGAATTTTCTTTGCACGAACATCTGCACACCTCATCTGGCGATCATCCTTCACCTTTGGCTCGGATATATGCAACAGAATTAAACGAGGCTATATATGGAACAAAATTAAATAAGGCTACAGTTTCAAAACGCTACTTCCTCTAAATTCAAAAATATCTATGAATCTCCTACTATAACTGGAAATCCTTAAACCCTGCTGTTCTTCCTAAATGTCCCAAGTTCTACAAACTGCCATGTCCAACTTAGAGCAACAGATGAGGAACAGCAGTTACCTCACAAACATTGAAATAAGGTACAATGGAAAACATGCAATTCAATTATTCCTGATTCAGTATCCGCAATTAACTATTAGCCACAACCACGTCGACTACAAAAAATAAAACATAAATGAACTAACCCGTTAAAATATCGAAATGGTTGCATGTATTAACTGCAAGGAAATTCCATGGTACTGCAATCCCTCTGGCCAGATAAGCAAAAGAAAGAAGCCCAAGGATTCCATTAATAGCAAATAAATACAGCAACACACTTCAATAAAATCATTACGGTACAACCAAAAATAATAATGGTCACAACTATATCTACTTCAATACATTGAATAAAAAAGCTACAGCAAAACAAACTCCCTGCTAATAGTGCTTCAACATTCTACAGGCCACTGCTACTATATTTCAACATTTAACTCACCCTACATTTACAAAGTACATACAAGAAGCCTCTACCGCAAAAGTGCTACAACACAATGTTTTTCAAAGAAATTACTTAACTTTTGCATGGGTAGCACCTAGCCCTCAATCTCGACGGAAATGTGGGATTGTTGTTCTGCCATCACATCTGAAAAAAAAACAGTTTATTAGAATGGAAACAAATATTTTAAACAGAATGGAAACAAATCTTATAAACTGAATTAAACAAATCTTTTAAACTGAATGGAAACAAATCTTTTTAAGTGAATAGTAACAAATCTTTTAAAGTGAATGGTAACAAAATCTTTTAAAGTGAATGGTAACAAATCTTATAAAGTGAATGGTAACAAATCTTATAAAGTGAATGGTAACAAATCTTTTAAAGTGAATGGATACAAATCTTTTAAACTGAATGGAAGCAACCCATTTAGACTGAATGGAAACAACCCATTTAAACTGAATGGAAACAACCCATTTAAACTGAATGGAAACAAAATTCTCAAATAGAAGATTTCATTTAGTAAATTTAAAATTGCCTACCTATAACTTCTGCTAATGTTGCAGTGGAATTGCCTCTTTCTGCTTAGAGCCGAATATTCTGGTTGTTGTACTCCATGGAATTTTTTTTGCACGAACATCTGCACACCTCATCTGGCGATCATCCTTCACCTTTGGCTCGGATATATGCAACAGAATTAAACAAGGCTATATATGGAACAAAATTAAATAAGGCTACAGTTTAAAAACGCTACTTCCTCTAAATTCAAAAATATCTATGAATCTCCTACTATAACTGGAAATCCTTAAACCCTGCTGTGCTTCCTAAATGTCCCAAGTTCTACAAACTGCCATGTCCAACTTGGAGCAACAGATGAGGAACAGCAGTTACCTCACAAACATTGAAATAAGGTACAATGGAAAACATGCAATTCAATTATTCCTGATTCAGTATCCGCAATTAACTATTAGCCACAACCACGTCGATTACAAAAAATAAAACATAAATGAACTAACCCGTTAAAATATCGAAATAGTTGCATGTATTAACTGCAAGGAAATTCCATGGTACTGCAATCCCTCTGGCCAGATAAGCAAAAGAAAGAAGCCCAAGGATTCCATTAATAGCAAATAAATACAGCAACACACTTCAATAAAATCATTACGGTACAACCAAAAATAATAATGGTCACAACTATATCTACTTCAATACATTGAAAAAAAAAGCTACAGCTAAACAAACTCCCTGCTAATAGTGCTTCAGCATTCTACAGGCCACTGCTATTATATTTCAACATTTAACTCAACCTACATTTACAAAGTACATACAAGAAGCCTCTAGCGCAAAAGTGCTACAACACAATTTTTTTCAAAGAAATTACTTAACTTTTGCATGGGAAGCACCTAGCCCTCAATCTCGACGGAAATGTGGGATTGTTGTTCTGCCATCACATCTGAAAAAAAAACAGTTTTTTAGAATGGAAACAAATATTTTAAACAGAATGGAAACAAATCTTTTAAACTGAATTGAACCAAATCTTTTAAAGTGAATACTAACAAATCTTTTAAAGTGAATGGAAACAACCCATTTAAACTGAATGGAAGCAACCCATTTAGACTGAATGGAAGCAACCCACTTAAACTGAATGGAAGCAACCCATTTAAACTGAATGGAAACAAAATTCTCAAATAGAAGATTTCATTTAGTAAATTTAAAATTGCCTACCTATAACTTCTGCTAATGTTGCAGTGGAATTGCCTCTTTCAGCTTAGAGCCGAATATTCTGGTTGTTGTACTCCATGGAATTTTCTTTGCACGAACATCTGCACACCTCATCTGGCGATCATCCTTCACCTTTGGCTCGGATATATGCAACAGAATTAAATAAGGCTATATATGGAACAAAATTAAATAAGGCTACAGTTTCTAAACGCTACATCCTCTAAATTCAAAATTATCTATGAATCTCCTACTATAACTGGAAATCCTTAAACCCTGCTGTTCTTCCTAAATGTCCCAAGTTCTACAAACTGCCATGTCCAACTTAGAGCAACAGATGAGGAACCGCAGTTACCTCACAAACATTGAAATAAGGTACAATGGAAAACATGCAATTCAATTATTCCTTATTCAGTATCCGCAATTAACTATTAGCCACAACCACGTCGATTACAAAAAATAAAACAAATGAACTAACCCGTTAAAATATCGAAATGGTTGCATGTATTAACTGCAAGGAAATTCCATGGTACTGCAATCCCTCTGGCCAGATAAGCAAAAGAAAGAAGCCCAAGGATTCCCTTAATAGCAAATAAATACAGCAACACACTTCAATAAAATCATTACGGTACAACCAAAAATAATAATCGTCACAACTATATCTACTTCAATACATTGAATAACAAAGCTACAGCAAAACAAACTCCCTGCTAATAGTGCTTCAACATTCTACAGGCCACTGCTAGTATATTTCAACATTTAACTCAACCTACATTTACAAAGTACATACAAGAAGCCTCTACCGCAAAAGTGCTACAACACAATTTTTTTAAAGAAATTACTTAACTTTTGCATGGGAAGCACCTAGCCCTCAATCTCGACGGAAATGTGCGATTGTTGTTCTGCCATCACATCTGAAAAAAAAACAGTTTATTAGAATGGAAACAAATCTTTTAAACAGAACGGAAACAAATCTTTTAAACTGAATGGAAACATTTCTTTTAAACTGATTGGAAACATTTCTTTTAAACTGATTGGTAACAAATCTTTTAAAGTGAATGGTAACAAATCTTTTAAAGTGAATGGTAACAAATCTTTTAAAGTGAATGGTAACAAATCTTTTAAAGTGAATGGTAACAAATCTTTTAAAGTGAATGGAAACAAATCTTTTAAACTGAATGGAAGCAACCCATTTAGACTGAATGGAAGCAACCCATTTAGACTGAATAGAAACAACCCATTTAAACTGAATGGAAACAAAATTCTCAAATAGAAGATTTCATTTAATAAATTTAAATTTGCCTACCTATAACTTCTGCTAATGTTGCAGTGGAATTGCCTCTTTCTGCTTAGAGCCGAATATTCTGGTTGTTGTACTCCATGGAATTTTCTTTGCACGAACATCTGCACACCTCATCTGGCGATCATCCTTCATCTTTGGCTCGGATATATGCAACAGAATTAAACAAGGCTATATATGGAACAAAATTAAATAAGGCTACAGTTTCAAAACGCTACTTCCTCTAAATTCAAAAATATCTATGAGTCTCCTACTATAACTGGAAATCCTGAAACCCTGCTGTGCTTCCTAAATGTCCCAAGTTCTACAAACTGCCATGTCCAACTTAGAGCAACAGATGAGGAACAGCAGTTACCTCACAAACATTGAAATAAGGTACAATGGAAAACATGCAATTCAATTTTTCCTGATTCAGTATCCGCAATTAACTATTAGCCACAACCACGTCGATTACAAAAAATAAAACATAAATGAACTAACCCGTTAAAATATCGAAATGGTTGCATGTATTAACTGCAAGGAAATTCCATGGTACTGCAATCCCTCTGGCCGGATAAGCAAAAGAAAGAAGCCCAAGGATTCCATTAATAGCAAATAAATACAGCAACACACTTCAATAAAATCATTACGGTACAACCAAAAATAATAATGGTCACAACTATATCTAATTCAATACATTGAATAAAAAAGCTACATCAAAACAAACTCCCTGCTAATAGTGCTTCAACATTCTACAGGCCACTGCTACTATATTTCAACATTTAACTCAACCTACATTTAGAAAGTACATACAAGAAGCCTCTACCGCAAAAGTGCTACAACACAATTTTTTTCAAAGAAATTACTTAACTTTTGCATGGGAAGCACCTAGCCCTCAATCTCGACGGAAATGTGGGATTGCTGTTCTGCCATCACATCTGAAAAAAAAACAGTTTATTAGAATGGAAACAAATATTTTAAACAGAACGGAAACAAATCTTTTAAACTGAATTGAAACAAATCTTTTAAACTGATTGGAAACATTTCTTTTAAACTGATTGGTAACAAATCTTTTAAAGTGAATGGGTACAAATCTTTTAAAGTGAATGGTAACAAATCTTTTAAAGTGAATGGTAACAAATCTTTTAAAGTGAGTGGATACAAATCTTTTAAACTGAATGGAAGCAACCCATTTAGACTGAATGGAAGCAACCCATTTAAACTGAATGGAAGCAACCCATTTAGACTGAATGGAAGCAACCCATTTAAACTGAATGGAAACAAAATTCTCAAATAGAAGATTTCATTTAGTAAATTTAAAATTGCCTACCTATAACTTCTGCTAATGTTGCAGTGGAATTGCCTCTTTCTGCTTAGAGCCGAATATTCTGGTTGTTGTACTCCATGGAATTTTCTTTGCACGAACATCTGCACACCTCATCTGGCGATCATCCTTCACCTTTGGCTCGGATATATGCAACAGAATTAAATAAGGCTATATATGGAACAAAATTAAATAAGGCTACAGTTTCTAAACGCTACTTCCTCTAAATTCAAAAATATCTATGAATCTCCTACTATAACTAGAAATCCTTAAACCCTGCTGTTCTTCCTAAATGTCCCAAGTTCTACAAACTGCCATGTCCAACTTAGAGCAACAGATGAGGAACAGCAGTTACCTCACAAACATTGAAATAAGGTACAATGGAAAACATGCAATTCAATTATTCCTGATTCAGTATCCGCAATTAACTATTAGCCACAACCACGTCGATTACAAAAAATAAAACAAATGAACTAACCCGTTAAAATATCGAAATGGTTGCATGTATTAACTGCAAGGAAATTCCATGGTACTGCAATCCCTCTGGCCAGATAAGCAAAAGAAAGAAGCCCAAGGATTCCCTTAATAGCAAATAAATACAGCAACACACTTCAATAAAATCATTACGGTACAACCAAAAATAATAATGGTCACAACTATATCTACTTCAATACATTGAATAACAAAGCCACAGCAAAACAAACTCCCTGCTAATAGTGCTTCAACATTCTACAGGCCACTGCTAGTATATTTCAACATTTAACTCAACCTACATTTACAAAGTACATACAAGAAGCCTCTACCGCAAAAGTGCTACAACACAATTTTTTTAAAGAAATTACTTAACTTTTGCATGGGAAGCACCTAGCCCTCAATCTCGACGGAAATGTGCGATTGTTGTTCTGCCATCACATCTGAAAAAAAAACAGTTTAAACAGAACGGAAACAAATCTTTTAAACTGAATGGAAACATTTCTTTTAAACTGATTGGAAACATTTCTTTTAAACTGATTGGTAACAAATCTTTTAAAGTGAATGGTAACAAATCTTTTAAAGTGAATGGTAGCAAATCTTTTAAAGTGAATGGTAACAAATCTTTTAAAGTGAATGGTAACAAATCTTTTAAAGTGAATGGTAACAAATCTTTTAAAGTGAATGGTAACAAATCTTTTAAAGTGAATGGAAACAAATCTTTTAAACTGAATGGAAGCAACCCATTTAGACTGAATGGAAGCAACCCATTTAGACTGAATAGAAACAACCCATTTAAACTGAATGGAAACAAAATTCTCAAATAGAAGATTTCATTTAATAAATTTAAAATTGCCTACCTATAACTTCTGCTGATGTTGCAGTGGAATTGCCTCTTTCTGCTTAGAGCCGAATATTCTGGTTGTTGTACTCCATGGAATTTTCTTTGCACGAACATCTGCACACCTCATCTGGCGATCATCCTTCACCTTTGGCTCGGATATATGCAACAGAATTAAACAAGGCTATATATGGAACAAAATTAAATAAGGCTACAGTTTCTAAACGCTACTTCCTCTAAATTCAAAAATATCTATGAGTCTCCTACTATAACTGGAAATCCTGAAACCCTGCTGTGCTTCCTAAATGTCCCAAGTTCTACAAACTGCCATGTCCAACTTAGAGCAACAGATGAGGAACAGCAGTTACCTCACAAACATTGAAATAAGGTACAATGGAAAACATGCAATTCAATTATTCCTGATTCAGTATCCGCAATTAACTATTAGCCACAACCACGTCGATTACAAAAAATAAAACATAAATGAACTAACCCGTTAAAATATCGAAATGGTTGCATGTATTAACTGCAAGGAAATTCCATGGTACTGCAATCCCTCTGGCCAGATAAGCAAAAGAAAGAAGCCCAAGGATTCCATTAATAGCAAATAAATACAGCAACACACTTCAATAAAATCATTACGGTACAACCAAAAATAATAATGGTCACAACTATATCTACTTCAATACATTGAATAAAAAAGCTACAGCACAACAAAATACCTGCTAATACTGCTTAAACATTTTACAGGCCACTGCTACTATATTTCAACATTTAACTCAACCTACATTTACAAAGTACATACAAGAAGCCTCTACCGCAAAAGTGCTACAACACAATTTTTTTCAAAGAAATTACTTAACTTTTGCATGGGAAGCACCTAGCCCTCAATCTCGACGGAAATGTGGGATTGTTGTTCTGCCATCACATCTGAAAAAAACAGTTTATTAGAATGGAAACAAATATTTTAAACAGAACGGAAACAAATCTTTTAAACTGAATTGAAACAAATCTTTTAAACTGATTGGAAACATTTCTTTTAAACTGATTGGTAACAAATCTTTTAAAGTGAATGGTAACAAATCTTTTAAAGTGAATGGTAACAAATCTTTTAAAGTGAATGGTAACAAATCTTTTAAAGTGAATGGTAACAAATCTTTTAAAGTGAATGGATAAATATCTTTTAAAGTGAATGGATACAAATCTTTTAAACTGAATGTAAGCAACCCATTTAGACTGAATGGAAACAACCCATTTAAACTGAATGGAAACAAAATTCTCAAATAGAAGATTTCATTTAGTAAATTTAAAATTGCCTACCTATAACTTCTGCTAATGTTGCAGTGGAATATCCTCTTTCTGCTTAGAGCCGAATATTCTGGTTGTTGTACTCCATGGAATTTTCTTTGCACGAACATCTGCACACCTCATCTGGCGATCATCCTTCACCTTTGGCTCGGATATATGCAACAGAATTAAACAAGGCTATATATGGAGCAAAATTAAATAAGGCTACAGTTTCTAAACGCTACTTCCTCTAAATTCAAAAATATCTATGAATCTCCTACTAACACTGGAAATCCTTAAACCCTGCTGTTCTTCCTAAATGTCCCAAGTTCTACAAACTGCCATGTCCAACTTAGAGCAACAGATGAGGAACATTGAAATAAGGTACAATGGAAAACATGCAATTCAATTATTCCTGATTCAGTATCCGCAATTAACTATTAGCCACAACCACGTCGATTACAAAAAATAAAACATAAATGACCTAACCCGTTAAAATATCGAAATGGTTGCATGTATTAACTGCAAGGAAATTCCATGGTACTGCAATCCCTCTGGCCAGATAAGCAAAAGAAAGAAGCCCAAGGATTCCATTAATAGCAAATAAATACAGCAACACACTTCAATAAAATCATTACGGTACAACCAAAAATAATGGTCACAACTATATCTACTTCAATACATTGAATAAAAAAGCTACAGCAAAACAAAATACCTGCTAATAGTGCTTCAACATTCTACAGGCCACTGCTACTATATTTCAACATTTAACTCAACCTACATTTACAAAGTACATACAAGAAGCCTCTACCGCAAAAGTGCTACAACACAATTTTTTTCAAAGAAATTACTTAACTTTTGCATGGGAAGCACCTAGACCTCAATGGATTTTAAAGTTCATTACGCGATTCTTATTTTTCCAGATGAATATGTTCTCCCATGTTGTCAATCTATTTTGGTTTATCACTCCTTTTAATAATTTTGGATTTGGATCAATGTCATGGTTTTCATTCCAAAAATGAAATGCTACTGCTGACTTGTCTTCTTGTTTCAATCTGATGTTTCTAAAGTGTTCTTTGACTCTGGTTTTTAAATTTCTTTTTGTTTGACCTATGTAGCATTTTTCACAATTCTTACAATTTATTTGGTATATTCCAGATTTGTTACCTGAAGGAATTTCATCTTTTGTTTTTGAATTTCGTAATTTTAAAATTGAGTATCTATTAGAAGGTGCCAAGATGATATTTTGTTCCTTGAATATCTTTTTAAATTTATTAAATGTTTTTGGATGATATGTGAATGAACTGAATATGCTGTTGCTTTCTTTTTCTTTAATAAATGTGGTTGCTTCCTTAATGGTTTTCTTTAGTTTAGATTTTCTAATTTTCTTCAACACCAAACTTTTGTTGTATCCGTTTTCTTCTGCTATGTGTATTATTGCTTTTTGTTCCTTGAAATATTCTTCTTTTTCCATGGGTATGTTGACTAGTCTGTGTGTAAGGCTGTTTATTATTGCATGTTTATGTGTAATTGGGTTGTGGCTATTATTTTTATATAATTTTCTGAATGTATTGGCTTCCTGTAAATTCCAAATTTTATTTTTGTATCATTCCTGATGATATTTAGATCCAAGAAAGGTAGTTGTCCATTGATTTCCTTTTCTTTTGTGAATTTGATAGTCCTTTCTTGCAGATTGAGTAATTTCAATGCATCATCTAAATGTTTACTGGGTACAATTGCAAACATGTCGTCAACATATCTATACCAAACCTTGAAGATCAATGGGAAGGCCTTTTTAATTTGTGTTTCAAATGCACTCATAAATAAGTTAGCCAAAAAGGTGAAAGTGGATTGCCCATTGATAATCCTGATTTCTGCTTGTAGTGTTTTCCATTAAAGCGGAGGAAGTTTTGTTCAATGCATATTTTTGTTAGAGAAATATATTCTTCTGCTTCTATTGCTTCCATATCAATTGTAGCTAGCCATTTTTTAAACACAGTCTGCAGTTTTTCTGTTGGTATGCTTGGAAATAAAGATGTGACATCAAATGAAACCAGTCTGTCATTTTTGTCCAAATTTGTATCTTTGATTTTTTCTACTAAATCTAAAGAGTTTCTTAAATTTGCACTTTCAAATTTTGGAAAACTATTAAATTTACTTAGTAACCATTTGGCCAAATTATATGTGGGGGCATTTATGCTACTAGTAATAGGTCTCATGCCTTTCCCTGCTTTATGAATTTTTGGCAGCCCATATACCCTTGGTAATGTTGGATTATCTACTTTAATTTTGTGCAATTCTTTTTTGTTGATTATTTTGCTCTCTTTTAGCATTTTATTTGTGGTTTCAATGCAGTACTTTAATGGATTAGTTTCTACTTTTTGGTAATTACTGTCTTCTAACAAATCTTCCATCCCCTTTGTGTATTCTTTTTCCAGAATTACTAGTTTATTTCCCTTGTCTGCTTTAGTATAAATAACCGGTTTCTTTTTAAGAGCTTTTATGATTTGGTTACTAAAATTCTTTTTCTTTTCATTTTTAATCTCTTCTACTATTTTGGAGCATTTTTTTTTTACTGTGTTTTTACTTCCTTCATTAAGTGTTTGTGTAGCAATTTGGATGTCAATTTGGATGTTTGATATAACTTTAGTTCCTCAAAATATAGTACTAAACCGATATTGCATTGCTCTAAAAAAAGATAACATTCCTAGTAACAAATCTGGTTTTTATCAGTTTAATTGTTTAAATTGTCAAAGTTTATATTTGAAAGACCAAACAATTTAGAAATCAGAATGAAAGAGCATTTTCATAGCATTAAGTATAAACAGGCTGATAACTCCAACAGAGCAGACCATTTTTGATCATTTAACCATGAAATAAATCCAGAAGTTGAATTATTAAAACAACTGAATGGTCCGTTAAATTTAATGGTTTGGTTAAAGATATTTATTTTAAAAAACAAACATCTTGTAATGAATTTTGAACTACCGATTCTGTTTTTAAATTTGTTTTATTTTCATATTTAGGTAGTACTAACAAGACCATTTTAACATCTATCTTTCCTAACGATGACAGATTTTGTGTGTAAAAATTTTACATGAAATCATGATCCCGGACAATTTATAAGAGAAGTATAATTTCTTATAAGATACATAGGCGAAGTTTTAAGTTAAAAATTGTTATATTTGTATATATTCATTTACTTCATTGTTTATAGCTTCATATTTTACGTAATTATATACCACAACCAGGTACACTACAAAAAAAGGCATTTCTCTATTAAATGCCAAGGAATTTCATGGAAATACAACTTCTCTGTCCAGATAAGCAAAAGAAAGAACTCCAAGGACTCGATTAATAGCGAATAAATATAGCAAAGCACTTCGGACGCGAACTTGCCAATGTTGAATCAAATCATTAAGATGCAATCTGGAATAATAACTTCCACAACTACTTGTACCTGTATATACATATTAGCAACAATACAGCATTGAATAGATAGCTTCCTAAGTTTGCTCCCATATTTCATACAGGAATCGCTATTTTATTTGTAGGTTCACCTCACTCAGATTCTAAATACAACGTTCGGAAACTCTTTACCATTAAAGCATTACTGCTCAAGATTTTTCTAAAAATTCTTTGTGACGTGACAGAAGATTCTGCTTTCAATATTGTTGCCAGTGTAAGACTTGTTCTTCTTCTTTCACTTCTGAAATATAGATTCCCGTGCATGCAATGGACATCGCACCTGAAGGGAAATACAGAGCTCACTCTTTGAATTTGCAGAGCCTAGTGCACTCACGCCCTATAGCTTGTAGCAATTTCTTCCTGTTAGTCATGGTTCTGCTTCCTGCCGAACAATTTTACTATGTCATTCTACGCACAGATGTTCACTATGTAGGCCTCTTGGTAAAAGTTTCACGTACGCCTCAGTAATATGCAACAGAACTAAGTGGCAACCTAAGAAACGTCCAACTCCATACTTTGACTTCTATCTTACCAAACGAATGTCAAGCCACACTCAGTTTGATAAGCTATGTGATTAGGTGAATTCTTTCTAGTATGCATTGCTCGTGTACATAACAGAAATAAGTAGAAAGATAGGAGCACACAATTCTAAGCATTGGGAAGCTGCACCCATGTTAGCTACCTACCAATGTATATTAAGACCTCTTAATACAATCTAGAAAAAATACCTCTTACTTCCATATTCAAACAACCTAAGAAACTCTTTCGCAACCGTAATACTGCCATGCAAGTTTAGACCTGAATGACGTAAACCCATGCACACGAA
Organism: Mantis religiosa; assembly: GCA_030765055.1. Lineage (NCBI taxonomy): Eukaryota > Metazoa > Arthropoda > Insecta > Mantodea > Mantidae > Mantis > Mantis religiosa. Next base: position 83,815 of record CM060956.1, read on the forward strand.
ATAAGCAAGCATACACTTGCTAAAATGTAATGGTCCTTGCCTTGTTCCCAAAGCATCTCATTTAAATTCAATTCTACAAGGCAGTAAGGCAAAGTAAATATTATGCATTCTAATAAATACTCTTAATAAATTCAGAGTTGTACGTATCATGGTTCACTAGATTTATCATGCACGATGAAAGTAAACAAATTTTTGTCCTATTTACACCATTAACGTACCAGTTTTTATCAGACATATCATTTTAATGTAATGCTTTTCTGTGCGGCCTGGAAGCACATTTCTTGAAATTCATCATCATATAAGACCTGAAGCTCTCCTGGCGATCAATATGCTCAAGATCTTTGAGAAACAAGCCAGGTGAAAAGAGGATTAGAAATGGCCATTTCAGGAGTGTACATCGTTCCCATTATCAGGATGTAGTAAGAAATGTTATTACGACAAAATGTATAACAGGATATAACAAATAACAGACAAATCACTACTGATATTTGCATCACTGAACAAAAGACTTTTCAGTAAATTAATTGGTTTACCGGCAAACTATCTGGCAGAATTCGCAGAATCCTTAACAAAAACATCAGGACCATCCACAAGCCACCTCCAAAGATCACACATCTACTAGGACCGTGAAAGACAAATTGGACTTTCAAGTTCCAGAAGTGTACCGCATTCCCTGTGAATATGGGAGACCATATAGAGGACAAACCGGAAGGACCATCGCTACCACAATAAACGAACATGAACGGAATATTCCTTTAACGCAACCTCAGAAGTCTGGGCTGGCACAACATTGCTCTGATAACACCATAGAGCCATCTTTTGTGAGACAATCTTGGAAAAATGGAACAGTTACTGGGAGCAGAGAGCTAAGGAGTCTTTGGCCATTTCCTCTGAGAGGATGCTTAATCGTGATGGAGTTCAGTTCAACTCCTCTGGGAAACCGACCTTAAAATGGAAATCACTCTGCTTAAGAACCACAGATCTATACAGCTCGATCAAGTTAAGTAGTTACGTTTCTTTGACCCAATTAATGTTCTGAAGTCAGGCCATCTGGCCTGGCATTTAATTTACCGAAAACAATCTGTTCAGTGGTGAGAGTATTGGTAGTGTTTTATCTTTGTTGATATTTGTGTTATATCCAGTTAAAGATTTTGTGATTTTAACATTTCTTGAAGTATGCTGATGAGAGATGTACGCTCCGGAAACTTCGATTTCTAAACGTCTTTTCGCCTAGCTTGTTTCCCGAGAAGATATTGGAAAGAGTCATATTTTCTAGCCTTAAAACATTGTCAAATAATTACCTTATATATTAGATTACATATCATAGCACTAAGCGCTTTGTACATTGAAGAACGTGAAAAGGGAGCGCTTTCACTTAAGTTGGACGATGCAGTGCGACACTGGTTTTGCCTGAACAACCCTCCCAGTCCAAGAAGGCTGTGTTTATGTTGCAAACGCTGGGAGCTGGAAGATGGGCAATGCCAGAATCCCAGCGGAATGCAGCAAAACATTGCTGGAATTTTGGGTGCTTTTACGATATATTCCAATTCGCTTATTACTGCAACTCAACAATGGATACATATTTGTACGAAGTGTACATTTGGATTGTTAATGTCCATTATTTCTGGTGTGCCAGTTCCGCTCTTATCTATTCTGTGATAAATGAGCTTCCACAGCACTTTAACAATCTTAATGTGCCTGTTCTGATGTGGTAAAGTAAACAACTGTGCATCCTCTGATCTGAGATGTTGACCATAGAGATGTAGGTTTGTATATCCAATCACTGTGCGTGCGTGTTGTCTGCGTTTGGCTTAAATAATGGTACCATCGTAAACTTTTACTCAAAGTAAAAGTTAGCTTTGAGGGTACCCTAAACAATCAAGCATCTGTTTGATATAGTAATTAGCGAGTTGGAAACAATTTGGGAAATTTGATCTGTTGAGTTGCATGTAAATATGCCTATTTATTGATGTATTCTAATTGCTAGGTATGCTGCATATTGTGGCAGTTGCCGTGTGTTATTAAATAGTTTTGTGTTAGTGTTTCTACATTTTCCCGTGTTTGAGACTACCTGGTACTTGGCTGGATGTGTTGGGTGTGTTTATTCAAACCCTGCTGGTGTGTTCGAAGTTGAAGTGATTGTCACATTGACTCATGCTGTTACTTTTATAACCCAGTCTGATGATCCTGAAGAGGGTGACTGTTTCAATCGAGTGACCAACTTTTGCCTTGACTTAAAATTCCCAATCTGTTCACGTGTTGACAAAATACAGGTGTGAAGCTTACAATGAATGTATGCAAGCACCTTTCATTTTTTAGTGTCTAGCCTATGTATAGAACACTTAGGAAGAAGAAAACCTAACAGGGACCTTAATAACTAGATAGAACAGAGGAAATGAGAGACAGTAGAAGAAAAAGAACAGATAGAGGGCGCTAAAAAGCTCAAAAGACAGAGGACCTACCCGAAGGCGCCTAGATACCAGTCATTAAGACTGTTGGCTGCGGCCATGTCCTTCTACCCTGCTAAGCTGTTAAGTTATACTCACAGTAGACAGCTGGAGCCCCCTGTAGTCACCCTCACCATTTCAATTATCGGCTATGGTTGGATCTGATATCTGCTAAGTACTACTTGGGCACATACTGCATTGATGCTCAGTCCTAAGTCTTTCCCTCCTGTAACAAACAGTGCCAATGTTAGAGTTGATCCTGTAGGTCACTCAATCGGACCTGAAAATAAAAATGGACATTTTTAATAGTAAATCCAATCTCTAAAACGTTAAAGTAACTTAATGTTGTGTATAATTTACAATTATCGAATTCACATTCTAGTATTCATTAGATCTGCCTAAAACTACTTTGCAAAAATTTGTATCTTATAATTTGCAGAAACGTCAATCCACCCTCTTTGCTTAGGTAGATTTGCCCTTTGAAACATTTCCATTCGGCTCAGATGAATACATCGGATTTAAGTGCCATGTTAAGAACCATCAAATTCAATACATTCAAACTGACTACCGAAACTCCGGAATATGAAAAATGGTACCTAGTTCAGCAATATTTCCCTTTAAGCAAACTATTTCTATTACCGTCATATTTCCAGGAACACAATTTCTACTTACAAGTTCCAATAATCATAATGCCATATCTAAACCACCCCAAGCTTAACAGGAAATCCTTCAGACTAGCTAGTATTTCTACTTCCACCAAGTCCCACGAACTATAATTTTCAGATGGAAGGAGCAAATTTCAAAAAAACATGTTTGCCTTACCATTTATAGAAATAACAATCACTCCGAAACATGCAGTTGTACACGATTTAATACGAACTATTAAACGTTATAAACCATAATTAGTTCAACTATATGAAAAACAAAAATTAAATAACTAAATTACTAAATTTGCAATATAAGGATATAAAATTTACATTAGAGTCTGAAATTAATGGGTTTCTTCCTTTTCTAGATGTAAAGATAAGAAATAATAGTAAATTAAACTTTGGTATTTATAGGGAGTCTACTCATATTGATAATTACATAAAAAATAAGTGTTAACCCTTTTTCATATAAACTTGCTCTCTGTAATACTTTGATTTATAGATTAATAACTACAACCTTGAATAAACATGAATTTAATGAAGAGTATGAATATTAATACTGCTTTAATTAATGCTTTTAATAAAGACCTTATAAATAAAAGAATTAGAAAATTAAATATCAATAAACTGTTAATATTTCTACCATAAAAATAAAAGACTAATTACAATTTTTTTAAAGAGTTTGGTGTAATTTTAGTTTCTCAAAATAAATATAGCATTAAAATTTACTGCATTTCTCTCTCTAAAAAAAAAAGATAAAACTCTTAATAACAAACAACCTGATATTTATCACTTTGTTTCTATTGTTACAGTTTATATTGGAAAGAAAACGTAATTTAGAAACCAGAATGAAAGAACATTTTCTTAACATCAAGTATAAATACTGATAAATTGGCCGTAGCATATCATTTCCGGTCATTTACCCATGAAATCAATTCCGTAGACAAACTATTAAAACTGTAAAGTAGTCTGATTTAATGCTTTGGGAAAAGATAATGAATTTTGAAATACTAGCATTCGAATCTGTTTTCAAATTGGTTTCACTTTCAGATTTTGGTAGTACTAACAAGAATATTAACATATAGCATTTGTAATGATAGCGACAGCTTTGTTGTTTCCGGCTGAAGATGTGCAACAAATCGCGATCCCACCTAGCTTACAAGAACTGTCATTTCCTTTAGGTTAAGTGAAGCTTTAAGTTGCAATTATACTCACATTTTACGTATTTATTAAAATATACCTTGCTAGAATGCAAACCCCGATGTAAAATAAATTTAAAAGTTCATTTAGTGAATTTCCAAATACCTACCTATAACTTCCGCCAACGTCGAAGTAGAATTGACAGTCAATGGGCCTCTTTCTTCTTAGAGCCGAATATTCTGGATGTTGTCCCCCGTAGAATTTTCTCTGCACAAGCATCTGCACACCTCATCTGGCGATCGGCCTTCAACCTCTGGCTCAGATATATGGTACAGAAATAAATAGGAAGGCTAGAACTGCAAAACGCTACTATCTCCACATTTAAAAATATCTAAACAACTCCTATCACAACTGGAAATCCTTAGGCCCTACTGTTCTTTCTAAAAGCCCCAAGTTTTGCAAACTGCAATTTCCAAGTTAAAGGAACAGATACGAAAAAGCAGTTACCTCCCAATCATAGAAATAAGGTACACTGCACAACATGCAATTAACTGTTCCTGATTCAGTATCCACAATTAAATCTTATAAGCCACAACCAGGTCCACCACAAAAAATAAAACAGAAATTAATAAACCCGTTAAATTATCGAAGTCGTTACTGTATTAACTGCAAGGAAATTCCATGAAAATGCAATCTCTCTGGCCAGATAAGCAAAAGGAAGAAAACCAAGGATTCCATTAATAGCGAATAAATACAGCAACGCACCTCAATAAAATCATTACGGTACAACCAAGAATAATAACTTTCACAACTACATGTACGTGTACGCACAGAACATAACTACAGCAAATCAATAAAAACCCTTGGTAATTGTGCTTCAACATCCCACAGGCCACTGCTACATTATTTCAACATTTAACTCAATCTACATTTACAAAGTACATACAAGATTCCTACCGCAAAAGCGCTATTACTCATTTTTTTTTTCAAAAAAATTACTTCTGTTCGGGAAGCACTTTGCCCTCAATCTCGACGGAAATGTGGGATTGGTGTTCCGCCATCGCATCTGAAAAAAAATATATAGCTTGTTAGAATGGAAACAATTTAGAATGAATGGTAACAACAATTTGAAATAAATTTGCTTCTTTCCATAGTTTGACATAAATGAACAAAGAAATTTAACAAAGAATATCAACATGATTAATATTTCTTTAATTAATTGTTTTATTAAAGACTTTATAAATAAAAAATTGAATTTAAATATCAAAAAGCTAGTAATATTTCAGCCCTTAAAAAATAAATGAGGATTATAATGTAAAAACTATTATAAAGAGTTTTGTATAACTTTGGTTCCTCAAAATAAATATAGCATTTCTTATTTTATTATTTTATTATTTTAGTTTTTATTTTTTTATTTTTTAATATATATATATTTCTTTTCCTTATTTAAGCGTTTTTTTATTGTTTCCCTTTAATTACCTATATGTTTTCTGCAGTTTCACACATACACTATACACATATACACCCATGCCCAGGGCGGGACTCGAACCCGCGACCCTCTACGCGGTGGAACGCTAGAGACATACGTTCTAACGACCATGGCTACGAGGGCCGTCAAGCATTAAACTTTTATTGCATTTCTCTAAAAATGATAAAACTGCTAATAATAAAAAATTTGGTATTGATCAATTTAATTGTTTAGATTGTGATGAAGTTTATATTGGAAGGAAAAAACAATTTAGAAACCAGAACGAAAGAACATTTTCATAACATTAACTATAAACACTGATAAATCGGCCGTAGCGAATCAGTTTTGGTCATTTAACCGTGAAATCCAGAATTTAAATTATTAAACCAATTAAATGGCCCGATAGTCTTAATCGTTTAGGAAAAGATATATATATATATATATATATATATATAATTTATAAAATAAAAAATGATATTATTATTAATATTATAAGATCATATATAATCACATATGATACTTTAAAAACAAATATCGAATAATGAATAAATGATATACCGGCGGCCGATTCTGCTTTTATATTTGTTTTACCTTCAGATTTTGGTAGTGCTAACAAGAACATACTAACATCTGGCATTTGTAATGACGACGACTTTGTTTCCGGCTGAGGATGTGGAAAAATTTCCATGAAATCCTGATCCCGAATAACTTAAGAAAAGTGTGAACATTTCTTATAAAGTAAGTGAAGTTTTAAGTTACAAATTGTTAAGTTTGTAAATACTTGTATGCTTCACTGTTAATAGCTTCATATTTTACGTTTTTATTAAAATATAGCTTCTTATAATGGAAAGAGGAATTTAACATGAATTGAAGTTCACGATTATTTTCCAAAAAACCTACTTATAGCTTCCGCCACCGTTGAAGTAGAATTTCCACTCAATACGACTGGTTCTGCTTGATGACGAAGATTCTGGATGTTATCCTCCGTAGAATTTTCTCTCCCTCTTGCGCCAACGTTTCACTTTCGGCTCGGATATATGAAACAGAAATAAGTAGGAAGGTTAGAATTGTGAAACGCTATATTCCCCAAATTCAAAAATATACAAGCCACCGCTATCATTACAGGAAATCCTTAAGCTAAACTGTTCTGTTTCTTACCAGCAAGTTCTACGCACCGTAATTTGCAAGTGAAAGGAGCAGATCCGAAACATGTGTTGCTTCCCAATCATAGAAATAAGGAACACTGTACAACATGCAATTAAACTGTTCCTGATGTAGTATAAACTATTAAATACTATAAACCAAAACAAGGTATACTAAAAACACAAAAAAAATCAATCATCTATTAAAATTTGCCCGCCTCGGTAGCGTAGATGGTAGCATGTCTGTCTCACGTTCAAGAGGTCCCGAGTTCGAATCTCGGTCAGATTGAGTTACCTACATAAGGGTTTTTCCGGGGCTTTCCCTTGTCCTTCAAGACAAATGTCGGGTAACTAAGATCCATGGACCCTGGACTCATTGAGCATCATTTCACAAAATTCCTTCACCGTCCGATATAACTTAACGTTGGGGCGGACGTAAATTAAAAAAATCTTAAAATTTCGAGGGCCTTACTCTATTAATTACAAGAAATTCCATGAGACTGCAATCCCTCTGGCCAGATAAGCAGAAGAAAGAAGTCCAAGGATGCCATTAATAGCGAATAAATGCAGGAACACTTCAATACAATCATTACGGTACAACCAAAAATAACGGTCACAACTACATTTACTTGTATACACTGAACACCATAACTACACCAGATCAATAAAAACCTTGGTAATAGTGTTTCAGCATCTCACAGGCCACCGCTACATTATTTCAACATTTACCTCAATCTACATTTACAAAGTACATACAAGAAACCTCTACCACAAAAGAGCTATTACTGAATTTCATTTAAAGAAATTACTTCCGTTCTGGAGGCAACTTGCCCTCCATCTCGACCTAAATGTGAAATTGTTCCATCGCATCTGAAAAAGAAATAGTTTGTTAGAATGGAAACGGCAATTTAAGATATTGAAATCTTCCCGTTATGAATTTCCAAAAACCTACCTATAACTTCCGCAAGCGTCGAAGTAGATTTTCCACTCAGTACGTCTGGTTCTGCTTCGAGCCGAATATTCTGGATGTTATCATCCGTAGAATTTTCTCTGCACAAAGATCGTTATCCACACTTCCTCTGGCGATGACGCTTCACGTTCGGCTCGGATATATGAAACAGAAATAAGTAGGAAGGCTAGAACTGTAAAACTAAAATCTCTACAAAATAAAAAATATCTGAAACACCCCCAGCTTAACAGGAAGTGCTTAAGACCAGGTAATATTTATAATACTACCAAGTACCAAAAACTTATTTCCAAGTGGAAGGAGGAATTCTTCCAAATTACAGAAATAACTCACTCGATAACATGCAATTGTGTTCTTGATTTAGTATCAAGTATTAAACATAGCCAGTTCAATTATACAAAAAACACTGGAAAAAATTAATAAACGTGTTAAAATTGAGGGCGTTACCCTCATTCATGTATATATTACTGGAACTCTAATTTTGCATGATGTGTAAGAGTTCCAATTCTCCAAGTGCTACTGAGGTTCTACCTGGTGCTCAACCTCAGTAGTGTGATAAATATGCAGTCGGATGTAAGGTAAATTGATTCTCAAATGCAAATATTAGTTCTTTATATTCATCTACAACACTTAGAACCTTTATGTTCTGGTACGAAGTCTTGTCAAAAAGTTCCGGAATTAGTTGACATTTTTGTACTATTCTCTATAAACTTGCAGTGAACTTTTCAAATTGAAATGTCCTATCATTTCTTGCCTTTCAATATATTCCGTTCTTTACCTAAGCTCTTTCTAAAATCGACTTAGCAATAATTTCCCATTTTCTCGCGTAACACAAAACCGTAATTTTAAGATTTCGTTTATTTAAATTCCTCTCGTTCCATACTCTACACCCTTTCAGCTATTATCCCTGTATTTCCCAATATTCCACATTATGATTGTGTCACTCCATTCGGTGAAGCTCGTGGCAATCTCAAAACTTGTTTCCACAAGTTTCTATTGATCACATCCATATTTATAGCTACTAGGTTGCTCAACGGTTACATTCATTGGGAAACATTTCAGTCATCTGGAAGCAACACTCACCAATTCGTACTAACTTGCCACTAATCACGATGTGGACCTCACGATACAGCACTTCACTGACACCATTTGCAGCTGCGCCCGACTTTCCACTTCTCCACATAGACATCATTCTTCCCCCTTCTTACCCTTCTCTATTTTAAATCTCATCCGAGAAAAACACCATGTTCGTCTAAAGTGGCAACGGGACCGACAACACTGGTTCCGTCGAAAGCTCAACGGACTCATTCGACGGGTGAAACTGGAGTTGGAGCGACATCGTCTAGTCCTATGGGCGCTATCTTGCGTCACTATCTACTTCTGACCACACGCTGTGAGAGGCCAACAAACGTGTTCTTTGTGAGCCGACTGTTGTACCGGCGCTGTCTGCAGGTGATAGACTGGTTACATATATTCCCACCAAGTGTGAAACTTTGGCCGATCATTTTGAGCGTGTGTTTGCACTTCCCATATCCGCCGATGAGACTATTGCAGACGTGGAAAAGTAGCTACATACCTATCGCACTTGGCCCACAGTCTCACAAAGGATTTCATTTACAAGCCCACGGGAACTATCTTCCCCGATTCGAGCCCTTCCCCTTAAAAAATCTCCGGGACACGACTTTGTTCCTAACATTGTTATCAAGAAGCTCACCAAAAAAGCAGTTGCATACTTGTCATCCATCCTCAATGCCTGTCTACGCCTCGGATATTTTCCTCGCACCTGGAAATTTGCCCATATAGCAGTCTTCCATTAGCCCAATAAACCCAAAACACCTCCCCGAAAGCTATCGTCCTATAAGTCTGTTGCCGACCCTCTCCAAGCTGTTTGAAAAAGTAATTCATCGCCGCCCTCTGTCTTACCTTAATCATAACTATGTTCTTCCGCCTTATCAGTTTGGATTTCGCACAAACATTCCACTACCCAACAGCTTTTGCGATTAACTCAGTCAATTGTCCACGGCTTCGAGGCCCATCAGTATACCACGGCTGTCTTCCTCGATGTGGCACAGGCATTCGACAGGGTTTGGCATGATGGTTTGCTCATTAAGCTCTACCGCATCGGTCTTCCTAATTACTTATCACATCTAATCCAGTTTCCTCTACGACCGCAGCTTTTAAGTACGCATTGGTGGAACGCTTTCATCCCCACGTAATATTACCGCAGGTGTCCCACAGGGTTCTATCTTGAACCCGACTCTATTTAATATATACATTTCTGATATTCCTGACTTAGCTCCGACTTCTTTAGCTCTTTACGCTGATGACAGTACTATATTATTCTCATGTTAAACTCCAGCACGCACAGCAAGTAGTACAGCTCTCTTTAGATCGCCTAACTCATTGGTTCAGCACTTGGCGGATCTCTTTGAACCTTCAGAAAACCGAGGCTAAAATCTTCTCTTCGCCGATATACTCCGCTTCATCCGTCATGTCTCTACAGGAACAATGTCCCTTTGCTCCCCACTACAACTCCCGTTAAATACCCTGGAGTGCTTTTGGACTCTCGACTGACCTGGTGTGCTCATATCGATCGTCTTATATCACTGGCCTCCGGGCGACTTTCGAAACTCTCACCTCTGTTGCATCGCCGTTCCAACCTCGGCCTACAGTCTTCATTGTTACTCTACAAATCACTCGTTCGTCCGCTTATTACATATGCCTGCCAAGTGTGGGGGGCCGCACACACGTCATCTGCGTCGTCTTCAGGTGATACAGAATCGCTTCATGCGCATCGCTACCTATGCTCCATGGTTCATCCGTAATCAGCAGCTTCATCACGAATTAGGACTGTTACCTCTTCACGACTACATTCGCAGGATCGCCCGTAGTTTCTTTTCCACGCTGCAAGAAGTTCCAGGAGCTGTGCATTATAATATCTGCGTCCGCACGCACCAGCCCTCACGCTTGAAGAGACTACCACAGGACCTACTTCTGAGTGATACATCTGATTCGAGTGATTCTAGTGCTTGATGTATGTCTTATATCTTCAATATTGACATAATTTCTCAGAAGTATTATTGGAGTTCTAACTTAATGTAATTAGGGGGCGGCCCGTTAGCCTATCCCTGAGTGTTCTTTAATGTATTGTTTTTTACCTTCTTTTCACTCTGATCTGTAAAGCATTGTACTGCTGATCGATCAATAAACAATTATAAAAGAAACATCCATATTTACAGCCCCATACCTCTAGGTCATGCAACATATGTTTCTACTACGGCTGCATAAATTCTCTACACCTGTTTTACCTGCATTCCTGGTAATTTATCTAGGCTTACTCTAATAGCTTTTAGTGCAATTTTAGTATTTGCTATTACTATAATCTTCTGCTCTTTCCAACTCCCCTTGCTGCTTAATGGTACTCCTAGGTAATTAAATGTATTGACCACCTCAACTTCTTTGTCAGTGCCACTTATCTGCTTTTATTATCTTGTTACCTTTCTTAAATATCAAATTTAGATTTCCTTGCGTTAATACTAACGCTCCAGACCTTACAAAATGTATCTATTGCTTCAATTTTATTGCTCTAGGTATTCCCACTTCCGAGAGAGCTCCTGCACCAAATCTAAACATACCAGGTATTTCCCTGTTACTAGCAAATGCTAGTTTTCAAAAGGTTTTGCGAATGCGCGATCCTCAAAACAAATTTGTATATCGAATTTTCGTGGGAGAAAGCACATTCTCTACACATGACAGGAAAGTGGCCAAAAAAGTGCTACATTGTTACATTGCTCTATCGCCAGTATAAGAAAGATTGAAAGGGAAACAAAGACAAAAAGAAAGAAAGAAGTTGGAAAGTATGAAAATAGGAAAACACACCACAAACGAAACACAACACACCACAAACGAAACACAACACACCACAAACGAAACACAACACACCACAAACGAAACACAACACACCACAAACGAAACACAACAAACAAAACAAAGAAAAAGAAGCAAAGAAAGAAAAAAGAAAAAAGAAAAACGAAGAGAAAATGTGAAAAGAAAAGAGAAAGACAAAAGGGAAAAGCTTGCATATCAAATGAAATCCAAGCAGAGATACTAAGTGCCAATCTTTGGCTGCAGGGCACCTCAAAACGTGTGGCCGAAATGACAGTCAACGGGACCTCATTCATTCGCTCAAACCATATTTAAAGCCAAATCTGGTATCAAATGTTTGGGTGGAAGGCAATGCTATTATGTAGGTGGTAGACAAAGTATAACTGATGTGTCTTGTGACTCAGTCCCAACAGTTGAGGCCTAATACTTGCTGAGGCAAATTTATATCAAGTAGAATGAACGAAAGGTATTTTTATCAATGAAACATGGCCTATCTTTATAATTAAATTGAATCAATAATATATGGTCGTCTTTTGTTGAGGAAGACGTACATAATAACTAGCTGGTGTGACTTGTCCTGCATTTCTTTGGAAATGATATCTTTGAGTGAAATGAATTTCTTAGGATACATGATAAAATACAAAAGCCAATTTAAATAACGTGTATAAGCCTGTTTATTTTAAGTAAAATAAGAAAACAGTAATTTAAAACAGAAGTCAAATTTTATTTTGTTATTACTCCAGGGTCGATGTCAGGAAAGCTTTAACGAAGTGAACTATTTATTTTGTGATGCCATGGTAGCGTAACTATTGCCATGTTACACCTACAATTATTCATGAAGGATACTTTTTTTATAACTTTTTATTGATCGATCAGCAGTACAGTGCTTTCCAGATCATAGTGAAAAGAAGGTAACAGTACAATAAGAACAATAATACTCAGGGGGTAGGCTAGCAGGCCACCCCCTAACTACATTAAGTTAGAACTCCAATAATACTCTCTGAGATGGAAGAACATTTAAGACAGACATCAAGCACTAAAATCACTCGAGTCAGAGGTATCACTTACCAGGTCCTGTGGTAGTCTCCTCTTCAAGCGTGAGGGCTGGCGCGTGCGGACGCCGATGTTATAATGCACAGCTCCTGGAACTTCTGGCAGCGTGGAAAAGAAACTACGGCTCTAGGTGTGTCCATAGTTTTGGCAGTTAGTGCACTGAGGCAGTTCCGTATTGTGTCGGCGCTGTTCTACTTTGACTACGCTGTACAGTAGTCGGGATAGATTAAGAATGTTTACCTTGGTCATTGTTAAGGAGGTCAACCACACAGATAGGCAGTGAAGTTGAGATGGTCGTAGTATTGGGTACTGTATTATCCCCGGTAGCAGAAGACAGTTGAGATTGGTAGTGCTGATTAGATGACGTCAGTTGTAGCGTAGAATTGGAGCTTTCCCGGAAGTTTGTGTCGTTATTTAATACATTTAGCGCTGAATATAATATTCTGCCGGTATCATCCGTTTGTAGAGCCATGTAGATATACCATATATAGCAATGAACAATACAGAAAAGCTAGCTGACACAGCCAACTACAAAAACACGCGATTTGTAAGCAGAGCGTTCAGAGACGACCTGCCAACAAACTTCCTGCACTGATTGTGAAAATACGGGTCACAAGAAGAAATTTAATTCCACAATTAAACACAGTGTAACTTGAAACACACGGAAGTGCGCACAAAAAATACGTCCGTCCGCGTCGTATAACTGCACTCAACTCTCACGGATAAAACTCCGTAATGTTGAGGTTAGCTGTGAATTCCTTCTTCCACTAATGAAAATGATCACACAATACACTTAAAAATTACCCTCACTCGTTAAGGGTTTCTTTTATACTTTGTCTTGATGTCTGTGTTAAAATTGAAGCTTAGAATTATAGAAATACGATAATTCTACTCAGCATTATCACACGCAAACATGACGAAGTCACGGCCTCATAGAATCCTCCATGAAGGATACGTACCTTAAAGAACCACACATACCTACATTGACTTAAGATAACTGAATTTCATAAATCAAAGAACCAATTTATAAGTTGACTCAGTATAAAGCAACAGGCATATTTAACTTAATGAATACCAACACAGTGAATGCAGATTTAGAAAGAAAACATTGTTTACCCCAAACTAAGTTTGACTTAGAATATCTTTCACAAAAATAAATTTTAAGATCATATCTTTACCTTTTCTATTACGTGAGCACATTAAAAGTGCAACCCCATCAGAAGCACTCGTTATTAAAATGAAAATGTTGCCGCTTTTGCTGGATCCATTCTATGTAACTGTTTATGTAGGATAGTGAAACACCCAACTCAGTGCTGTTTGAAAATGTTACGCGAGGTCAAAAGGGGCAAGATGAACGTCAAGACAAGTGGCGGCGACAGTAAGGGTAATTGGGCATTTAAAAAGGACTTAATAAAATTTGTATACATTAAAGCTGTCATTTAAGTATTGGTTTGTTTCATAAATTCGTTCGATTCTTGTTACATGTTTACGACAAAGAACGCCTGCACTGTATGCCCGTACCACAACTACGGCAACGAAGTTGCCTAATTATCTAGGGGTAATCTGTTTAGATACGCAAGGTCATCGAAAGTAAACAAGGCATTGATATTTTCAAAACAAACTATTTTGTGCAGTATGCACCATCATCAATAACGTATCTCCATTTCTCAGGAAGCTTATCAATTCCATTTTTCCAAAATATTGCAGTTTCCTGGTTGACGAACTCTTAATTCTCCAAGGAAGTAAGGCGTTTGCCATTAAGGAAGTTTTGCAGGGATCGGAATAAATGATAGTCGGATGGGACAATGTCTGGAAAATAAGGCGGGTGAGGTAAAACATCCCAGTCGAAATCCCGTAATTTCTGACGAGTTACCATAGAAGTGTGTGGTTTGGCATTGTCTTGATGAAAGACGACTCCACCATTAGATGCTAATTCTGGCCTTTTCGTTCCTAGGGCCACCTTCAGACGATCCAACTGAGAACAGTACTTCTCTGAATTGATGGTCTCCCCAGGAGGAAGAAATTCGTAATAAATAATTCCTTTCCAGTCCCACCAAATGCACAGCATTATCTTCTCAGGATGAAGCCCTGGTTTAGGAATTGAGAGTGGTGGTTCCCCTTTCTTACGCCATGACTCTCTTTCGTACGCTGTAGTACACAATCCACTTTTCGTCTCCTGTAACCAGCTGTTTCAGAAAAGGGACAGTTTCATTGCGTCTTATCAATGCGTCACAGATGGAAACGCGCTGAACTAAATTTTGTTCACTCAGTTCGTGCGGAACCCATACATCCCGAAGAATTACGTAACCAAGTTTCTTTAGGTGCCTGGCTACAGTTGCATGAGATAAGTTTAGCTCCTGACCTACCTCCCGAGTTGTTATTCTGGGGTTGTTCGTGACCATGTCCTTTATCATTTCCTCATCCGTAACCACAGGTCGTCCAGAATGAGGTTTGATTCACAGAGAAGTTCCCAACTCGAAATCAAGTAAACCATTTTTGACATGCCCGATTCATCACTGCTTCTCCGTAAACAGCGCAAATTTTCCGTTGCGTTTGTGAGGTGGTTTTACCTTTATGATAATAAAACAGCATTAATTGTCCAAAATGTTCCTTCTTGCCTTCCATATTAACATTCACAAGTTACAACTCCACACTGTTGCTTCCACAAACTCGTTCTGAAGTTTGGGCACCAGTTCTTACATAAGTTGACCTATTTACCTTTGGCCGTGAGGTCGCTGTGGTTTGTGTTCATAGTATTCTTTTCAATTATTGTATTTGTAAACAAATCCCATATTGCTAGGCAACTTCTTTGACGTAAAAGTAATGGGGGTATGCAGTGTTCTCAGGAGTTCTTAGTCGTAAACACGTAACAAGAATGGAACGAATTTATGAGACAAGCCGATTCAAAATTTGACTTTTGGTATTATGTTAATAACTGACAGATCTTTTGACATTTAAAAAGAAATATCTTCGACAGAAAATTTAGCATTGCAGAAAAAAAGGCCTCTGACGCATTATGATTTGACTAACTTTTGTTTTACTAAAATGAAGTTTAAGCATTTAAATAATGAAACTCTCTGCTATCTCTAACATTAAATTTGGACAAGACTACAAATCTATATGAACACTTTCAAGGTCGTTAACGGCGAAGTCTAATGACCATGAGTTTCTTTGTACAAGTTGCCGTCGTCAAACGCAATTTAACTCTGTTGGAGCTTCATTTGGACTTGGCTTAATAAATTATGCAGTGAACCTGCATATTTGCTATACATAAATACATTTAATATAACAATCATTTCAATGACCCATTACAAATACAAAAAGAGGTACGTCACTACTCACCTCGCTATGACGTTTGCTCTACAAGTACACCAAGCAACTGACAGAACCACGAGACTTGACTAGTCGAACAGTCTGACGTACAGGGTAATTTGTTTCTATTCTTTTGTTCCTGTAACACTTTCATTTGTTCAAAACAACGACTGCGTTCTCAAGCTTAAACGAATATGCAGTGTCAGTTTCAGATATGTATTTATTTTCTTTACGCATCGCCGACTTGTTTAGGTTAAGTGTCAACTCCTCATTAAGATCTTTTAAGTTGCAGTTAAATTAACATTTTCAGCCAATATACATCTTGAACTTTGTTAAATAGCAAGGAATACCAAGGTTAAATTCCAAAATTCGAAGTTCTAATTCCTATGACCTTGGGACTCAGCCAAAAATTAGTCAAGTTATAGCAAACAACTTGTGACACGGCGAACATTGCGATGTTCTAGTATTATTTTTTACTTTTTATACTAACCTTATCAAAGTAGAGAATATGTAAACTTAACTAAGTCGCTGTTGCATATTGTTTCGCGATTCAAAAAGTATTCTATGTATCAAGAATCTACATTGTTTACTAAGTAAATGAAATTAGAAGTTTCATTTTAATATTCCTGTCAGCAGATTGCATTTGTTTCGTTGATATCAGAGGTTACCTTTGGCACTTCATTGTAAATATAGAGAATTAATTACTACTTGGAATATATAGGGATACATTATCAAGCCTGAACTTGTTTAAAATATTTATATCTATGCTGTTTAAATAATATAATCAAAATATTGTGTAGTTACACAATCTTAGATTGCGTTACAACTTACAAAATTCACTTAACATTACTTTGAATTATATTGTACTCGAAACATGTAAAAAAGACACTTGAAAACTTTAAAAACTTTATACCATTAGGCTTCTCGCTCTATAAGAACACAAATGAGGACATTTGGACTACTTGATTTAGCGGATGTAACAATATTCTTGTAACTTTTAACTGTAGTAATAGTTTTAACCCTTCATTATGATAATTATAATGACGATAGAGAGGGTATCTACCACGGCATCACACAAGGTGAAACGACCCCCCCCCCCTCTCAACCAGGGAGGATTACCGAGCTGTCCCCGAAGGGCGCCCGGCACCTCCGTGGGGCTTTCCATAGGGCACGACCTGGACAACTAACAAGCCCCCAATCTGGTGCGAGGGACTCAAGACGGGATGGAAGTGGATACACCACTTACGCGCAGCAACTCCAAAGGGGAAGGCTACCGATTGTACGCTGGAATATATGCCTTCCCTCAACCCCGTCCGGAGACGTACCCGATCTCCCACGGGTATCGGGAACCACTACCCCTTCGAGTCCAACCCAATCGGGGCTCGGCAGTTCGGCACGAGGTTCCTCTAGTAACGTCAGAGGTATCACGAGTGCTAGGGGTCACGCAGCGCTCGCACCACGGCAGCTGAAGGGGACGGATCCCCTCCCCTACGGGAATTTTTAACCCTTATTTGTAATTTGTCGCGACTGACTAATCCGGCAAAACGTTCGGTATGTTGGATAAGTAAAACTAAAATTAAAGTACTTAAATACAAGTCACCCTTTTACTATTTCACTCCCATAAAGATAAATACGTCTCAATGCAATACTGGGGTACATAAAATGTTTACAGAACACTCGAACACTTATGTCGGTCACTCAAATGTGTTTTTAAATAAACGAGTACTCATAGCTATTTAATGTATATTGTGTGGAGTATTTGTATGAGAATCTTGGTTCAAAATTGGATACCAGTATTTGAAGGGAAAACAGTTTTAATATCCACTAAACACAAACATATATCTTAGATATGCTCCTTGTAGATACATTTGTGAGAGTGTGCGCATGCGCGTGCTCCGACAAACAAAAGGTAAAGTTAGGCAAGTCCAGTTTGTTCTAAAAAAAATGCAGCAAACCTATCTGCAGAAAATATCTTTACATAAAAAAGTTGAGATGTTCTATATTACTTTTTGTGAAATACCTAACTATTTGAACAAAATCGGACATCTTTAAATATCTATGAGAAACGTAATGTTTATCTTGAACGTCGTGACAGTCTGAAGTTCGACTTGTTCTAATGGTAACAGTAAAATGTCCTGTAACTGGTAAATCAAAAGTATGGCCGGTATTTTTAGGAGGAATAATCCTTTATTTTAGATTTTTCTTCATATAGTTCTTTAGTTTTGTATTTATGTAATTTTTTAGTGTTTTTTATATAACTTCTTTTAGTTTTTCCTTTATTCAATCTTTGTTTTTCGTTATTATAATGGTCTTTTTAAGTTTATTAAAATAAATTTTTTAAATGTCTTGTTTATAAGTCTATGTACTGATAACTTTCCTTTTCTGCTACATATTTTAATATTTATTCATGAATTTACTTCACAAAAGTAACTATACATTGTCAAATATATTCAAAGATAGGACAAAATACATTTACCGTTTGCTTTGTTGGTTATTTTTTGTCACTGCAGTAAATAGTTATATACATACACAAATGTTCTGGGCTAAACGATTTCCTACACTTTCTTTTATGACGAAAACGTTCTTTCAACAGAACATGACGTCATTGTCGCGGGTGCAGCAAGTCAGAACTCACATGGTTTATGTCCACCCTAAAATTGCGATGTACATAGTACAGTTTTACTTTAACCACCCATAACCTGTAGTTCAGAGCAACAGATGGTTCAAACACACACAGGGCGATGGAGGTTATAGAGCACAACAATTCAATGAGCTTTTAATATCTGCATCAAGATGTCCTGTGCTGCGTTTAACGGGAGTTTCAATCGGAAAGACATCACTTTCTCCCTTTTGTAATCTCTAAAGTAATATTTCTGTACGTGTTTATCTCGGTTCATATAAAACAAATATATTTTACTGTGAAAAAAAAAATCTATAGCTGGAGTAATAAAATGCATATATCTAATATGCCCAAAGAACTACTCCAGGGAAACATTTCATCTGTTTATATTCTATAGTGTTCTGTCTGATGTTTTTAAGGAGCAGAATTCGAAGTTCGATAAGACTGATTTATCCGGAAATCATCCTTGAGATGAATATCGCATAAGGGTGCATTTCACTTATTTATAAATTTACTCTCTAATATGACCTTCCAAATTAACATTCAATATCGCGAAATATTCTTCGTTTCAAAAAGTGAAAGCAGCTCTTTAAATTGCTGAAGGTGTCAAACGCTCATTTAGATATTTTTAGGTGAGAACCTTAAAATTAAACATACGAGCCGTTAATAAATGCAGCAGTATATATAGGGATTGGAGAATGTTTAATGGTCCTAGCACCTGTACATACTATTTCCTACTGGGAGTACTATGAAGTGGTCACAAAAATAGCTGACAGTAGAAAGTACCACGTGCTTGGGTATGATCGAACCGGGTAACATTACGTAGACGAGAACCAATACCGTCAGGACATGGATTAAGATCCAAACAAAGCCTTACTACACAATGGACGTTCGGTTAAAACACAATTTAAGTCAATTTAGTGTATCTCATTAAAGAATTTCGAGATATTAGTTCAGTTCATTTTAATTTTCCAAAGGTTTAACATTCCAAAATGCTAAGCTCCATTCTTGAGTTTCTCGTGATCTCTTGGTAATGACATGGAACTTGAAAGACAACACACAGCTTACTTTCTTGTTAAACATTTGACGATCACTTCAGTCTCGTATTTAAAACAAAATTAAAACGAAACTAATTCTGTAAAAGTTTATCTTCAACTTGTAGCATATGGAAAGTAAGCATTTGTAAAAATGTGGGTTGAGAAAGCTGAAACATTACATTGACCTTTAATCGTGAACACAAATGAACCTATTTTCAGTGGCGGCTTGTGGCATTAAATTGTGGGTGTTCAAAAACCTACACTTAAAATGCACACCACCACCACCACCACCACCACCACCACCACCGCCGCCGCCGCCGCCGCCGCCGCCGAGTACTAGCTCAAATATGCCACCAAATTTTATTCAATCTATTAGACTAGAAAGCATGTATCTAGTCTTATGAGATTGCTCATTGTGTTGCTTTACTGACTGTCTGTAAACGCTATCCAGCTGAGCACTAATATTCACACAAGCAAACATGGCGAACTGAACATATGTATTCGTTTGTGATCGTGAATTCCCGTGCTTCTTTATCTTTTCGGTAGGATGTACCAAGTCGTTACCTCCTAGTTTTGTCCAATTACTCACTTCAGAGCTAAACAGAAGGCACGAAAAGCAAAAACCGCATAGCCATTTACAGGTTGTGCATACATTGTTAAATTTGCGGCTGTAGTGCCGCTCTGATTTCTGTAACACGCTCAAATGTCAAATTGGACTACGTACGTCCTAGTCGCTTTATTACATTTTTTCTTCGTAAGCCAGTTTATCTGTTTTACTGCTTAAAATAGAATCCATCGAGTTCATAGCCACCCCTTGAGAGTAGTTCAACAGTCAAAGATTCGAAAACCTCGTGGTCGGTCGCTGCACACAAAGAATAACTATTTTGCGCTAAAGCACTAGTCGTACTTTATGCACTACGAAACTCAATTGTCTTATCTGCTGATTATCTGCATATTCCAAGTTTATCATTGTTTAAAACGAAACATCTGTGTAGAAACTCGACCGCAATAATACACCGTATTCAAAGCAACAACGCAAACACTCATAGCGCCAGGAGTTGTAAATATTCTTTGTATTTGGAGATAGTTGTAGTTAAACTATAGATAGTAGCACTTCCCAGAGATGACCAATGTGAATTAACGTGCACATTGTAATTGTGCAATGATCTGAGCGTACCCAGCCAATACCTGTCTGTAGCATTTGTCTACGCATGCGCAGAGCGTCAAACGTTACATGATGTGCTAGTACAAGGGATGTGTGCTAGCTGCAACGTTGCCAGATACTCATACTATCGTCGTCATTCTAAAGGAGCGAGCGCGGTAAATACAAATAACGAATGAAAAGGGTATCTACAAGACAAATATTGGGGGTTCACGAGCTTTTGTGCTCCAAAACAGCAGCCGTCCTGCTTATTTTAATTATACTGATAGGCCACTTGGAGTTACCTCTATGGACCATCTCTTTGCTCACGGTTGGCTTCTCTTGTAACATGACCTTTAAGAAGTTTTGTAATTACACTAGTTTTACAACAAATTATAATTATATTATTTACATATCTTCTAGATTTAACCAACTTTCATGGCATTGTACATAATGCAGTATGTATACTTTATAGGAAGAGTATTCAACACACTTGTGTGAGAAAGTAACTCTTGAAGGAAGTATATGTTAGGTCACTTCACAAGTGTTTCATGGATTCGCCTTCAAGCTGCAGGAGAGAGCGGATATACTACTGTGCAGCGAGCTTATTCGACTTTAGTACAGTGCTTCTATCATTGAGTTTGTGACCAAGAGGATCGACCTCCAAGCTATGTGGCCTGTACTGCTCAGAGTAACAACTAATTGTCCTTATAGGATTAACACAATGAACTATTTTGGAAATGATCAAACATTTTCAGTAAACTACTAAGGTTATGTACACATCGTTTAGTAACTAATAACGGGCGTATTTTATTTTTGAAAATAGTGATCTTTAATTAGAGAATTAATTTACCTCAAATTATGATTACATATATAAACGTTTTGCCGCGAGCGCATTGTTGATTCGAGGCGGCGCGGGCAACGAGATCAAAGAGACGGGCAGTGCAGTGCGTTGATAAAAGCTCGGCGAAACGGTGGGGGGGGGGGGGGAAGAATAGTTCGTCTTTCTTCGGGCACAGTCTTTATTGCTTGAGAACATTCCGTATAATTAGTCAGCTATAAAAGCAGTTAGTCGGTAATTTAACTCGCGTGCGTAAACGGCTGTTTTAGTCGATGACTTTGCAAGTTGCATTGTCTATGTGAGGTAATTCTGGACTGTAAAGATTGATAAAAGCGTTTCTACGGAAATAAAGAGCAATTTTTAGTGTTTGTAACCTTGGCTTTAAATTTCACGAACCCACAAAGTCACAGTATGTCGCCCACAGAAAACTTTATTACATGAGGAAAGTAATTTATGTTCTATTCTTTATCTTTCCATTATTTTTGTAGCGGAATCACGCTTAAGGCTGCTTCAAACAAATTTATATGTTCATATAGTCACAGCCACAGATCAACTCCGTGGTAGGGATTGAAGCCGTTTAGGGCGCTGCCCCCAGGCACCGAACGCAACTAAGAATTCCGTCGGTGAGGTAGCCAGCTATTGTGACCGAGCTATGGTTCATCCGCTCCCCCCACCCTTCCCTTCCCTTCGCGGGACTGAAAATCCAATTTCTTTCCAAGTCACAACGTGAATATTTACGGCACATTAGGATAATACGCGTCAGATACGCTGAGGAAATGTACAGTAAACTATTCATCACGGCGAAAGGGACTTTGAAAGATGACCAATTTGTGAAAAAGTTTCTCAAGAAACCATGTCGACTTGAACTTCCTTTAAGTTAAGTTGTTAAATGTAATTATTTCTTCCACAAAACATTAGTTTTAATATAGTTACAGCATTCCTCTTCATTTGTTATTTGATAAACTTTCAGTCGCAGTACCTCGGTACTCGAGGTTATAAAGATTTACCAGTAACTTATTACCAAGTAACAGTAAGATACAGAAATAGTTTAATTCCTAAACAACTTTTACTCTTGGTTAATTACATTTCTTTCGCTACATGACTGACCAAACACGGTTTAACATACCGCGTAATAGATAATTTAAGAATACTTTTGATTACTCCACATGCATTTCATTACTATATTTGAGCCACGCTGGTTCTGTCAAATTAAGTATTGTTTAACAAAGAACAGTTTTGAAGTAACTATCAATCTGGGTATCAATGGCTAAGTAAGAAACATTTCTCGACATTATGTAACTGCGTTTGCTCTGCCAGTTTAAATGACAATTGAGATATCTAATTAAAACAAGTTCAGTAAACTTGTTCCCAACGACTGTTTCTTATCCCAAAAGAAAATGTCGAGTAACCCTAAGCCCCCACTTTATAATTTCATTCATATTTCTACTCCTATATAACCTGACTGTCTAGCGAATTTAAATTATGAAAACGAAAAATGCAAGATAATTTCATAACTTTGTCCTTTACATTATACATTTTGTAAAACTATTTTATTACAAAATGGCCCTAACAATTTTAATTAAATTATATATTTTAAATATTTTGCTGGGAGGTTAAATCTCATTTTCTGGAAAGACCCTCAGAAGTCCTCATGTGGATAAGTTTATTATATATTGATGAACAAGACAAAACTTTTCTACATAGAAATGGAACTCTTAAGAATATTTTAAGAAAGGATTTCCGAGATATTCGCTGCTGTCGGTTTGTATGTTAAATTACGTACCTATACTTTTTCAACTGATAAGGAACTATTCTCTTCTGTCTGCGTGGCTTACTGGACGCCGGTTCAAACTCGAGGCAGACCGATGATTTTTTATGTACTTAAAACTGACCGACCCATATTACGGACACGCAAAAAGACTTATTTACGGCATACCGGCAGCTCTCATATGACAGTTTACATTGTCATCAATGAGGAAAGTTTCCCTGTGGTCGTAATTCACATAGCAATACGGGTTTTATACATCTATCACTTTAGTCTAGGGAAAATTCCAGTCATTGGATAGCTGTCGTGTTTCAGGATTGTCATAAAGACAACTTGAGGTAGTAAGATACAACACTGAACATAGATAAGAACATTAAATATTTTATAATGTAAGGATATCTGACAAGCCAATAGTGTGAAAAATTGTTTTTTGTCGTAATAGTTCGACTAACCGTTTTATAAATTATTTAGATCCCAACTGTCCCTGCTACCAAGCAGCGCTGAAGCAACAACAAAACACTGACTACTAGCATGGACCATTTTGGCCTACGATGTTATCAAGTCAATTTGCAACACTCAAGAATAGCGACTAGTAATTTAGTGCAGCTGATGATAGAACGAAACATTGATATAGCATTCGTACAAGAACCCTTTACAATTAATAACAAACCAGCCTCCATACCTTCAACGTTCAGAATATTTACAGCCGGAAATCAGGTTAAAAGAGCACTAATATTAATCAATAACAGCGGTGTTGATGTCACTACTCTCAGTCAAATTTCGGATGGAGATTGTGTCGTCATACAGATAACACACAGGAACGAAACATTATTTGCAGCATATATGTATTTTGATGGACTGACGGATATAGAATATGATATTAGGAAAATCGAAAACATATTAAGACACTCTAGAAACCAAAAGTTGATACTAGCAGATAGCAACTCCATAAGGAAACTGTGGTACGACGTGCTCACAAATGAACGTGGGAAAGCACTGGAAGGATTCATCACCATAAACGACTTACATATCGTAAACGAAAATGCAGGAGTGTCAACCTTTGTATCGCCAAATGGAAGGAGCTGGATTGACTTGACACTAGTCAACAATAGACTTCTCCGAGACATAACCTATTGGAACCTAGGAGAAGAGAGCTGCTCGGATCACAAAATAATTTCATTCAAAATAGAAAATAAATCACAAAATCCCACGTGGCAGTTTCAAGCCATAAGATACATAACAAAAGTAGAGAAATATAACAAATTCATAAACCTGTTAGCAACAAACTTGACCTCTAATTTTAATTGCAAGAATAGTAGCGATAACTTGGACCAGGAACTCGCCCAAAAAGTTAACAGTAATTTGAACCCTGACCATCTAACCGAAATATTCCACTCTTCCCTGAAGGAAGCATGCAGAGGCGCATTTGGAGTGGGTAGGTGCAGGAAAAAGGAGTTTAGAGGCAAATCTGTTCCTTGGTGGACGGCCGAGCTTACAATATTAAGAAAAAGGGCGAACGCATTAAGACGACGCTATCATGAACAATGAGCAGCTAAGCAAAGAAAGAAAAATTTCAATATTGGAAAGCAACCAAGAGCATAGGGAAAAATTGAACACCGAAAAGCTAAGATCTTGGAAGGAATTTTATACAGTTCAAGTTTCATTATTATAACGACCAAGTGCATGATAAAGCTATAAGCCTAATTCACACTTTATCTAGGTCAGCAAAACTAACCTGGGGACTTGGAAGCAAAGCACTAGAAAGAATATACAGAGGAGCTATAGAACCTATACTGACGTATGGAGCACCCTTATGAGCACCTGCATTACACAACCCGAAGAATCTGAGAAAAATTCAGAGAATCCAAAGGTTGTTTATCATAAAAATTACGAAGGCATACAGGTCAATTTCATTTGACGCATCTTGTGTCATTGCTAGCATCCAACCCATTGATATCACAATTGAAGGGAAAGTCAAACTGTACAACTTCTTGCAAAATAAACAAGACTATGACGCACCCTTGCCCCCCAGTGACTGGAACCACCCTGCAGAGGTACCGGAAGTTAAAGAAGCTGATGATGAAGACTATATTCAAAATCTACACGGATGGAAGCAAAATAGGAGAGCAAGTGGGTGCAGCAGTTGTAATATTCAAACAAGTGACTTCAATTCGAGAGTTAAAATACAAGCTAGACAGAAGAGGTACTAATAATCAGGCAGAACAACTGGCCATATTGAAAGCGCTACAAGAACTTCAAAACTTTAACAACACACCGGAGGAAGAGAAGACTGTAGCGATATATTCAGACAGTACAGTAACCCTAGCCATTCTGCGGAATAATAATAAACATAACTCCATAGCAGAGAAAACCCTTAATATATGTAAAACCTTACACAGCCAAAAATGGAGAATACATTTCAGTTGGGTGAAAGCGCATGTAGGTATATGTGGAAATGAGTTAGCAGACAAACTAGCGAAATCCGCTGCTCTAGATGGAGATCTGCCCAATAGCTACAGTTTGATACCTAAATCTGTAATTATTTCTGAAATAGAAGAAACAGGACATCAAGTCTGGCAGAATAGGTGGAATGCCACGGACAAAGGGTCACTCAGCAAATTATTCTTTCCAACAATAAAAGATAGACTGAAGACAATGCTTCCTTTAACACCAATTTTCACAGCAATAATTTCCGGCCACGGAAAAACCAAAGCTTATTTACACCGATTCCATATAGTAGACGATCCAAAATGCACATGTAACAGCTCCCAACAAACCGTAAACCATGTAATATACGAATGTGTAGACAAAAGTCAAAGAGCCAAGCTAATACAAGATGTAACTCTAAATGGAAGCAAGTGGCCAGTAACCAACGAGAGTCTTGTAAACCACCACCTAAAAGCATTCTGTAAATACATAAATTCAATTAACCTGTAAAGATATGTAAATATGTATAACTTGTGAAATCAACTGCTAAAAGATGTAATGTAATATTAACATGTAAATATGTACAATTTCTAAAATCAAATTGTTGGAAAAATGTAATGTAATGCATGTAATACTACTATGTAGTGGGGCATGCTGATTGTTATCAATAAAGAAAAAAACAGACACACACACACAGACATACAAAACTTTTACACTCGGCTCTGGCCAAAGAATTTCAATGCGAAACACATCGAACGACCCTGGAACAGACCGACAAATAAATCAGCGAAATTATTAATGATCCTCGAGATGCTGAAAAGGTGACAGAAAGATTCAACAAGTGCATCTTTTTTTTTTTAATTTTTTTTTAATTTTTTTTTTTTTTTTTTTTTTTTGGAGGCGGCACCACACCCGCCGCCCCGGTGACGATCGTCTCTGCCTTGAAGAGGTTACATCGTCTCCCCATGCGCATGCTGTTAAGGCTAAACATGCAGAAACAGGCAGGGCAAAGGGGGGTGATTGTTAGTGAAGTGCATGCGTTGTTAGTCGGGTTCCGCTGAGCACCCCGGTTAGTGACGTACATTTCTAGCCTGTTCGCAAATGGCGAGCAGGCATGGGGAAAGTATCAACCAAGAAGAAATCTTGTACCATGGTGGAATAATCAGCTCACGATGTTAAGAAAAAGAGTGAACGCTCTGCGCAGAAAATTCCAGATAACAGCAAATAACCAACAGCTCAGAGACGAAAGACAATTGCTATACATTGAAGGAAAACGTGAGTACCAGAAGCAAATATAAAACGAAAAATTAGACTATTGGAAAAAATACTGTACCATCTAAAACAGAGGCAACCCATGGCACGCAGCATATAAATTGGCTGCAGGGAAAATAAGGAACCAGCCCACCCTAACAGCTATCCAGAAAATAGACGGAAGCTACACACACGATACTCAGGAAACAATTACGTATATGATGGACCACTTCACTCCCAAAGACGATGTGGAAAGTGACACAGAACAACAAGAGATGCGAAGGCATGTGTTGATTGGTTGATAGTCACTCTGGTAGTTGAAATGGTCAAATACATTTGTAGTCGTACATGTGGGTAATATTTACTTGCTTCCATAATTCATTGTTTTGTGGTACAGGAAGACGTTCTGATTCCAGTGTATAAGGTACGGTTAAATAAAATATAAACAAAGTTAAGGGTTATTTCTCTTCTTCGATCAATAATGGCAAGCTATTCAAAGTAACACTATAACAGACACTGTAGACAAGACGCGTAGTAACATTCATAAAACGTTCTCTACCTACTGTCGTTTATTATATAGCTACTACGTCACTGATTTATCTTACATCATAATTGGATTGCATACAAAATAACTAGCTACCGGAGTTTTAAGTCAAATTAACCCTCACTTTAACTTTGTCTGTAAAATGATTGTTTTAATATTTTCTTCGTAGTTTGGCGATTTATATGCATTGACGTTATTAACTTCTCTACAATACAAGGTTCTTAAAACCTAAGATTGAATACTTGTTAGTGCAGATTCTAAAGTTAAAAGTACCACACAACTTGAAAGGTACCAAATTTTCCTTTTTTCTAGCTTTGAGAGATTCCTTTATGAAATCTTTGTAATGAAAGTTAACTATCAAAAATAAACATCGTAAGTACATGGTGAGCGTACTTTAATGTTTCTTCTTAGGTTCTTGTTTGGCATTGCAGTAAATAAACCCCAATTTGTTGCCTTAAACAATTGCTCATTATCATGTAACTCCTAATAAAAGAAAGTATTTTAACGCAACTGACGTCACAAGCCTAAGATATGCATAGATGTTAAAGCAGGGTAATTTGTTTCTATTCTTTTGTTCCTGTAACACTTTCATTTGTTCAAAACAACGACTGCGTTCTAAAGCTTAAACGAATATGCAGTGTCAGTTTCAGATATGTATTTATTTTCTTTACGCATCGCCGACTTGTTTAGGTTAAGTGTCAACTCCTCATTAAGATCTTTTAAGTTGCAGTTAAATTAACATTTTCAGCCAATATACATCTTGAACTTTGTTAAATAGCAAGGAATACCAAGGTTAAATTCCAAAATTCGAAGTTCTAATTCCTATGACCTTGGGGCTCAGCCAAAAATTAGTCAAGTTATAGCAAACAACTTGTGACACGGCGAACATTGCGATGTTCTAGTATTATTTTTTACTTTTTATACTAACCTTATCAAAGTAGAGAATATGTAAACTTAACTAAGTCGCTGTTGCATATTGTTTCGCGATTCAAAAAGTATTCTATGTATCAAGAATCTACATTGTTTACTAAGTAAATGAAATTAGAAGTTTCATTTTAATATTCCTGTCAGCAGATTGCATTTGTTTCGTTGATATCAGAGGTTACCTTTGGCACTTCATTGTAAATATAGAGAATTAATTACTACTTGGAATATATAGGGATACATTATCAAGCCTGAACTTGTTTAAAATATTTATATCTATGCTGTTTAAATAATATAATCAAAATATTGTGTAGTTACACAATCTTAGATTGCGTTACAACTTACAAAATTCACTTAACATTACTTTGAATTATATTGTACTCGAAACATGTAAAAAAGACACTTGAAAACTTTAAAAACTTTATACCATTAGGCTTCTCGCTCTATAAGAACACAAATGAGGACATTTGGACTACTTGATTTAGCGGATGTAACAATATTCTTGTAACTTTTAACTGTAGTAATAGTTTTACCCTTCATTATGATAATTATAATGACGATAGGGAGGGTATCTACCACGGCATCACACAAGGTGAAACGACCCCCCCCCTCTCAACCAGGGAGGATTACCGAGCTGTCCCCGAAGGGCGCCCGGCACCTCCGTGGGGCTTTCCATAGGGCACGACCTGGACAACTAACAAGCCCCCAATCTGGTGCGAGGGACTCAAGACGGGATGGAAGTGGATACACCACTTACGCGCAGCAACTCCAAAGGGGAAGGCTACCGATTGTACGCCTTCCCTCAACCCCGTCCGGAGACGTACCCGATCTCCCACGGGTATCGGGAACCACTACCCCCTCGAGTCCAACCCAATCGGGGCTCGGCAGTTCGGCACGAGGTTCCTCTAGTAACGTCAGAGGTATCACGAGTGCTAGGGGTCCGCAGCGCTCGCACCACGGCAGCTGAAGGGGACGGATCCCCTCCCCTACGGGAATTTTTAACCCTTATTTGTAATTTGTCGCGACTGACTAATCCGGCAAAACGTTCGGTATGTTGGATAAGTAAAACTAAAATTAAAGTACTTAAATACAAGTCACCCTTTTACTATTTCACTCCCATAAAGATAAATACGTCTCAATGCAATACTGGGGTACATAAAATGTTTACAGAACACTCGAACACTTATGTCGGTCACTCAAATGTGTTTTTAAATAAACGAGTACTCATAGCTATTTAATGTATATTGTGTGGAGTATTTGTATGAGAATCTTGGTTCAAAATTGGATACCAGTATTTGAAGGGAAAACAGTTTTAATATCCACTAAACACAAACATATATCTTAGATATGCTCCTTGTAGATACATTTGTGAGAGTGTGCGCATGCGCGTGCTCCGACAAACATAAGGTAAAGTTAGGCAAGTCCAGTTTGTTCTAAAAAAAATGCAGCAAACCTACCTGCAGAAAATATCTTTACATAAAAAAGTTGAGATGTTCTATATTACTTTTTGTGAAATACCTAACTATTTGAACAAAATCGCACATCTTTAAATATCTATGAGAAACGAAATGTTTATCTTGAACGTCGTGACAGTCTGAAGTTCGACTTGTTCTAATGGTAACAGTAAAATGTCCTGTAACTGGTAAATCAAAAGTATGGCCGGTATTTTTAGGAGGAATAATCCTTTATTTTAGATTTTTCTTCATATAGTTTTTTAGTTTTGTATTTATGTAATTTTTTAGTGTTTTTTATATAACTTCTTTTAGTTTTTCCTTTATTCAATCTTTGTTTTTCGTTATTATAATGGTCTTTTTAAGTTTATTAAAATAAATTTTTTAAATGTCTTGTTTATAAGTCTATGTACTGATAACTTTCCTTTTCTGCTACATATTTTAATATTTATTCATGAATTTACTTCACAAAAGTAACTATACATTGTCAAATATATTCAAAGATAGGACAAAATACATTTACCGTTTGCTTTGTTGGTTATTTTTTGTCACTGCAGTAAATAGTTATATACATACACAAATGTTCTGGGCAAAACGATTTCCTACACTTTCTTTTATGACGAAAACGTTCTTTCAACAGAACATGACGTCATTGTCGCGGGTGCAGCAAGTCAGAACTCACATGGTTTATGTCCACCCTAAAAATGCGATGTACATAGTACAGTTTTACTTTAACCACCCATAACCTGTAGTTCAGAGCAACAGATGGTTCAAACACACACAGGGCGATGGAGGTTATAGAGCACAACAATTCAATGAGCTTTTAATATCTGCATCAAGATGTCCTGTGCTGCGTTTAACGGGAGTTTCAATCGGAAAGACATCACTTTCTCCCTTTTGTCATCTCTAAAGTAATATTTCTGTACGTGTTTATCTCGGTTCATATAAAACAAATATATTTTACTGTGAAAAAAAAAAAAAATCTATAGCTGGAGTAATAAAATGCATATATCTAATATGCCCAAAGAACTACTCCAGGGAAACATTTCATCTGTTTATATTCTATAGCGTTCTGTCTGATGTTTTTAAGGAGCAGAATTCGAAGTTCGATAAGACTGATTTATCCGGAAATCATCCTTGAGATGAATATCGCATAAGGGTGCATTTCACTTATTTATAAATTTACTCACTAATATGACCTTCCAAATTAACATTCAATATCGCGAAATATTCTTCGTTTCAAAAAGTGAAAGCAGCTCTTTAAATTGCTGAAGGTGTCAAACACTCATTTAGATATTTTTAGGTGAGAACCTTAAAATTAAACATACGAGCCGTTAATAAATGCAGCAGTATATATAGGGATTGGAGAATGTTTAATGGTCCTGGCACCTGTACATACTATTTCCTACTGGGAGTACTATGAAGTGGTCACAAAAATAGCTGACAGTAGAAAGTACCACGTGCTTGGGTATGATCGAACCGGGTAACATTACGTAGACGAGAACCAATACCGTCAGGACATGGATTAAGATCCAAACAAAGCCTTACTACACAATGGACGTTCGGTTAAAACACAATTTAAGTCAATTTAGTGTATCTCATTAAAGAATTTCGAGATATTAGTTCAGTTCATTTTAATTTTCCAAAGGTTTAACATTCCAAAATGCTAAGCTCCATTCTTGAGTTTCTCGTGATCTCTTGGTAATGACATGGAACTTGAAAGACAACACACAGCTTACTTTCTTGTTAAACATTTAACGATCACTTCAGTCTCGTATTTAAAACAAAATTAAAACGAAACCAATTCTGTAAAAGTTTATCTTCAACTTGTAGCATATGGAAAGTAAGCATTTGTAAAAATGTGGGTTGAGAAAGCTGAAACATTACATTGACCTTTGGTCGTGAACACAAATGAACCTATTTTCAGTGGCGGCTCGTGGCATTAAATTGTGGGTGTTCAAAAACCTACACTTAAAATGCACACCACCACCACCACCACCACCACCACCACCACCACCACCGCCACCACCGCCGCCGCCGCCGCCGCCGCCGCCGAGTACTAGCTCAAATATGCCACCAAATTTTATTCAATCTATTAGACTAGAAAGCATGTATCTAGTCTTATGAGATTGCTCATTGTGTTGCTTTACTGACAGTCTGTAAACGCTATCCAGCTGAGCACTAATATTCACACAAGCAAACATGGCGAACTGAATATATGTATTCGTTTGTGATCGTGAATTCCCGTGCTTCTTTATCTTTTCGGTAGGATGTACCAAGTCGTTACCTCCTAGTTTTGTCCAATTACTCACTTCAGAGCTAAACAGAAGGCACGAAAAGCAAAAACCGCATAGCCATTTACAGGTTGTGCATACATTGTTAAATTTGCGGCTGTAGTGCCGCTCTGATTTCTGTAACACGCTCAAATGTCAAATTGGACTACGTACGTCCTAGTCGCTTTATTACATTTTTTTCTTCGTAAGCCAGTTTATCTGTTTTACTACTTAAAATAGAATCCATCGAGTTCATAGCCACCCCTTGAGAGTAGTTCAACAGTCAAAGATTCGAAAACCTCGTGGTCGGTCGCTGCACACAAAGAATAACTATTTTGCGCTAAAGCACTAGTTGTACTTTATGCACTACGAAACTCAATTGTCTTATCTGCTGATTATCTGCATATTCCAAGTTTATCATTGTTTAAAACGAAACATCTGTGTAGAAACTCGACCGCAATAATACACCGTATTCAAAGCAACAACGCAAACACTCATAGCGCCAAGAGTTGTAAATATTCTTTGTATTTGGAGATAGTTGTAGTTAAACTATAGATAGTAGCACTTCCCAGAGATGACCAATGTGAATTAACGTGCACATTGTAATTGTGCAATGATCTGAGCGTACCCAGCCAATAGCTGTCTGTAGCATTTGTCTACGCATGCGCAGAGCGTCAAACGTGAAACAGTTATTTTATGTTGTCCCCAAAGAGTTTCAAATATTGTATTATGTGAGGTTATGTAGAGTGAGTCACGCACAGAGAAGCTATGTAAGTAGAAATGACGTCACAAAAGTGTGGAATAACAAACTTATTTGTGATTGGTGTGACGCGTATATCGTAAGACGTGGACCAATCAGATATAGAAGATTTTACGTTGCCATGGAGGATATTCAATATTCTTCTAGAGGGATCGAACTATTAGCGAAATGCTAATGTGTAGAAGGAGCGGAACTGGTCATTCTTCTCATAACAGTCGCCGTGAACGGATGTAAGGTTCTCTTCTTAAATGCCGTTGTGTGCGGAAGAGTTTATTCTCGTAACAATCATCGAGTATAACTAGATAATCTTTACATTAAATATCATCGCTAGAAGACACACAATTTAATTATTATACACGGTAGTGAACAAACGTATAAAACTTTTGATTCTTGCACGCATCCAGATAAACGCGTCACATCAAGTGAATCTTGTGTAAGAATAGTGTTATAAATGTTGTATCATACATTTTGTTCGAACTGGTGTTAATTGAAGTAAGGAAATAAAAGTTTCTACATTATTTAATACAGAGGAAAATGATTACTCATTTTACGTAAAATTTCCTTCCGCTGTACCACCCCTGTAAAAGAAGATATCTTGCTCAACCGACTGAAGCCACGCCGAGGTAAGCTGGGACTTCAAGAACCATCAATTCCAACCCTGTTCCAAATGGTCACCTCAACGAGGGGCATAATTCACCATCCTTCTATACGATTCGACCACAACCCAGTATCAAAATGGCGCCCAACTGTATGGCTCGAATAGGCAGGAGGAGGATTACACCACAGGAGAATAAATAGTGTAATGGACAGGTAACTTCGAATCAAGAAAGAAGAAAGAAGAAAAGTGAGTACGGAAAATCTTAATAGATAATTAATAGAAAAAGTGACAAAATTATAATTTTCATTTTTTTTATGTTATTAAGAAAGGGAAAAATATTACCTAAAATGGAAGGTAAAAAATTAACAGACAATAAGAATAAAAATGTTGGGGAAGGAGTGGAAAGACTAGTTAGTGATAAGAGAGCAGAAATACAAGAAGTCAGGGAAGTAGTGGAAGGAATGAGTAGTGATGATGCAGGAACAAGTAGAACAGAAATTATGCAGAGTAAAGGTAATGAAATGATAATAGACAGGTTAGAGAAAATGATGAGTAATTTTGATGCTAAAATGGATAGTTTTAGACAGGAAATAAGACAGGAAATAAGACAGAATTCAGATCAAAATTCAGAAAATTTAAATAGTTTTAGACAGGAAATAAGACAGGAAATAAGACAGAATTCAGATCAAAATTCAGAAAATTTAAATAGTTTTAGACAGGAAATAAGACAGGAAATAAAACAGAATTCAGAAAAGGCAGATCAAAATTTAAGGCAGGAAATGAGTAATTTAAATGCTAAAGTAGATCAAAGTTCAGAGAAATTAGAAGCTAGGATAGATCAAGGAAGAGAAGAGTGTAGAGAAGGCATAAAATCTTTAAAACAGAAAATAGAATCTCATGATGGAGAAATGTCTAAGTTAAAAGAGATGTTTCAGGAAATGAAAATAAGTCAGGAAAATGTAGTAAAAGATATAAGAAGTGAATTGGCTAAGGAGTCAGAAATCCTTAAGCAACAACAAGTAGAATTTGTAGAAAAACAAAAAGTAGAAATAGGGGAATTAGAGAATAGAATAAGACAAGAAATAGATGTAGTCTTATTAGATAATTCACGGAAATACCATGAGGAAAATATTGAAATACAGAATAATTTTGTAAGAGAGGTAAATAGTATCAGAAATGATGTTAAACTAATGGCTACTGAGGTGCAAACACAACAAAATGAACTAAAAGTTAAATATGATGAAGTCAGTAAGTTGAATAGTGAAATGATTACAAGAATAGATTTGGCACAGGAAAGTTTTGAGAGAGAGAAGGAAAACATTAGCAAGCTGAATCAAGTTGTGGTTGCATTACAGGCAAGCAAAATTTCTGAGAACCAGAGGGTAATAAAATCTAAGAATATTACATGTATTGACTCACCTGGTAATTCAGGTAATATTGTACAAAACTTAGAATTATTTGGAGAGTGACGATACAGAATCTTTGTCACCTGATTGTGAAGTAAATGGTAATGGACAAATACAAAACATGCACACACATACACAGTTACACAGTCAAGGTAACACAAATTGTACAAATTATTTGTTGCATGACATAAGTCCACCTACTTTCGAAGAAGAATCGGGAGACAATCCCAAAATATTTCTAAAGGAATTAGAAGAATATTTTAAAATTAAAAAGATTCCAAATGAATTTAGGATGATGATTGTTAAAAGGTGTTTGAAGAAAAATGCTTTAGAATGGCTGAGGTTAACACTAGCATCACATGAAACGTATAGTATGTTTAGGAATGTGTTTATAAATAGGTTCTGGGGTCCAGAAAGACAGAGAAGAATTAAAGTCGAACTGGCCACTGGTAAATTCGAGTTCAAGAAGGGTGTGTCCATGACTGAATATTTCCTAAAACTTGCTAACAAAAGTAAACTTGTGAATCCAGATATGTCGGAAACCGAGATCGTGAATATGCTAATACGACATTATCCACAACACATTAGAAACCACCTAATTGTGGCTAAGCCCGTCGACTTTACTGATATGATTGAGTTATCAGAATTTGAGGCTCATAACCTTAATTCTGATTCTACTCATAGTCAAGTTGATCCTGACAAGACTCATATAGAACAAAAGCAAGTAAATAGACAGGAAGTAAGACCAACATTCAGGGAAAATCACAACCATACTAACCAAAACCAAAATAGTTTTAACCAAAATTGGGGCGGGGCACGTTCAA
Source organism: Mantis religiosa (assembly GCA_030765055.1). NCBI lineage: Eukaryota > Metazoa > Arthropoda > Insecta > Mantodea > Mantidae > Mantis > Mantis religiosa. The sequence continues at coordinate 119,738 of CM060956.1, forward strand.
GAGACAACTATGAACGAAGAGAGTACAACCCCAGAAAGACATATGAATCGGTAGTGCCAGGTATAGGAAGGAGAATACCAAATACTCCTAGGAGGAATTATAATAATGACCAACCTGTGGGAAATGTGAGGAGTAATCAGGTGAATCAACTGAGGTTTTACAGAGGAAATAACTTAAGAACGGGTTATCAAAGTAGAGGAAGAGGAACTAGCATCGAAGACTCTTCATTAAGAGATTTTAGGGGTCCTAGGTTTGAAAGGGCAGACAATAACCTAGAAAGGACACCTACTCAGGGAATAGAAGGAGAAATAAATAACGGTAGTACCAACCCAACTGCTAGTGTAACTACAGACCGCACTAATGCGGAAAACTGAGTACCAAATCATTTTGTGCCTTGGAAAGTGGTTCGGTAGAAATGACACAGGGCAAAATCAAAATTCAAAATTTACCAGAAGATAAGCTCACTCTCTCCAGAAGTAAAGATCGGGAATTAGTAAATCCACCTCAGATTAACCTTCGTATAGGCGATAGCGAATATAAAGTATTGATAGACACAGGAGCTAGTTCATCAGTAATAAGTGAGAACTTATTCAAGGAATTACTATCCAAGTTTAGGATTGAATATTTAAACGTGTGTAATGTATACTGTAGCACAGCTATTGGGAAAAAGAAAGATAAAGTTAAATATCAAGCGTTAATTCCTGCGCGAATAGATGATTGGAATTTCAATTTTATCGTATTGGTAATACCAAACTTAGCTCGTGATATTATTATTGGCAATGATGTATTGTATGATTGGCAAAGTGTGATAGATTTCGAGAAACATGAAATGAAGGTCAAAGGAGATAATGAAGTAATAAAAATAAATTTGTTAGAAGAAATTATATTAAAAGAGAATGAGAAGGATAGTATAAATAATGATAGGTTTTCTTGTAGAAAATATAATATTATACGAAGAAGATATAATTAATAATGAAGAAGATGATAGTGGTAAAGAGAATTTACTTTTAAATAATAAAGAAAATGAGACGTTTGACCTTGGAGATCATTGTTGCCAAATAAACACATTAAATACCGACACCGAGCGAAAACAAGAAGAGGAAGAAATGATATTCCAAAGAACTTTGAAAGAAAAGTTAGGGAAAACATACAATTTAAATCACGCGCAAAGAGAACAATTGAGGTTATGTATACTAAAGAACAGGAACGTTTTTAGTACGAAACCTGGATTGTGTAATAAGTACATACATACATTTAAGGTGAACGACATTGCTCCTTATACTCATAAAAGTAGATCTGTGCCTATCGCTATTAGACAACAAGCATCTGAAGTAATAAACGATATGCTAGAAAATGGAATTATAGAGATTTCTAATTCGCCTTACCTAAATCCTTTGTGCTGGGTACATAAATCGAACGGAACACTGCGTATGACGATTGACGCAAGAAAGATAAACTCACTAACACAACCTGATCACTTCAGACCTCTTGGAGTTAATGAGGTATTATCAAAATTAGGACGTGGAAAAGATTTTTCAAAATTAGATTTGGTTTCATCAGAGTGATGCGTGATTTAGGCTTGTATTTCAGAATTCTGTGTCATTCTAACCACCGAGGCTGGTACAAATACTGCCATATTATTGAGAAAATCATTAACAATACCCCAAACTCTACTACCAAATTTTCACCAATCGAATTAATGACTGGACTACAACCTGAACCTCTAGTAATAAAAGCACCAACAACCTTAAAAGTAGATGAAATGGAATTGAATGAAGAAGAAAAGTGTGCTGAAGCATTTCGAAGAATAAAAGAAAAAGCAGAGAAAAGATTATCACAGATACAAAGAAAAGGAGCGAAATGGAATCCTGAAATAAATGATAAAGTTCTCGTAAAGACATTTAATATCTCCAGTTCTAAAATCAAATCCTATTGGAGAATGAATTTGTTATATAAAGGTCCATATAAAATAGTAAGAAAATTTGGGGATCATACGTACGAATTAAGAGACGATGATAATAAAATGATAGGAAAATATCACAAAACACTTTTAAAACCATTCAAAAGCCTTGACACTCACAAGAACAAATGATTTAAAAAAAAAATAATAATAATATGTTTATGAATTACTGAAAAATGTTTTGTTTATTATTATTGTGTTCGAATAATTTCTGATTTTATATTGTTATTTTAAATTGTATTAATTGTTCATTGTTGTAATGTTTAATTATTGGGGCATTCTTCAGAATATATGGAACAATATTATTGGGAGATTTAAGTTAATTTTCCATATATTCTGAAGCGGGGCATCTGAAACAGTTATTTTATGTTGTCCCCAAAGAGTTTCAAATATTGTATTATGTGAGGTTATGTAGAGTGAGTCACGCACAGAGAAGCTATGTAAGTAGAAATGACGTCACAAAAGTGTGGATAACAAACTTATTTGTGATTGGTGTGACGCGTATATCGTAAAACGTGGACCAATCAGATATAGAAGATTTTACGTTGCCATGGAGGATATTCAATATTCTTCTAGAGGGATCGAACTATTAGCGAAATGCTAATGTGTAGAAGGAGCGGAACTGGTCATTCCTCTCATAACAGTCGCCGTGAACGGATGTAAGGTTCTCTTCTTAAATGCCGTTGTGTGCGGAAGAGTATAAGTTTATTCTCGTAACAATCATCGAGTATAACTAGATAATCTTTACATTAAATATCATCGCTAGAAGACACACAATTTAATTATTATACACGGTAGTGAACAAACGTATAAAACTTTTGATTCTTGCACGCATCCAGATAAACGCGTCACATCAAGTGAATCTTGTGTAAGAATAGTGTTATAAATGTTGTATCATACATTTTGTTCGAACTGGTGTTAATTGAAGTAAGGAAATAAAAGTTTCTACATTATTTAATACAGAGGAAAATGATTACTCATTTTACGTAAAATTTCCTTCCGCTGTACCACCCCTGTAAAAGAAGAAATCTTGCTCAACCGACTGAAGCCACGCCGAGGTAAGCTGGGACTTCAAGAACCATCAATTCCAACCCTGTTCCAAATGGTCACCTCAACGAGGGGCATAATTCACCATCCTTCTATACGATTCGACGAAAATCCTGTTCCAAACGTTACATGATGTCCTAGTACAAGGGATGTGTGCTAGCTGCAACGTTGCCAGATACTCATACTATCGTCGTCATTCTAAAGGAGCGAGCGCGGTAAATACAAATAACGAATGAAAAGGGTCTCTACAAGACAAATATTGGGGGTTCACGAGCTTTTGTGCTCCAAAACAGCAGCCGTCCTGCTTATTTTAATTATACTGATAGGCCACTTGGAGTTACCTCTATGGACCATCTCTTTGCTCACGGTTGGCTTCTCTTGTAACATGACCTTTAAGAAGTTTTGTAATTACACTAGTTTTACAACAAATTATAATTATATTATTTACATATCTTCTAGATTTAACCAACTTTCATGGCATTGTACATAATGCAGTATGTATACTTTATAGGAAGAGTATTCAACACACTTGTGTGAGAAAGTAACTCTTGAAGGAAGTATATGTTAGGTCACTTCACAAGTGTTTCATGGATTCGCCTTCAAGCTGCAGGAGAGAGCGGATATACTACTGTGCAGCGAGCTTATTCGACTTTAGTACAGTGCTTCTATCATTGAGTTTGTGACCAAGAGGATCGACCTCCAAGCTATGTGGCCTGTACTGCTCAGAGTAACAACTAATTGTCCTTATAGGATTAACACAATGAACTATTTTGGAAATGATCACAAATTTTCAGTAAACTACTAATGTTATGTACACATCGTTTAGTAACTAATAACGGGCGTATTTTATTTTTGAAAATAGTGATCTTTAATTAGAGAATGTCGTTATACCTCAAATTATGATTACATATATAAACGTTTTGCCGCGAGCGCATTGTTGATTCGAGGCGGCGCGGGCAACGAGATCAAAGAGACGGGCAGTGCAGTGCGTTGATAAAAGCTCGGCGAAACGAGGGGGGGGGGGGAAAGGATAGTTCGTCTTTCTTCGAGCACAGTCTTTATTGCTTGAGAACATTCCGGATAATTAGTCAGCTATAAAAGCAGTTAGTCGGTAATTTAACTCGCGTGCGTAAACGGCTGTTTTAGTCGATGACTTTGCAAGTTGCATTGTCTATGTGAGGTAATTCTGGACTGTAAAGATTGATAAAAGCGTTTCTACGGAAATAAAGAGCAATTTTAAGTGTTTGTAACCTTGGCTTTAAATTTCACGAACCCACAAAGTCACAGTATGTCGCCCACAGAAAACTTTATTACATGAGGAAAGTAATTTATGTTCTATTCTTTATCTTTCCATTATTTTTGTAGCGGAATCACGCTTAAGGCTGCTTCAAACAAATTTATATGTTCATATAGTCACAGCCACAGATCAACTCCGTGGTAGGGATTGAAGCCGTTTAGGGCGCTGCCCCCAGGCACCGAACGCAACTAAGAATTCCGTCGGTGAGGTAGCCAGCTATTGTGACCGAGCTATGGTTCATCCGCACCCCCCACCCTTCCCTTCCCTTCGCGGGACTGAAAATCCAATTTCTTTCCAAGTCACAACGTGAATATTTACGGCACATTAGGATAATACGCGTAAGATACGCTGAGGAAATGTACAGTAAACTATTCATCACGGCGAAAGGGACTTTGAAAGATGACCAATTTGTGAAAAAGTTTCTCAAGAAACCATGTCGACTTGAACTTCCTTTAAGTTAAGTTGTTAAATGTAATTATCTCTTCCACAAAACATTAGTTTTAATATAGTTACAGCATTCCTCTTCATTTGTTATTTGATAAACTTTCAGTCGCAGTACCTCGGTACTCTAGGTTATAAAGATTTACCAGTAACTTATTACCAAGTAACAGTAAAATACAGAAATAGTATAATTCCTAAACAACTTTTACTCTTGGTTAATTACATTTCTTTCGCTACATGACTGACCAAACACGGTTTAACATACCGCGTAATAGATAATTTAAGAATACTTTTGATTACTCCACATGCATTTCATTACTATATTTGAGCCACGATGGTTCTGTCAAATTAAGTATTGTTTAACAAAGAACAGTTTTGAAGTAACTATCAATCTGGGTATCAATGGCTAAGTAAGAAACATTTCTCGACATTATGTAACTGCGTTTGCTCTGCCAGTTTAAATGACAATTGAGATATCTAATTAAAACAAGTTCAGTAAACTTGTTCCCAACGACTGTTTCTTATCCCAAAAGAAAATGTCGAGTAACCCTAAGCCCCCACTTTATAATTTCATTCATATTTCTACTCCTATATAACCTGACTGTCTAGCGAATTTAAATTATGAAAACGAAAAATGCAAGATAATTTCATAACTTTGTCCTTTACATTATACATTTTGTAAAACTATTTTATTACAAAATGGCCCTAACAATTTTAATTAAATTATATATTTTAAATATTTTGCTGGGAGGTTAAATCTCATTTTCTGGAAAGACCCTCAGAAGTCCTCTTCATTGTGGATAAGTTTATTATATATTGATGAACAAGACAAAACTTTTCTACATAGAAATGGAACTCTTAAGAATATTTTAAGAAAGGATTTCCGAGATATTCGCTGCTGTCGGTTTGTATGTTAAATTACGTACCTATACTTTTTCAACTGATAAGGAACTATTCTCTTCTGTCTGCGTGGCTTACTGGACGCCGGTTCAAACTCGAGGCAGACCGATGATTTTTTATGTACTTAAAACTGACCGACCCATATTACGGACACGCAAAAAGACTTATTTACGGCATACCGGCAGCTCTCATATGACAGTTTACATTGTCATCAATGAGGAAAGTTTCCCTGTGGTCGTAATTCACATAGCAATACGGGTTTTATACATCTATCACTTTAGTCTAGGGAAAATTCCAGTCATTGGATAGCTGTCGTGTTTCAGGATTGTCATAAAGACAACTTGAGGTAGTAAGATACAACACTGAACATAGATAAGAACATTAAATATTTTATAATGTAAGGATATCTGACAAGCCAATAGTGTGAAAAATTGTTTTATGTCGTAATAGTTCGACTAACCGTTTTATAAATTATTTAGATCCCAACTGTCCCTGCTACCAAGCAGCGCTGAAGCAACAACAAAACACTGACTACTAGCATGGACCATTTTGGCCTACGATGTTATCAAGTCAATTTGCAACACTCAAGAATAGCGACTAGTAATTTAGTGCAGCTGATGATAGAACGAAACATTGATATAGCATTCGTACAAGAACCCTTTACAATTAATAACAAACCAGCCTCCATACCTTCAACGTTCAGAATATTTACAGCCGGAAATCAGGTTAAAAGAGCACTAATATTAATCAATAACAGCGGTGTTGATGTCACTACTCAGTCAAATTTCGGATGGAGATTGTGTCGTCATACAGATAACACACAGGAACGAAACATTATTTGCAGCATATATGTATTTTGATGGACTGACGGATATAGAATATGATATTAGGAAAATCGAAAACATATTAAGACACTCTAGAAACCAAAAGTTGATACTAGCAGATAGCAACTCCATAAGGAAACTGTGGTACGACGTGCTCACAAATGAACGTGGGAAAACACTGGAAGGATTCATCACCATAAACGACTTACATATCGTAAACGAAAATGCAGGAGTGTCAACCTTTGTATCGCCAAATGGAAGGAGCTGGATTGACTTGACACTAGTCAACAATAGACTTCTCCGAGACATAACCTATTGGAACCTAGGAGAAGAGAGCTGCTCGGATCACAAAATAATTTCATTCAAAATAGAAAATAAATCACAAAATCCCACGTGGCAGTTTCAAGCCATAAGATACATAACAAAAGTAGAGAAATATAACAAATTCATAAACCTGTTAGCAACAAACTTGACCTCTAATTTTAATTGCAAGAATAGTAGCGATAACTTGGACCAGGAACTCGCCCAAAAAGTTAACAGTAATTTGAACCCTGACCATCTAACCGAAATATTCCACTCTTCCCTGAAGGAAGCATGCAGAGGCGCATTTGGAGTGGGTAGGTGCAGGAAAAAGGAGTTTAGAGGCAAATCTGTTCCTTGGTGGACGGCCGAGCTTACAATATTAAGAAAAAGGGCGAACGCATTAAGACGACAATATCATGAACAATGAGCAGCTAAGCAAAGAAAGAAAAATTTCAATATTGGAAAGCAACCAAGAGCATAGGGAAAAATTGAACACCGAAAAGCTAAGATCTTGGAAGGAATTTTATACAGTTCAAGTTTCATTATTATAACGACCAAGTGCATGATAAAGCTATAAGCCTAATTCACACTTTATCTAGGTCAGCAAAACTAACCTGGGGACTTGGAAGCAAAGCACTAGAAAGAATATACAGAGGAGCTATAGAACCTATACTGACGTATGGAGCACCCTTATGAGCACCTGCATTACACAACCCGAAGAATCTGAGAAAAATTCAGAGAATCCAAAGGTTGTTTATCATAAAAATTACGAAGGCATACAGGTCAATTTCATTTGACGCATCTTGTGTCATTGCTAGCATCCAACCCATTGATATCACAATTGAAGGGAAAGTCAAACTGTACAACTTCTTGCAAAATAAACAAGACTATGACGCACCCTTGCCCCCCAGTGACTGGAACCACCCTGCAGAGGTACCGGAAGTTAAAGAAGCTGATGATGAAGACTATATTCAAAATCTACACGGATGGAAGCAAAATAGGAGAGCAAGTGGGTGCAGCAGTTGTAATATTCAAACAAGTGACTTCAATTCGAGAGTTAAAATACAAGCTAGACAGAAGAGGTACTAATAATCAGGCAGAACAACTGGCCATATTGAAAGCGCTACAAGAACTTCAAAACTTTAACAACACACCGGAGGAAGAGAAGACTGTAGCGATATATTCAGACAGTACAGTAACCCTAGCCATTCTGCGGAATAATAAACATAACTCCATAGCAGAGAAAACCCTTAATATATGTAAAACCTTACACAGCCAAAAATGGAGAATACATTTCAGTTGGGTGAAAGCGCATGTAGGTATATGTGGAAATGAGTTAGCAGACAAACTAGCGAAATCCGCTGCTCTAGATGGAGATCTGCCCAATAGCTACAGTTTGATACCTAAATCTGTAATTATTTCTGAAATAGAAGAAACAGGACATCAAGTCTGGCAGAATAGGTGGAATGCCACGGACAAAGGGTCACTCAGCAAATTATTCTTTCCAACAATAAAAGATAGACTGAAGACAATGCTTCCTTTAACACCAATTTTCACAGCAATAATTTCCGGCCACGGAAAAACCAAAGCTTATTTACACCGATTCCATATAGTAGACGATCCAAAATGCACATGTAACAGCTCCCAACAAACCGTAAACCATGTAATATACGAATGTGTAGACAAAAGTCAAAGAGCCAAGCTAATACAAGATGTAACTCTAAATGGAAGCAAGTGGCCAGTAACCAACGAGAGTCTTGTAAACCACCACCTAAAAGCATTCTGTAAATACATAAATTCAATTAACCTGTAAAGATATGTAAATATGTATAACTTGTGAAATCAACTGCTAAAAGATGTAATGTAATATTAACATGTAAATATGTACAATTTCTAAAATCAAATTGTTGGAAAAATGTAATGTAATGCATGTAACACTACTATGTAGCGGGGCTAGGTGATTGTTATCAATAAAGAAAAAAACAGACACACACACACAGACACACAAAACTTTTACACTCGGCTCTGGCCAAAGAATTTCAATGCGAAACACATCGAACGACCCTGGAACAGACCGACAAATAAATCAGCGAAATTATTAATGATCCTCGAGATGCTGAAAAGGTGACAGAAAGATTCAACAAGTGCATCTTTTTTTTTTAATTTTTTTTTAATTTTTTTTTTTTTTTTTTTTTTTTTGGAGGCGGCCCCACACCCGCCGCCCCCGGTGACGATCGTCTCTGCCTTGAAGAGGTTACATCGTCTCCCCATGCGCATGCTGTTAAGGCTAAACATGCAGAAACAGGCAGGGCAAAGGGGGGTGATTGTTAGTGAAGTGCATGCGTTGTTAGTCGGGTTCCGCTGAGCACCCCGGTTAGTGACGTACATTTCTAGCCTGTTCGCAAATGGCGAGCAGGCATGGGGAAAATATCAACCAAGAAGAAATCTTGTACCATGGTGGAATAATCAGCTCACGATGTTAAGAAAAAGAGTGAACGCTCTGCGCAGAAAATTCCAGATAACAGCAAATAACCAACAGCTCAGAGACGAAAGACAATTGCTATACATTGAAGGAAAACGTGAGTACCAGAAGCAAATATAAAACGAAAAATTAGACTATTGGAAAAAATACTGTACCATCGAAAACAGAGGCAACCCATGGCACGCAGCATATAAATTGGCTGCAGGGAAAATAAGGAACCAGCCCACCCTAACAGCTATCCAGAAAATAGACGGAAGCTACACACACGATACTCAGGAAACAATTACGTATATGATGGACCACTTCACTCCCAAAGACGATGTGGAAAGTGACACAGAACAACAAGAGATGCGAAGGCATGTGTTGATTGGTTGATAGTCACTCTGGTAGTTGAAATGGTCAAATACATTTGTAGTCGTACATGTGGGTAATATTTACTTGCTTCCATAATTCATTGTTTTGTGGTACAGGAAGACGTTCTGATTCCAGTGTATAAGGTACGGTTAAATAAAATATAAACAAAGTTAAGGGTTATTTCTCTTCTTCGATCAATAATGGCAAGCTATTCAAAGTAACACTATAACAGACACTGTAGACAAGACGCGTAGTAACATTCATAAAACGTTCTCTACCTACTGTCGTTTATTATATAGCTACTACGTCACTGATTTATCTTACATCATAATTGGATTGCATACAAAATAACTAGCTACCGGAGTTTTAAGTCAAATTAACCCTCACTTTAACTTTGTCTGTAAAATGATTGTTTTAATATTTTCTTCGTAGTTTGGCGATTTATATGCATTGACGTTATTAACTTCTCTACAATACAAGGTTCTTAAAACCTAAGATTGAATACTTGTTAGTGCAGATTCTAAAGTTAAAAGTACCACACAACTTGAAAGGTACCAAATTTTCCTTTTTTCTAGCTTTGAGAGATTCCTTTATGAAATCTTTGTAATGAAAGTTAACTATCAAAAATAAACATCGTAAGTACATGGTGAGCGTACTTTAATGTTTCTTCTTAGGTTCTTGTTTGGCATTGCAGTAAATAAACCCCAATTTGTTGCCTTAAACAATTGCTCATTATCATGTAACTCCTAATAAAAGAAAGTATTTTAAAGCAACTGACGTCACTAGCCTAAGATATGCATAGATGTTAAAGCAGGGTAATTTGTTTCTATTCTTTTGTTCCTGTAACACTTTCATTTGTTCAAAACAACGACTGCGTTCTAAAGCTTAAACGAATATGCAGTGTCAGTTTCAGATATGTATTTATTTTCTTTACGCATCGCCGACTTGTTTAGGTTAAGTGTCAACTCCTCATTAAGATCTTTTAAGTTGCAGTTAAATTAACATTTTCAGCCAATATACATCTTGAACTTTGTTAAATAGCAAGGAATACCAAGGTTAAATTCCAAAATTCGAAGTTCTAATTCCTATGACCTTGGGGCTCAGCCAAAAATTAGTCAAGTTATAGCAAACAACTTGTGACACGGCGAACATTGCGATGTTCTAGTATTATTTTTTACTTTTTATACTAACCTTATCAAAGTAGAGAATATGTAAACTTAACTAAGTCGCTGTTGCATATTGTTTCGCGATTCAAAAAGTATTCTATGTATCAAGAATCTACATTGTTTACTAAGTAAATGAAATTAGAAGTTCATTTTAATATTCCTGTCAGCAGATTGCATTTGTTTCGTTGATATCAGAGGTTACCTTTGGCACTTCATTGTAAATATAGAGAATTAATTACTACTTGGAATATATAGGGATACATTATCAAGCCTGAACTTGTTTAAAATATTTATATCTATGCTGTTTAAATAATATAATCAAAATATTGTGTAGTTACACAATCTTAGATTGCGTTACAACTTACAAAATTCACTTAACATTACTTTGAATTATATTGTACTCGAAACATGTAAAAAAGACACTTGAAAACTTTAAAAACTTTATACCATTAGGCTTCTCGCTCTATAAGAACACAAATGAGGACATTTGGACTACTTGATTTAGCGGATGTAACAATATTCTTGTAACTTTTAACTGTAGTAATAGTTTTAACCCTTCATTATGATAATTATAATGACGATAGGGAGGGTATCTACCACGGCATCACACAGAGTGAAACGACCCCCCCCCCTCTCAACCAGGGAGGATTACCGAGCTGTTCCCGAAGGGCGCCCGGCACCTCCGTGGGGCTTTCCATAGGGCACGACCTGGACAACTAACAAGCCCCCAATCTGGTGCGAAGGACTCAAGACGGGATGGAAGTGGATACACCACTTACGCGCAGCAACTCCAAAGGGGAAGGCTACCGATTGTACGCTGGAATATATGCCTTCCCTCAACCCCGTCCGGAGACGTACCCGATCTCCCACGGGTATCGGGAACCACTACCCCCTCGAGTCCAACCCAATCGGGGCTCGGCAGTTCGGCACGAGGTTCCTCTAGTAACGTCAGAGGTATCACGAGTGCTAGGGGTCCGCAGCGCTCGCACCACGGCAGCTGAAGGGGACAGATCCCCTCCCCTACGAGAATTTTTAACCCTTATTTGTAATTTGTCGCGACTGACTAATCCGGCAAAACGTTCGGTATGTTGGATAAGTAAAACTAAAATTAAAGTAGTTAAATACAAGTCACCCTTTTACTATTTCACTCCCATAAAGATAAATACGTAGCAATGCAATACTGGGGTACATAAATTGTTTACAGAACACTCGAACACTTGTGTCGGTCACTCAAATGTGTGCTATTTAATGTATATTGTGTGGAGTATTTGTATGAGAATCTTGGTTCAAAATTGGATACCAGTATTTGAAGGGAAAACAGTTTTAATATCCACTAAACACAAACATATATCTTAGATATGCTCCTTGTGGATACATCTGTGAGTGTGCGCATGCGAGTGCGCCGACAAACAAATGGTAAAGTTAGGCAAGTCCAGTTTGTTCTAAAAAAATGCAGCAAACCTATCTGCAGAAAATATCTTTACATAAAAAAGTTGAGATGTTCTATATTACTTTTTGTGAAATACCTAACTATTTGAACAAAATAGGACATCTTTAAATATCTATGAGAAACGAAATGTTTATCTTGAACGTCGTGACAGTCTGAAGTATGACTTGTTCTAATGGCAACAGTAAAATGTCCTGTAACTGGTGAATCAAAAGTAGGGCCGGTATTTTTAGGAGGAATAATCCTTTATTTTAGATTTTTCTTCATATAGTTTTTTAGTTTTGTATTTATGTAATTTTTTAGTGTTTTTTTATATAACTTTTTTTAGTTTTTCCTTTATTCAATCTTTGTTTTTCCGTTATTATAATGGTCTTTTTAAGTTTATTAAAATAAATTTTTTAAATGTCTTGTTTATAAGTCTATGTACTGATAACTTTGCTTTACTACTACATATTTTAATATTTATTCATGAATTTACTTCACAAAAGTAACTATACATTGTCAAATATATTCAAAGATAGGACAAAATACATTTACCGTTTGCTTTGTTGGTTATTTTTTGTCACTGCAGTAAATAGTTATATACATACACAAATGTTCTGGGCTAAACGATTTCCTACACTTTCTTTTATGACGAAAACGTTCTTTCAACAGAACATGACGTCATTGTCGCGGGTGCAGCAAGTCAGAACTCACATGGTTTATGTCCACCCTAAAATTGCGATGTACATAGTACAGTTTTACTTTAACCACCCATAACCTGTAGTTCAGAGCAACAGATGGTTCAAACACACACAGGGCGATGGAGGTTATAGAGCACAACAATTCAATGAGCTTTTAATATCTGCATCAAGATGTCCTGTGCTGCGTTTAACGGGAGTTTCAATCGGAAAGACATCACTTTCTCCCTTTTGTAATCTCTAAAGTAATATTTCTGTACGTGTTTATCTCGGTTCATATAAAACAAATATATTTTACTGTGAAAAAAAAAAATCTATAGCTGGAGTAATAAAATGCTAATATCTAATAACCCCAAAGAACTACTCCAGGGAAACATTTCATCTGTTTATATTCTATAGTGTTCTGTCTGATGTTTTTAAGGAGCAGAATTCGAAGTTCGATAAGACTGATTTATCCGGAAATCATCTTTGAGATGAATATCGCATAAGGGTGCATTTCACTTATTTATAAATTTACTCTCTAATATGACCTTCCAAATTAACATTCAATATCGCGAAATATTCTTCGTTTCAAAAAGTGAAAGCAGCTCTTTAAATTGCTCAAGGTGTCAAACGCTCATTTAGATATTTTTAGGTGAGAACCTTAAAATTAGACATACGAGCCGTTAATAAATGCAGCAGTATATATAGGGATTGGAGAATGTTTAATGGTCCTAGCACCTGTACATACTATTTCCTACTGGGAGTACTATGAAGTGGTCACAAAAATAGCTGACAGTAGAAAGTACCACGTGCTTGGGTATGATCGAACCGGGTAACATTACGTAGACGAGAACCAATACCGTCAGGACATGGATTAAGATCCAAACAAAGCCTTACTACACAATGGACGTTCGGTTAAAACACAATTTAAGTCAATTTAGTGTATCTCATTAAAGAATTTCGAGATATTAGTTCAGTTCATTTTAATTTTCCAAAGGTTTAACATTCCAAAATGCTAAGCTCCATTCTTGAGTTTCTCGTGATCTCTTGGTAATGACATGGAACTTGAAAGACAACACACAGCTTACCTTCTTGTTAAACATTTGACGATCACTTCAGTCTCGTATTTAAAACAAAATTAAAACGAAACTAATTCTGTAAAAGAATATCTTCAACTTGTAGCAGATGGAAAGTAAGCATTTGTAAAAATGTGGGTTGAGAAAGCTGAAACATTACATTGACCTTTGGTCGTGAACACAAATGAAGCTATTTTCAGCGGCGGCTCGTGGCATTAAATTGTGGGTGTTCAAAAACCTACACTTAAAATGCACACCACCACCACCACCACCACCACCACCACCACCACCACCACCACCACCACCACCACCACCACCACCACCACCACCACCGCCGCCGCCGCCGAGTACTAGCTCAAATGTGCCACCAAATTTTATACAATCTATTAGACTAGAAAGCATGTATCTATTCTTATGAGATTGCTCATTGTGTTGCTTTACTGACAGTCTGTAAGCACTATCCAGCTGAGCACTAATATTCACACAAGCAAACATGGCGAACTGAATATATGTATACGTATGTGATCGTGAATTCCCGTGCTTCTTTATCTTTTCGGTAAGATGTACCAAGTCGTTACCTCCTAGTTTTGTCCAATTACTCACTTCAGAGCTAAACAGAAGGCACGAAAAGCAAAAACCGCATAGCCATTTACAGGTTGTGCATACATTGTTAAATTTGCGGCTGTAGTGCCGCTCTGATTTCTGTAACACGCTCAAATGTCAAATTGGACTACGTACGTCCTAGTCGCTTTATTACATTTTTTTCTTCGTAAGCCAGTTTATCTGTTTTACTACTTAAAATGGAATCCAACGAGTTCATAGCCACCCCTTGAGAGTAGTTCAACAGTCAAAGATTCGAGAACCTCGTGGTCGGTCGCTGCACACAAAGAATAACTATTTTGCGCTAAAGCACTAGTTGTACTTTATGCACTACGAAACTCAATTGTCTTATCTGCTGATTATCTACAAATTCCAAGTTTATCATTGTTTAAAACGAAACATCTGTGTAGAAAATCGACCGCAATAATACACCGTATTCAAAGCAACAACGCAAACGCTCATAGCTCCAGGAGTTGTAGATATTCTTTGTATTTGGAGATAGTTGTAGTTAAACTATAGATAGTAGCACTTCCCAGAGATGACCAAGAACTCTGGCGTTGCCAATGTGAATTAACGTGCACATTGTAATTGTGCTATGATCTGAGCGTACCCAGCCAGTACCTGTCTGTAGCATTTGTCTACGCATGCGCAGAGCGTCAAACCTTACATGATGTGCTAGTACAAGGGATGTGTGCTAGCTGCAACGTTGCCAGATACTCATACTATCGTCATCATTCTAAAGGAGCGAGCGCGGGAAATACAAATAACGAATGATAGGGTATCTACAAGACAAATATTGGGGGTTCACGAGCTTTTGTGCTCCAAAACAGCAGCCGTCCTGCTTATTTTAATTATACTGATAGGCCACTTGGAGTTACCTCTATGGACCATCTCTTTGCTCACGGTTGTCTTCTCTTGTAACATGACCTTTAAGAAGTTTTGTAATTATACTAGTTTTACAACAAATTATAATTATATTATTTACATATCTTCTAGATTTAACAGACTTTCATGGCATTGTACATAATGCAGTATGTATACTGTATAGGAAGAGTATTCAACACACTTGTGTGAGAAAGTAACTCTTGAAGGAAGTATATGTTAGGTCACTTCACAAGTGTTTCATGGATTCGCCTTCAAGCTGCAGGAGAGAGCGGATATACTACTGTGCAGCGAGCTTATTGGACTTTAGTACAGTGCTTCTATCATTGAGTTTGTGACCGAGAGGGTCGACCTCTAAGCTATGTGGCCTGTACTGCTCAGAGTAACAACTAATTGTCCTTATAGGATTAACACAATGAACTATTCTGGAAATGATCAAAAATTTTCAGTAAACTATTAATGTTATGTACACATCGTTTAGTAACTAATAACGGGCGTATTTTATTTTTGAAAATAGTGATCTTTAATTAGAGAATGTCGTTATACCTCAAATTATGATTACATATATAAACGTTTTGCCGCGAGCGCATTGTTGATTCGAGGCGGCGCGGGCAACGAGATCAAAGAGACGGGCAGTGCAGTGCGTTGATAAAAGCTCGGCGAAACGGAGGGGGGGGGAAGGAGAGTTCGTCTTTCTTCGAGCACAGTCTTTATTGCTTGAGAACATTCCGGATAATTAGTCAGCTATAAAAGGAGTTAGTCGGTAATTTAACTCGCGTGCGTAAACGACTGTTTTAGTCGATGGCTTTGCAAGTTGCATTGTCTATGTGAGGTAATTCTGGACTGTAAAGATTGATAAAAGTGTTTCTACGGAAATAAAGAGCAATTTTTAGTGTTTGTAACCTTGGCTTTAAATTTCACGAACCCACAAAGTCACAGTATGTCGCCCACAGAAAACTTTATTACATGAGGAAAGTAATTTATGTTCTATTCTTTATCTTTCCATTATTTTTGTAGCGGAATCACGCTTAAGGCTGCTTCAAACAAATTTATATGTTCATATAGTCACAGCCAGAGATCAACTCCGTGGTAGGAATTGAAGCCGTTTAGGGCGCTCTCCCCAGGCACCGAACGCAACTAAGAATTCCGTCGGTGAGGTAGCCAGCTATTGTGACCGAGCTATGGCTCATCCGCTCCCCCCACCCTTCCCTTTCCTTCGCGGGACTGAAAATCCAATTTCTTTCCAAGTCACAACGTGAATATTTACGGCACATTTCAACTATCGCATATTAGGATAATAGGCGTCAAATACGCTGAGGAAATGTACAGTAAACTATTCATCACTGCGAAAGGGACTTTGAAAGATGACCAATTTGTGAAAAAGTTTCTCAAGAAACCATGTCGACTGTAATTATCTCTTCCACAAAACATTAGTTTTAATATAGTTACAGCATTCCTCTTCATTTGTTATTTGATAAACTTTCAGTCGCAGTACCTCGGTACTCGAGGTTATAAAGATTTACCAGTAACTTATTACCAAGTAACAGTAAAATACAGAAATGGTTTAATTCCTTAACAACTTTTACTCTTGGTTAATTACATTTCTTTCGCTACATGACTGACCAAACACGGTTTAACATACCGCGTAATAGATAATTTAAGAATACTTTTGATTACTCCACATGCACTTCGTTACTATATTTGAGCCACGCTGGTTCTGTCAAATTAAGTATTGTTTAACAAAGAACAGTTTTGAAGTAACTATCAATCTGGGTATCAATGGCTAAGTAAGAAACATTTCTCGACATTATTTAACTGCGTTTGCTCTGCCAGTTTAAATGACAATTGAGATATCTAATTAAAACAAGTTCAGTAAACTTCTCCCAACGACTGTTTCTTATCCCAAAAGAAAATGTCGAGTAACCCTAAGCCCCCACTTTATAATTTCATTCATATTTCTACTCCTATATAACCTGACTGTAAAGCGAATTTAAATTATGAAAACGAAAAATGCAAGATCATTTCATGACTTTGTCCTTTACATTATACATTTTGTAAAACTATTTTATTACAAAATGGCCCTAACAATTTTAATTAAATTATATATTTTAAATATTTTGCTGGGAGGTTAAATCTCATTTTCTGGAAAGACCCTCAAAAGTCCTCTTCATTGTGGATAAGTTTATTATATATTGATGATCAAGACAAAACTTTTCTACATAGAAATGGAACTCTTAAGAATATTTTAAGAAAGGATTTCCGAGATATTCGCTGCTGTCGGTTTGTATGTTAAATTACGTACCTATACTTTTTCAACTGATAAGTGACTATTCTCTTCTGTCTGCGTGGCTTACTGGACGCCGGTTCAAACTCGAGGCAGACCGATGATTTTTTATGTATTAAAACTGACCGACCCAGATTACGGACACGCAAAAAGACTTATTTACGGCATACCGGCAGCTCTCATATGACAGTTTACATTGTCATCAATGAGGAAAGTTTCCCTGTGGTCGTACATCACATAGCAATACGGGTTTTATACATCTATCACTTTAGTCTAGGGAAAATTCCAGTCATTGGATAGCTGTCGTGTTTCAGGATTGTCATAAAGACAACTTGAGGTAGTAAGATACAACACTGAACATAGATAAGAACATTAAATATTTTATAATGTAAGGATATCTGACAAGCCAATAGTGTGAAAAATTGTTTTTTGTCGTAATAGTTCGACTAACCGTTTTATAAATTATTTAGATACCAACTGTCCCTGCTACCAAGCAGCGCTGAAGCAACAACAAAACACTGACTACTAGCATGGACCATTTTGGCCTACGATGTTATCAAGTCAATTTGCAACACTCAAGAATAGCGACTAGTAATTTAGTGCAGCTGATGATAGAACGAAACATTGATATAGCATTCGTACAAGAACCCTTTACAATTAATAACAAACCAGCCTCCATACCTTCAACGTTCAGAACATTTACAGCCGGAAATCAGGTTAAAAGAGCAGTAATATTAATCAATAACAGCGGTGTTGATGTCACTACTCTCAGTCAAATTTCGGATGGAGATTGTGTCGTCATACAGATAACACACAGGAACGAAACATTATTTGCAGCATATATGTATTTTGATGGACTGACGGATATAGAATATGATATTAGGAAAATCGAAAACATATTAAGACACTCTAGAAACCAAAAGTTGATACTAGAAGATAGCAACTCCATAAGTAAATTGCGGTACGACGTGCTCACAAATGAACGTGGGAAAACACTGGAAGGATTCATCACCATAAACGACTTACATATCGTAAACGAAAATGCAGGAGTGTCAACCTTTGAATCGCCAAATGGAAGGAGCTGGATTGACTTGACACTAGTCAACAATAGACTTCTCCGAGACATAACCTATTGGAACGTAGGAGAAGAGAGCTGCTCGGATCACAAAATAATTTCATTCAAAATAGAAAATAAATCACAAAATCCCACATGGCAGTTTCAAGCCATAAGATACATAACAAAAGTAGAGAAATATAACAAATTCATAAACCTGTTAGCAACAAACTTGACCTCAAATTTTAATTGCAAGAGTAGTAGCGATAACTTGGACCAGGAACTCGCCCAAAAAGTTAACAGTAATTTGAACCCTGACCATCTAACCGAAATATTCCACTCTTCCCTGAAGGAATCATGCACAGGTGTATTTGGAGTGGGTAGGTGCAGGAAAAAGGAGTTTAGAGGCAAATCTGTTCCTTGGTGGACGGCCGAGCTTACAATATTAAGAAAAAGGGCGAACGCATTAAGACGACGCTATCAAAGAACCATGAACAATGAGCAGCTAAGCCAAGAAAGAAAAATGCAATATTGGAAAGCAACCAAGAGCATAGGGAAAAATTGAACACCGAAAAGCTAAGATCTTGGCAGGAATTTTATAGTGCCACTGACGGAAATAATCCATGGTCAGTTGTTTACAAAATTGCGGCTGGGAAAACTGGAAGCCAGATCTCTCTTACTACACTACAGAAAGAAGACGGAACTTATACCGAAGACACTAAGAACAATTCAGTACATGCTAGACAAGTTTATCCCGGATGACAGTGAATAGGATGATACTCAGCGACAAAGAGAACTAAGACGACGGGCAACGGAACCAATTGATACACCAAACGATATGGAATTCACGACTATAGAAATATTGTCAGCATTGAGAAACTTCGACCCAAGAAAATCACCTGGAGAGGATAGAATAACTAGTAATATCCTGCTTCAGCTTTTCAAGAGATTCCCAACTTTCTTCACAGCCTTATACAACAAGTGCCTCAATAGCGGTCAATTTCCAGAAAGATGGAAGCGTGCAGTAATAGTTCCGGTAATCAAGCCGGGTAAAGAAGAGAGCCCCAGAGTAACGAAATACCGACCTATCAGCTTGATAGATATAAATGGGAAAATTTTAGAAAAGATTATGATGAATAGGATTCAGCATCACATCAACACCAGAAATCTTATGAATGATAGACAGTTTGGATTTAGGACACAGAAAAGCACGGTAGACGCACTTATGACTATGAAAACTTTCATTGAGAACAACTTGAATACTTAGGGATATATTTCTCTCATAAGCCTTGACGTAAAAGGAGCTTTTGACGCTCCCTGGTGGCCCAGCATATTAAATAACTTAAGAGAACTGGAATGCCCAAGAAATTTGTACCAATTATCTCAGAGCTATTTCAAAAACAGGATAACAAGTCCAAGCACAAATGAATTTAGCACTAAGAAAGAAGCCAAAAGGGGCTGCTCACAAGGATCGTGCTGCGGACCCGGCTACTGGAATATTTTGTACAACTCCCTGCTCAACTTAGTCTATACAAAACGAACTGAATTAATCGCTTTTGCCGACGACCTACTTCTCATGACGAAAGGAATGAGCATAATAGACGTATAAAACTTTGCAAATCACGACTTGAAAAAAATTGAACATTGGGCAAGAGAAAATAAAATTACTTTTAATGTGCTAAATCAAAAGTATTAGTGATATCAAGAAAGAAACAAGCTGCAAACGAGAAGATAAACATCTACCTTGATAACAAAATTATAGAACACGTAGATATCATGAAATACTTAGGCATTCATATCGGCAAACAGTTCAAGTTTGATTATCATAACGACCAAGTGCATGATAAAGCTATAAGCCTAATTCACACTTTAAGTCAGCAAAATTAACCTGGGAGCTTGGAAGCAAAGCACCAGAAACAATATACAGAGGAGCTATAGAACCTATACTGACGTATGGAGCACCCTTATGGGCATCTGCATTACACAACCCGAAGAATCTGAGAAAAATTCAGAGAATCCAAAGGTTGTTTAACATAATCGCGAAGGCATACAGGACAATTTCATTTGACGCATCTTGTGTCATTGCTGGCATCCAACCCATTGATATCACAATTGAAGGGAAAGTCAAACTGTACAACTTCTTGCAAAATAAATAAGACTATGACGCACCCCTGCCCCCCCAGTGACTGGAACCACCCTGCAGAAGTACCTGAAGTTAAAGAAGCTGATGATGAAGACCCTATATTCAAAATATACACGGATGGAAGCAAAATAGGAGAGCAAGTGGGTGCAGCAGTTGTAATATTCAAACAAGGGACTTCAATTCGAGAGTCAAAATACAAGCTAGACAGTAGAGGTACTAATAATCAGGCAGAACAACTGGCCATATTGAAAGCGCTACAAGAACTTCAAAACTTTAACAACACACAGGAGGAAGAGAAGACTGTAGCGATATATTCAGACAGTACAGTAACCCTAGCCATTCTGCGGAATAACAATAAACATAACTCCATAGCAGAGAAAACCCTTAATATATGTAAAACCTTACACAGACAAATGGAGAATATATTTCAGTTGGGTGAAAGCTCATGTAGGCATATGTGGAAATGAGTTAGCAGATAAACTAGCCAAATCCGCTGCTCTAGATGGAGATCTGCCCAATAGCTACAGTTTAATACCTAAATCTGTAATTATTTCTGAAATAGAAGAAATAGGAAATCAGGTCTGGCAGAATACGTGGAATGCCACGGAAAAAGGGGCTCTCAGCAAATTATTCTTTCCAACAATAAAAGATAAAGGAAGCTTTGTCTTCAGTCTAACACCAATTTTCACAGCAATAATTTGCGGCCACGGAAAAGCCAAAGCTTATTTACACCGATTCCATATAGTAGACGATCCAAAATGCACATGTAACAGCTCTCAACAAACCGTAAACCATTTAATATACGAATGTGTAGACAAAAGTCAAAGAGCCAAGCTAATACAAGATGTAACTCTAAATGGAAGCAAGTGGCCAGTAACCAACGAGAATCTTGTAAAACACCAATTAAAAGCATTATGTAAATACATAAATTCAATTAACCTGTAAAGATATGTAAATATGTATAACTTGTGAAATCAACTGCTTAAAGATGTAATGTAATATTAACTTGTAAATATGTGCAATTTGTAAAATCAAATACTAAAAAATGTAATGCATGTAATACTACTTTGTAGTGGGGCATGCTGATTGTTATCAATAAAGAAAAAAAAACACACGCGCGCCGCACGCACACACACACACACGCACACACACACAAAGACAGACAGACACACACACACACACACACACACACACACACACACACACACACAAAGACAGACACACAAAGACAGACACACAGTCACACAGTCACACAAAGACACACAAAGAGACACACAAAGAGACACACAAAGAGACACACAAAGAGACACACAAAGAGACACACAAAGAGACACACAAAGAGACACACAAAGGGACACACAAAGACAGACACACAAAGACAGACACACAAAGAGACACACAAAGACAGACCTACAAAGAGACACACAAAGACAGACACACAAAGAGACACACAAAGACAGACACACAAAGAGACACACAAAGACAGACACACAAAGAGACACACAAAGACAGACACACAGACACAAAGACAGACACACAGACACACAAAGACAGACACACAAAGACACACAAAGACAGACACACAAAGACACACAAAGACACACACACACACACACACACACACACACACACACACACACACACACACACACACACACACACAAATCAACAATAGACTTCTCCGAGACATAACCTGTTGGAACGTAGAAGAGAGCTGCTCGGATCACAAAATAATTTCATTCAAAATAGGAAATAAATCACAAAATCCCACATGGAAGTTTCAAGCCATAAGATACATAACAAAATAGAGAAATATAACAAATTCATAAACCTTACCAGAAATCTTATGAATGATAGACAGTTTGGATTTAGGACCCAGAAAAGCACGGTAGACGCACTTATGACTATGAAAACAAATAAATCAGTGAAATTATTAATGATTCTCGAGATGCTGAAAAGGTGACAAAGATTCAACACGTGCATCTTTTTTTTTAATTGTTTTTTTTTTTTTGGAGGCGGCCCCACACCCGCCGCCCCCGGTGACGATCGTCTCTGCCTTGAAGAGGTTACATCGTCTCCCCATGCACATGCTGTTAATGCTAAACATGCAGAAACAGGCAGGGCAAAGGGGGGTGATTGTTAGTGAAGTGCATGCGTTGTTAGTCGGGTTCCGCTGAGCACCCCGGTTAGTGACGTACATTTCTAGCCTGTTCGCAGATGGCGAGCAGGCATGGGGAAAATATCAACCAAGAAGAAATCTTGTACCATGGTGGAATAATCAGCTCACGATGTTAAGAAAAAGAGTGAACGCTCTGCGCAGAAGATTCCAGAGAACAGCAAATAACCAACAGCTCAGAGACGAAAGACAATTGCTATACATTGAAGGAAAACGTGAGTACCAGAAGCAAATACAAAACGAAAAATTAGACTATTGGAAAAAATACTGTACCATCGAAAACAGAGGCAACCCATGGCACGCAGCATATAAATTGGCTGCAGGGAAAATAAGGAACCAGCCCACCCTAACAGCTATCCAGAAAATAGACGGAAGCTACACACACGATACTCAGGAAACAATTACGTATATGATGGACCACTTCACTCCCAAAGACGATGTGGAAAGTGACACAGAACAACAAGAGATGCGAAGGCTCCAAGAAGAACCAATATATACACAAGACAATAGACTGTTCACACAAGAAGAAATTCTTCACGCAATTGAAAGGTTCAAACCAAAGAAGGCATCTGGGGAAGACGGCATAACTAAAGATATTATACTAAGAGTCTTCCAGAGCTTCCCATTATCACTCACCTCCATTTACAATAAATGTTTAAATCAAGGTTGCTTTCCAAAAATATCACAGATGGTACCTGTAATCAAACCTGGGAAGGAAGAAAGCAGCGAAGTCACAAAATTTAGACCAATAAGTCTACTAAACATTGGAGGTAAAGTGCTAGAGAAACTGACGATAGATAGGATAAATCATCACATACACCAAAACTCTCCTAAACACAAACCAGTAAGGATTCATCCCACAAAAAGGCACCATAGAGGCCACGTTAGCTATCAAAAACTTCATAAAAGCAAATCTCGATCAGAAGTATAGTGTTATAATAACCAGTCTGGATGTGATGGGAGCATTCGACGCTCCCTGGTGTACAGGCATACTCCTACACTTGCGCAACCTAAAATGCCCCAATATTTATATCTTTTGGTCAAGAATTACTTCAAAGACAGAGTAGCTACACTTTCCATCAATCACAGCAGAGTAGTAAAAGAAGTGACAGAAGGCTGTCCCCAGGGGTCCTGTTGCGGTCTAGGGCTTTGGAACGTCTTGTATAATTCATTGCTTAGTTTGGAATACACGAAACGAAGCAAATTAATAGCAGTCGCAGATGATTTAGTGCTGATAACAGCAGGGGAAACTAAGGACGTTGCAGAAATGTATGCGAATACAGATCTAAAGCAAACAGAAAATTGGTCAAGACAGTACAAACTCCAGTTCAATAATAGTAAATCAAAAACTATTCTGATTTCAAGGAAAAGAAAAGAAAAAAACTGCAAAATAAGCATACATCTGAACAATAGGATCATAGAGCAAGTACAACAATTAAAGTATCTAGGGATATTATTTGATAAACTGAACTTTAACATGCATATAAAACAGGTAACAGATAAATGCTTAAAACTTATAAACGCACTTGCTAGGACAACCAAGCAGAACTGGGGTTTAGGCCAAGAAGCCCTTCGAACAATCTACAAAGGTGCTGAACTTCCGATGCTGCTATATGGCGTGCAAGTATGGGAAGAAGCGATCCAAAAGAGAAAGAACATTCTCAAATATCAACGCGTACAAAGACTAATGAACATAAAAATTGCCAAAGCATATAGAACTGTGTCATACGAAGCGTCCTGTATTTCGGCAGCAATCAAGCCAATAAATATAAAGATTCAGGAAGTACTAGAGATGCATAAATTCAAAAATGAAAAATCGGCACTAACAGAAGAAGTCCCGAAACTAAGCGAGTGGCCATATCCTTCAGAGAGAATGCGTGTTCAAAAAGCACATGAAGACATACAGTACAACAGAGATTTATACCGACGGAAGCAAGATAAACGGAAAAGTCGGAGCAGCAGCAGTAATTTTCCAAAATGGGGAAGAGGTTAAAAAGCTCAAGTATAAACTCGCTGAGTGCTGCTCCAATAACCAAGCAGAACAGATAGCAATTCTAGAGGGACTTCGAGCAATAGCCCATAACAGCTTAGAGCTTACAGTGGGAAATTAGGCGTAGTGAACACGGACAGCCAGATTACAGTAGACCTTCTTAAGAACAGTCAAATCCGAAGCAAAATAGAGGAAATAAAGGTCAATATCAAGCATCTGCAGGACAACGGCTGGACCATGCACATAAAATGGGTAAAGGCGCACGCGGGACTATGCGGGAACGAAATAGCAGACCAGACGGCAAAGGAGGCTGCACAGGAAGACAATGGGAAGATTATCTACAGCAAGATACCTAGGACACACATAATCAAGGAGGCAGAAGAGAATGGACTGCGACGGTGGCAAGACCAATGGGAGAACACAACAAAAGGAAGAATCAGCAAAAAGTTCTTTCCTTCTGTGCAAGAACGACTAAAAATGAGCATCCCACTCAACGGACAGACTACCGCCATCCTAACTGGACATGGGAAGACAAGGGACTACAACAGATTCAAAATATCGGAAAGTGCAATGTGCAAATGAGAACTACAAAACAAAACAGTCTATCATTTAATATACAACTGTCCTCTTCTGAACAGTGAAAGACTAGAACTCAAACAAAACATTAGACTGAGGGGAGGACAGTGGCCGGCAACAAACCGTGATCTAATCAAGCACTACCAAAAACAATGTTTAAAATTCATAAACAAAATAGACTTTGAAAAAATGTAAAAGCATAACAAACAAAAAAATGTATCATAATGAGAATTTGTAACACTTGTAAACATTTTAATTACTACAACTCGTAATAAGCTTAAGGAATGCATGTAGTGTTACGATGTAACGGAGCATGCAGTGTTAATTAAAAAAAAAACAGACACACAGACACGGACACGAGACAAGATGGCGGAAGGCAGTGGGGATGCGGTCGGAAGTGCTCTTGATATTTTAGTTAATGTGACGAATAAAAGTGGTAATTTAAAGAATGAATATAAGCAAGAAATTCTTCAGGCAGTGAGCGTGTTAAGAGGCGAGTTCGCAAGCTTGAAAACCGACGTGTCTGAGAAGAGGAATAGAATTTCGGAACTAGAACGTCGAGTAACAGAAACGCAATCCATATTGCAAGCTTTTCAGAGCGGCAGTGGTGATGGCGCGACATCTACTCAGGCGGCCGGGAACTGCGAGGATGGTGAGTGGATATTACCGGGCCCTGCCGGAAGACGGAGGAAGTCTTATGCACAAGCACTGAAAATCAATAACAGCGCAGTACAAAGAAATGCACCTGCAGAAATTAAGACTTTCAAGTTATTCGTTAAGTCGAAAAATGATCAGAGCGCCGAGCACATCAAAACTCTAATTAAAACAAAGGTGAACCCAGTGAAAATGAGAGTGGGAATTACAGCTATGAAAACGCTAGGAAGTGTACAGGTATTAATAGAATCGGATAAAAAATGTGAATTAGGGAAGGTGTGCAGTGAAGTAATTCATGTTTGCGGCAATTAACTAGAAAGCTACCTCCCGAAACTCAAAAAGCCAAGACTAATAGTTTTTAACGTGCCGGAAGACATAACTATGGAAAACGCAGAAGAGGCGATTATATCGCAAAATTCAGAAGCAAACCTTAGCAAGGGGGAGATAACACCGAAATTTATTTTTGAGGACAGGAAG
The DNA here is from genome assembly GCA_030765055.1 of Mantis religiosa. Lineage (NCBI taxonomy): Eukaryota > Metazoa > Arthropoda > Insecta > Mantodea > Mantidae > Mantis > Mantis religiosa. Next base: position 146,533 of record CM060956.1, read on the forward strand.
AAACAAGAATTTGGTCATTGAAATCAGCTTCGAACTGCGGAAACGGCTTATAGGCAGGAAGTTGAAAATTGGGTGGCAAATCTACAATAATGATGATTATATATCAGTCCTACGATGTCGTAACTGCTCGAAATACAACCATAGAGCACACGATTGGAAAGCAGAGTTGACATGCCCACACTGCACAGGAAAACATAAGATCAGTGAGTGTAATGCGAGAAAACAGAACTATTGCTGCATCAATTGCACAAATTATAATAAATACAATCAACGACAAACCAGTAGACGTAAACCATTCATCGCTGGACAGGAACTGCACGTGCTACAAAAACACATTTAAAAGAAACGCAGACAGAATTGAGTACTGACATGGCTCATAATTACTCAAAAACAAATATGAAGTGTATAAATTGTATACAAGTTAATTTACAACATAAACGTGTGGCGACAAGTAATCTAATAAGTATAATAAACGAGAATCATGTTGACGTAGCCTTCATACAAGAGTCGTACCTTATAAATAATTGCCCAGCTGGAATACCCAAATCACTCAGCCTTTATGTTAGTGCAAATGGAAGAAAAAGAGCAGCGATAATTATAAATAATCACGAAATAGATGCAGTAGTAATCACACAACTCTCTAATGAGGATACTATAGTGATCGAACTCACCTATAGAACATGCAAAGTTTACGCAGTAAGCGCATATTTCGACATCACAGAAGATATTGAGAGAAACATTAGCCGAGTGGAAGATATTTTAAGTTACACCAAAGGCAATGGTTTATTGATCGCGGTTGACAGCAACTGTCGTAGCAAAACATGGCACTATTTGTTAACAAATCAACGGGGTAAAGCGCTGGAGGAATTTGTAACACTGAATGATATGAATATCGTTAACAAGAGATCTGAACCAACCTTTGAAACCATAAGAGCCAGAAGCTATATTGATCTAACAATAGTCAATAATAAATTACCGAGACAAGTCACCGATTGGGAGTGTGGCACTCAAGAAAGCTGTTCGGATCACAAAATTCTCTTTCAAAGTCAACACAACACGCCAGCGGCCACAGATCACAAACATCGGTCAGAGAACTAGACGGTATATAATAAAAGATGGAGACCAGGAGAAATTTGTTTCTATTCTTTTGTTCCTGTAACACTTTCATTTGTTCAAAACAACGAATGCGTTCTAAAGCTTAAACGAATATGCAGTGTCAGTTTCAGATATGTATTTATTTTCTTTACGCATCGCCGACTTGTTTAGGTTAAGTGTCAACTCCTCATTAAGATCTTTTAAGTTGCAGTTAAATTAACATTTTCAGCCAATATACATCTTGAACTTTGTTAAATAGCAAGGAATACCAAGGTTGAATTCAAAAATTCGAAGTTCTAATTCCTATGACCTTGGGGCTCAGCCAAAAATTAGTCAAGTTATAGCAAACAACTTGTGACACGGCGAACATTGCGATGTTCTAGTATTATTTTTTACTTTTTATACTAACCTTATCAAAGTAGAGAATATGTAAACTTAACTAAGTCGCTGTTGCATATTGTTTCGTGATTCAAAAAGTATTCTATGTATCAAGAATCTACATTGTTTACTAAGTAAATGAAATTAGAAGTTTCATTTTAATATTCCTGTCAGAAGATTGCATTTGTTTCGTTGAAGTCAGAGGTTACCTTTGGCACTTCATTGTAAATATAGAGAATTAATTACTACTTTGAATATATAGGGATACATTATCAAGCCTGAACTTGTTTAAAATATTTATATATATGCTGTTTAAATAATATGATCAAAATATTGTGTAGTTACACAATCTTAGATTGCGTTACAACATACAAAATTCACTTAACATTACTTTGAATTATATTGTACTCGAAACATGTAAAAAAGACACTTGAAAACTTTAAAAACTTTATACCATTAGGCTTCTCGCTCTATAAGAACACAAATGAGGACATTTGGACTACTTGATTTAGCGGATGTAACAATATTCTTGTAACTTTTAACTGTAGTAATAGTTTTAACCCTTCATTATGATAATTATAATGACGATAGGGAGGGTATCTACCACGGCATCACACAGAGTGAAACGACCACCCCCCCCCCTCTCAACCAGGGAGGAGTACCGAGCTGTCCCCGAAGGGCGCCCGGCACCTCCGTGGGGCTTTCCATAGGGCACGACCTGGACAACTAACAAGCCCCCAATCTGGTGAGAGGGACTCAAGACGGGATGGAAGTGGATACACCACTTACGCGCAGCAACTCCAAAGGGGAAGGCTACCGATTGTACGCTGGAATATATGCCTTCCCTCAACCCCGTCCGGAGACGAACCCGATCTCCCACGGGTATCGGGAATCACTACCCCCTCGAGTCCAACCCAATCCGGGCTCGGCAGTTCGGCACGAGGTACCTCTAGTAACGTCAGAGGTATCACGAGTGCTAGGGGTCCGCAGCGCTCGCACCACGGCAGCTTAAGGGGACGGATCCCCTCCCCTACGGGAATTTTTAACCCTTATTTGTAATTTGTCGCGACTGACTAATCCGGCAAAACGTTCGGTATGTTGGATAAGTAAAACTAAAATTAAAGTACTTAAATACAAGTCACCCTTTTACTATTTCACTCCCATAAAGATAAATACGTAGCAATGCAATACTGGGGTACATAAAATGTTTACAGAACACTCGAACACTTATGTCGGTCACTCAAATGTGTTTTTAAATAAACGAGTACTCATAGCTATTTAATGTATATTGTGTGGAGTATTTGTATGAGAATCTTGGTTCAAAATTGGATACCAGTATTTGAAGGGAAAACAGTTTTAATATCCACTAAACATAAACATATATCTTAGATATGCTCCTTGTAGATACATCTGTGAGAGTGTGCGCATGCGCGTGCGCTGACCAACAAAAGGTAAAGTTAGGCAAGTCCAGTTTGTTCTAAAAAAAATGCAGCAAACCTATCTGCAGAAAATATCTTTACATAAAAAAGTTGAGATGTTCTATATTACTTTTTGTGAAACACCTAACTATTTGAACAAAATCGGACATCTTTAAATATCTATGAGAAACGAAATGTTTATCTTGAACGTCGTGACAGTCTGAAGTATGACTTGTTCTAATGGCAACAGTAAAATGTCCTGTAACTGGTAAATCAAAAGTAGGGCCGGTATTTTTAGGAGGAATAATCCTTTATTTTAGATTTTTCTTCATATAGTTTTTCAGTTTTGTATTTATGTAATTTTTTAGTGTTTTATATAACTTTTTTTAGTTTTTCCTTTATTCAATCTTTGTTTTTCGTTATTATAATGGTCTTTTTAAGTTTATTAAAATACATTTTTTAAATGTCTTGTTTATAAGTCTATGTACTGATAACTTTCCTTTTCTGCTACATATTTTAATATTTATTCATGAATTTACTTCACAAAAGTAACTATACATTGTCAAATATATTCAAAGATAGGACAAAATACATTTACCGTTTGCTTTGTTGGTTATTTTTTGTCACTGCAGTAAATAGTTATATACATACACAAATGTTCTGGGCTAAACGATTTCCTACACTTTCTTTTATGACGAAAACGTTCTTTCAACAGAACATGACGTCATTGTCGCGGGTGCAGCAAGTCAGAACTCACATGGTTTATGTCCACCCTAAAATTGCGATGTACATAGTACAGTTTTACTTTAACCACCCATAACCTGTAGTTCAGAGCAACAGATGGTTCAAACACACACAGGGCGATGGAGGTTATAGAGCACAACAATTCAATGAGCTTTTAATATCTGCATCAAGATGTCCTGTGCTGCGTTTAACGGGAGTTTCAATCGGAAAGACATCACTTTCTCCCTTTTGTAATCTCTAAAGTAATATTTCTGTACGTGTTTATCTCGGTTCATATAAAACAAATATATTTTACTGTGAAAAAAAATCTATAGCTGGAGTAATAAAATGCATATATCTAATATGCCCAAAGAACTACTCCAGGGAAACATTTCATCTGTTTATATTCTATAGTGTTCTGTCTGATGTTTTTAAGGAGCAGAATTCGAAGTTCGATAAGACTGATTTATCCGGAAATCATCTTTGAGATGAATATCGCATAAGGTTGCATTTCACTTATTTATAAATTTACTCTCTAATATGACCTTCCAAATTAACATTCAATATCGCGAAATATTCTTCGTTTCAAAAAGTGAAAGCAGCTCTTTAAATTGCTGAAGGTGTCAAACGCTCATTTAGATATTTTTAGGTGAGAACCTTAAAATTAAACATACGAGCCATTAATAAATGCAGCAGTATATATAGGGATTGGAGAATGTTTAATGGTCCTAGCACCTGTACATACTATTTCCTACTGGGAGTACTATGAAGTGGTCACAAAAATAGCTGACAGTAGAAAGTACCGCGTGCTTGGGTATGATCGAACCGGGTAACATTACGTAGACGAGAACCAATACCGTCAGGACATGGATTAAGATCCAAACAAAGCCTTACTACACAATGGACGTTCGGTTAAAACACAATTTAAGTCAATTTAGTGTATCTCATTAAAGAATTTCGAGATATTAGTTCAGTTCATTTTAATTTTCCAAAGGTTTAACATTCCAAAATGCTAAGCTCCATTCTTGAGTTTCTCGTGATCTCTTGGTAATGACATGGAACTTGAAAGACAACACACAGCTTACCTTCTTGTTAAACATTTGACGATCACTTCAGTCTCGTATTTAAAACAAAATTAAAACGAAACTAATTCTGTAAAAGTTTATCTTCAACTTGTAGCAGATGGAAAGTAAGCATTTGTAAAAATGTGGGTTGAGAAAGCTGAAACATTACATTGACCTTTGGTCGTGAACACAAATGAACCTATTTTCAGTGGCGGCTCGTGGCATTAAATTGTGGGTGTTCAAAAACCTACACTTAAAATGCACACCACCACCACCACCACCACCACCACCACCACCACCACCACCACCACCACCACCACCACCACCACCACCACCATCGCCGCCGCCGCCGAGTACTAGCTCAAATGTGCCACCAAATTTTATACAATCTATTAGACTAGAAAGCATGTATCTATTCTTATGAGATTGCTCATTGTGTTGCTTTACTGACAGTCTGTAAGCGCTATCCAGCTGAGCACTAATATTCACACAAGCAAACATGGCGAACTGAACATATGTATTCGTATGTGATCGTGAATTCCCGTGCTTCTTTATCTTTTCGGTAAGATGTACCAAGTCGTTACCTCCTAGTTTTGTCCAATTACTCACTTCAGAGCTAAACAGAAGGCACGAAAAGCAAAAACCGCATAGCCATTTACAGGTTGTGCATACATTGTTAAATTTGCGGCTGTAGTGCCGCTCTGATTTCTGTAACACGCTCAAATGTCAATTTGGACTACGTACGTCCTAGTCGCTTTATTACATTTTTTTCTTCGTAAGCCAGTTTATCTGTTACTACTTAAAATGGAATCCAACGAGTTCATAGCCACCCCCTTGAGAGTAGTTCAACAGTCAAAGATTCGAAAACCTCGTGGTCGGTCGCTGCACACAAAGAATAACTATTTTGCGCTAAAGCACTAGTTGTACTTTATGCACTACGAAACTAAATTGTCTTATCTGCTGATTATCTACAAATTCCAAGTTTATCATTGTTTAAAACGAAACATCTGTGTAGAAACTCGACCGCAATAATACACCGTATTCAAAGCAACAACGCAAACGCTCATAGCTCCAGGAGTTGTAAATATTCTTTGTATTTGGAGATAGTTGTAGTTAAACTATAGACAGTAGCACTTCCCAGAGATGACCAAGAACTCTGGCGTTGCCAATGTGAATTAACGTGCACATTGTAATTGTGCTATGATCTGAGCGTACCCAGCCAATACCTGTCTGTAGCATTTGTCTACGCATGCGCAGAGCGTCAAACGTTACATGATGTGCTAGTACAAGGGATGTGTGCTAGCTGCAACGTTGCCAGATACTCATACTATCGTCATCATTCTAAAGGAGCGAGCGCGGTAAATACAAATAACGAATGAAAAGGGTATCTACAAGACAAATATTGGGGGTTCACGAGCTTTTGTGCTCCAAAACAGCAGCCGTCCTGCTTATTTTAATTATACTGATAGGCCACTTGGAGTTACCTCTATGGACCATCTCTTTGCTCACGGTTGGCTTCTCTTGTAACATGACCTTTAAGAAGTTTTGTAATTATACTAGTTTTACAACAAATTATAATTATATTATTTACATATCTTCTAGATTTAACCGACTTTCATGGCACTGTACATAATGCAGTATGTATACTGTATAGGAAGAGTATTCAACACACTTGTGTGAGAAAGTAACTCTTGAAGGAAGTATATGTTAGGTCACTTCACAAGTGTTTCATGGATTCGCCTTCAAGCTGCAGGAGAGTACTGTGCAGCGAGCTTATTGGACTTTAGTACAGTGCTTCTATCATTGAGTTTGTGACCAAGAGGATCGACCTCCAAGCTATGTGGCCTGTACTGCTCAGAGTAACAACTAATTGTCCTTATAGGATTAACACAATGAACTATTTTGGAAATGATCGCAAATTTTCAGTAAACTACTAATGTTATGTACACATCGTTTAGTAACTAATAACGGGCGTATTTTATTTTTGAAAATAGTGATCTTTAATTAGAGAATGTCGTTATACCTCAAATTATGATTACATATATAAACGTTTTGCCGCGAGCGCATTGTTGATTCGAGGCGGCGCGGGCAACGAGATCAAAGAGACGGGCAGCGCAGTGCGGAGATAAAAGCTCGGCGAAACGGTGGGGGGGAAGGAGAGTTCGTCTTATTTCGAGCACAGTCTTGATTGCTTGAGAACATTCCGGATAATTAGTCAGCTATAAAAGCAGTTAGTCGGCAATTTAACTCGCGTGCGTAAACGGCTGTTTTAGTCGTTGACTTTGCAAGTTGCATTGTCTATGTGAGGTAATTCTGGACCGTAAAGATTGATAAAAGTGTTTCTACGGAAATAAAGAGCAATTTTTAGTGTTTGTAACCATGGCTTTAAATTTCACGAACCCACAAAGTCACAGTATGTCGCCCACAGAAAACTTGATTACATGAGGAAAGTAATTTATGTTCTATTCTTTATCTTTCCATTATTTTTGTAGCGGAATCACGCTTAAGGCTGCTTCAAACAAATTTATATGTTCATATAGTCACAGCCACAGATCAACTCCGTGGTAGGGATTGAAGCCGTTTAGGGCGCTCTCCCCAGGCACCGAACGCAACTAAGAATTCCGTCGGTGAGGTAGCCAGCTATTGTGACCGAGCTATGGTTCATCCGCTCCCCCCACCCTTCCCTTCCCTTCACGGGACTGAAAATCCAATTTCTTTCCAAGTCACAACGTGAATATTTACGGCACATTTCAACTATCGCATATTAGGATAATACGCGTCAAATACGCTGAGGAAATGTACAGTAAACTATTCATCACGGCGAAAGGGACTTTGAAAGATGACCAATTTGTGAAAAAGTTTCTCAAGAAACCATGTCGACTGTAATTATCTCTTCCACAAAACATTAGTTTTAATATAGTTACAGCATTCCTCTTCATTTGTTATTTGATAAACTTTCAGTCGCAGTACCTCGGTACTCGAGGTTATAAAGATTTACCAGTAACTTATTACCAAGTAACAGTAAAATACAGAAATAGTTTAATTCCTTAACAACTTTTACTCTTGGTTAATTACATTTCTTTCGCTACATGACTGACCAAACACGGTTTAACATACCGCGTAATAGATAATTTAAGAATACCTTTGATTACTCCACATGCACTTCGTTACTATATTTGAGCCACGCTGGTTCTGTCAAATTAAGTATTGTTTAACAAAGAACAGTTTTGAAGTAACTATCAATCTGGGTATCAATGGCTAAGTAAGAAACATTTCTCGACATTATGTAACTGCGTTTGCTCTGCCAGTTTAAATGACAATTGAGATATCTAATTAAAACAAGTTCAGTAAACTTCTCCCAACGACTGTTTCTTATCCCAAAAGAAAATGTCGAGTAACCCTAAGCCCCCACTTTATAATTTCATTCATATTTCTACTCCTATATAACCTGACTGTAAAGCGAATTTAAATTATGAAAACGAAAAATGCAAGATCATTTCATGACTTTGTCCTTTACATTATACATTTTGTAAAACTATTTTATTACAAAATGGCCCTAACAATTTTAATTAAATTATATATTTTAAATATTTTGCTGGGAGGTTAAATCTCATTTTCTGGAAAGACCCTCAAAAGTCCTCTTCATTGTGGATAAGTTTATTATATATTGATGATCAAGACAAAACTTTTCTACATAGAAATGGAACTCTTAAGAATATTTTAAGAAAGGATTTCCGAGATATTCGCTGCTGTCGGTTTGTATGTTAAATTACGTACCTATACTTTTTCAACTGATAAGTGAGTATTCTCTTCTGTCTGCGTGGCTTACTGGACGCCGGTTCAAACTCGAGGCAGACCGATGATTTTTTATGTATTAAAACTGACCGACCCAGATTACGGACACGCAAAAAGACTTATTTACGGCATACCGGCAGCTCTCATATGACAGTTTACATTGTCATCAATGAGGAAAGTTTCCCTGTGGTCGTACATCACATAGCAATACGGGTTTTATACATCTATCACTTTAGTCTAGGGAAAATTCCAGTCATTGGATAGCTGTCGTGTTTCAGGATTGTCATAAAGACAACTTGAGGTAGTAAGATACAACACTGAACATAGATAAGAACATTAAATATTTTATAATGTAAGGATATCTGACAAGCCAATAGTGTGAAAAATTGTTTTTTGTCGTAATAGTTCGACTAACCGTTTTATAAATTATTTAGATCCCAACTGTCCCTGCTACCAAGCAGCGCTGAAGCAACAACAAAACACTGACTACTAGCATGGACCATTTTGGCCTACGATGTTATCAAGTCAATTTGCAACACTCAAGAATAGCGACTAGTAATTTAGTGCAGCTGATGATAGAACGAAACATTGATATAGCATTCGTACAAGAACCCTTTACAATTAATAACAAACCAGCCTCCATACCTTCAACGTTCAGAATATTTACAGCCGGAAATCAGGTTAAAAGAGCACTAATATTAATCAATAACAGCGGTGTTGATGTCACTACTCTCAGTCAAATTTCGGATGGAGATTGTGTCGTCATACAGATAACACACAGTAACGAAACATTATTTGCAGCATATATGTATTTTGATGGACTGACGGATATAGAATATGATATTAGGAAAATCGAAAACATATTAAGACACTCTAGAAACCAAAAGTTGATACTAGAAGATAGCAACTCCATAAGTAAATTGCGGTACGACGTGCTCACAAATGAACGTGGGAAAACACTGGAAGGATTCATCACCATAAACGACTTACATATCGTAAACGAAAATGCAGGAGTGTCAACCTTTGAATCGCCAAATGGAAGGAGCTGGATTGACTTGACACTAGTCAACAATAGACTTCTCCGAGACATAACCTATTGGAACGTAGGAGACGAGAGCTGCTCGGATCACAAAATAATTTCATTCAAAATAGAAAATAAGTCACAAAATCCCACATGGCAGTTTCAAGCCATAAGATACATAACAAAAGTAGAGAAATATAACAAATTCATAAACCTGTTAGCAACAAACTTGACCTCAAATTTTAATTGCAAGAGTAGTAGCGATAACTTGGACCAGGAACTCGCCCAAAAAGTTAACAGTAATTTGAACCCTGACCATCTAACCGAAATATTCCACTCTTCCCTGAAGGAATCATGCACAGGTGTATTTGGAGTGGGTAGGTGCAGGAAAAAGGAGTTTAGAGGCAAATCTGTTCCTTGGTGGACGGCCGAGCTTACAATATTAAGAAAAAGGGCGAACGCATTAAGACGACGCTATCAAAGAACCATGAACAATGAGCAGCTAAGCCAAGAAAGAAAAATGCAATATTGGAAAGCAACCAAGAGCATAGGGAAAAATTGAACACCGAAAAGCTAAGATCTTGGCAGGAATTTTATAGTGCCACTGACGGAAATAATCCATGGTCAGTTGTTTACAAAATTGCGGCTGGGAAAACTGGAAGCCAGATCTCTTACTACACTACAGAAAGAAGACGGAACTTATACCGAAGACACTAAGAACAATTCAGTACATGCTAGACAAGTTTATCCCGGATGACAGTGAATAGGATGATACTCAGCGACAAAGAGAACTAAGACGACGGGCAACGGAACCAATTGATACACCAAACGATATGGTATTCACGACTATAGAAATATTGTCAGCATTGAGAAACTTCGACCCAAGAAAATCACCTGGAGAGGATAGAATAACTAGTAATATCCTGCTTCAGCTTTTCAAGAGATTCCCAACTTTCTTCACAGCCTTACACAACAAGTGCCTCAATAGCGGTCAATTTCCAGAAAGATGGAAGCGTGCAGTAATAGTTCCGGTAATCAAGCCGGGTAAAGAAGAGAGCCCCAGAGTAACGAAATACCGACCTATCAGCTTGATAGATATAAATGGGAAAATTTTAGAAAAGATTATGATGAATAGGATTCAGCATCACATCAACACCAGAAATCTTATGAATGATAGACAGTTTGGATTTAGGACACAGAAAAGCACGGTAGACGCACTTATGACTATGAAAACTTTCATTGAGAACAACTTGAATACTTAGGGATATATTTCTCTCATAAGCCTTGACGTAAAAGGAGCTTTTGACGCTCCCTGGTGGCCCAGCATATTAAATAACTTAAGAGAACTGGAATGCCCAAGAAATTTGTACCAATTATCTCAGAGCTATTTCAAAAACAGGATAACAAGTCCAAGCACAAATGAATTTAGCACTGAGAAAGAAGCCAAAAGGGGCTGCTCACAAGGATCGTGCTGCGGACCCGGCTACTGGAATATTTTGTACAACTCCCTGCTCAACTTAGTCTATACAAAACGAACTGAATTAATCGCTTTTGCCGACGACCTACTTCTCATGACGAAAGGAATGAGCATAATAGACGTATAAAACTTTGCAAATCACGACTTGAAAAAAATTGAACATTGGGCAAGAGAAAATAAAATTACTTTTAATGTGCTAAATCAAAAGTATTAGTGATATCAAGAAAGAAACAAGCTGCAAACGAGAAGATAAACATCTACCTTAATAACAAAATTATAGAACACGTAGATATCATGAAATACTTAGGCATTCATATCGGCAAACAGTTCAAGTTTGATTATCATAACGACCAAGTGCATGATAAAGCTATAAGCCTAATTCACACTTTAAGTCAGCAAAATTAACCTGGGAGCTTGGAAGCAAAGCACCAGAAACAATATACAGAGGAGCTATAGAACCTATACTAACGTATGGAGCACCCTTATGGGCATCTGCATTACACAACCCGAAGAATCTGAGAAACATTTAGAGAATCCAAATGTTGTTTAACATAATCGCGAAGGCATACAGGACAATTTCATTTGACGCATCTTGTGTCATTGCTGGCATCCAACCCATTGATATCACAATTGAAGGGAAAGTCAAACTGTACAACTTCTTGCAAAATAAATAAGACTATGACGCACCCCTGCCCCCCCAGTGACTGGAACCACCCTGCAGAAGTACCTGAAGTTAAAGAAGCTGATGAAGACCCTATATTCAAAATATACACGGATGGAAGCAAAATAGGAGAGCAAGTGGGTGCAGCAGTTGTAATATTCAAACAAGGGACTTCAATTCGAGAGTCAAAATACAAGCTAGACAGTAGAGGTACTAATAATCAGGCAGAACAACTGGCCATATTGAAAGCGCTACAAGAACTTCAAAACTTTAACAACACACAGGAGGAAGAGAAGACTGTAGCGATATATTCAGACAGTACAGTAACCCTAGCCATTCTGCGGAATAACAACAAACATAACTCCATAGCAGAGAAAACCCTTAATATATGTAAATCCTTACAAAGACAAATGGAGAATATATTTCAGTTGGGTGAAAGCTCATGTAGGCATATGTGGAAATGAGTTAGCAGATAAACTAGCCAAATCCGCTGCTCTAGATGGAGATCTGCCCAATAGCTACAGTTTAATACCTAAATCTGTAATTATTTCTGAAATAGAAGAAATAGGAAATCAGGTCTGGCAGAATACGTGGAATGCCACGGAAAAAGGGGCTCTCAGCAAATTATTCTTTCCAACAATAAAAGATAAAGGAAGCTTTGTCTTCAGTCTAACACCAATTTTCACAGCAATAATTTGCGGCCACGGAAAAGCCAAAGCTTATTTACACCGATTCCATATAGTAGACGATCCAAAATGCACATGTAACAGCTCTCAACAAACCGTAAACCATTTAATATACGAATGTGTAGACAAAAGTCAAAGAGCCAAGCTAATACAAGATGTAACTCTAAATGGAAGCAAGTGGCCAGTAACCAACGAGAATCATGTAAAACACCAATTAAAAGCATTATGTAAATACATAAATTCAATTAACCTGTAAAGATATGTATATATGTATAACTTGTGAAATCAACTGCTTAAAGATGTAATGTAATATTAACTTGTAAATATGTGCAATTTGTAAAATCAAATACTAAAAAATGTAATGCATGTAATACTACTTTGTAGTGGGGCATGCTGATTGTTATCAATAAAGAAAAAAAAACACACGCGCGCCGCACGCACACACACACACACACAAAGACAGACACACACACACACACACACACACACACACACACACACACAAAGACAGACACACAAAGACAGACACACAAAGACACACACACAAAGACAGACACACAAAGACACACAGTCACACAGTCACACAAAGACAGACACACAAAGAGACACACAAAGACACACAGTCACACAGTCACACAAAGACAGACACACAAAGAGACACACAAAGACAGACACACAAAGAGACACACAAAGACAGACACACAAAGAGACACACAAAGACAGACACACAAAGAGACACACAAAGACAGACCTACAAAGAGACACACAAAGACAGACCTACAAAGAGACACACAAAGACAGACACACAAAGAGACACACAAAGACAGACACACAGTCACACAAAGACAGACACACAGACACACAAAGACAGACACACAAAGACACACAAAGACACACACACACACACACACACAAATCAACAATAGACTTCTCCGAGACATAACCTGTTGGAACGTAGAAGAGAGCTGCTCGGATCACAAAATAATTTCATTCAAAATAGGAAATAAATCACAAAATCCCACATGGAAGTTTCAAGCCATAAGATACATAACAAAATAGAGAAATATAACAAATTCATAAACCTGTTAGCAACAAACTTGACCTCAAATTTTAATTGCAAGAGTAGTAGCGATAACTTGGACCAGGAACTCGCCCAAAAAGTTAACAGTAATTTGAACGCTGATCATCTAACGAAATATTCCACTCTTCCCTGAAGGAAGCATGCAGAGGTGCATTTGGAGTTGGTAGGTGCAGGAAAAAGGAGTTTAGAGGCAAATCTGTTCCATGGTGGACGGCCGAGCTTACAATATTAAGAAAAAGGGCGAACGCATTAAGACGACGCTATCAAAGAACCATGAACAATGAGCAGCTAAGACAAGAAAGAAAAATGCAATATTGGAAAGGCAACCAAGAGTATTGGGAAAAATTGAACACCGAAAAGCTAAGATCTTGGAAGGAATTTTGTAGTGCCACTGACGGAAATAATCCATGGTCAGTTGTTTACAAAATTGCGGCTGGGAAAACTAGAAGCCAGATCTCTCTTACTACACTACAGAAAGAAGACGGAACTTATACCGAAGACACTAAGAACAATTCAGTACATGCTAGACAAGTTTATCCCGGATGACAGTGAACAGGATGATACTCAGCGACAAAGAGAACTAAGAAGACGGGCAACGGTACCAATTGATACTCCAAACGATATGGAATTCACGACTATAGAAATATTGTCAGCATTGAGAAACTTCGACCCAAGAAAATCACCTGGAGAGGATAGAATAACTAGTGATATCCTGCTTCTGGTTTTCAAGAGATTCCCAACTTTCTTCACAGCCTTATACAACAAGTGCCTCAATAGCGGTCAATTTCCAGAGAGATGAAAGCGTGCAGTAATAGTTCCGGTAATCAAGCCGGGTAAAGGAGACAGCCCAAGCGTAACGAAATACAGACCTATCAGCTTGATAAATATAAATGGGAAAATTTTAGAAAAAATTATGATGAATAGGATTCAGCATCACATCAACACCAGAAATCTTACGAATGATAGACAGTTTGGATTTAGGACCCAGAAAAGCACGGTAGACGCACTTATGACTATGAAAACTTTCATTGAGAACAACTTGAATACTTAGGGATATATTGCTCTCATAAGCCTTGACGTAAAAGGAGCTTTTGACGCTGCCTGGTGGCCCAGCATATTAAATAACTTAAGAGAACTGGAATGACCAAGAAATTTGTACCAATTATCTCAGAGCTATTTCAAAAACAGGATAACAAGTCCAAGCACAAATGAATTTAGCACTGAGAAAGGAGCCAAAAGGGGCTGCCCACAAGGATCGTGCTGCGGACCCGGCTACTGGAATATTTTGTACAACTCCCTGCTCAACTTAGTCTATACAAAACGAACTGAATTAATCGCTTTTGCCGACGACCTACTTCTCATGACGAAAGGAATGATCATAATAGACGTAGAAAACTTTGCAAATCACGACTTGAAAAAAATTGAATATTGGGCAAGAGAAAATAAAACTACTTTCAATGACGCTAAATCAAAAGTATTAGTGATATCAAGAAAGAAACAAGCTGCAAACGAGAAGATAAACATCTACCTTAATAACAAAATTATAGAACAAGAGGACATCATGAAATACTTAGGCATTCATATCGGCAAACAGTTCAAGTTTGATTATCATAACGACCAAGTGCATGATAAAGCTATAAGCCTAATTCACACATTAAGTCAGCAAAACTAACCTGGGGGCTTGGAAGCAAAACACCAGAAACAATATACAGAGGAGCTATAGAACCTATACTGACGTATGGAGCACCCTTATGGGCATCTGCATTAAACAACCCGAAGAATCTGAGAAAAATTCAGAGAATCCAAAGGTTGTTTATCATAAAAATTACGAAGGCATACAGGACAATTTCATTTGACGCATCTTGTGTCATTGCTGGCATCCAACCCATTGATATCACAATTGAAGGGAAAGTCAAAATGTACAACTTCTTGCAAACTAAACAAGACTATGACGCACCCCTGCCCCCCCCCCCAGTGACTGGAACCACCCTGCAGAAGTACCTGAAGTTAAAGAAGCTGATGATGAAGACCCTATATTCAAAATATACACGGATGGAAGCAAAATAGGAGAGCAAGTGGGTGCAGCAGTTGTAATATTCAAACAAGGGACTTCAATTCGAGAGTTAAAATACAAGCTAGACAGAAGAGGTACTAATAATCAGGCAGAACAACTGGTCATATTGAAAGCGCTACAAGAACTTCAAAACCTTAACAACACACCGGAGGAAGAGAAGACTGTAGCGATATATTCAGACAGTACAGTAACCCTAGCCATTCTGCGGAATAACAATAAACATAACTCCATAGCAGAGAAAACCCTTAATATATGTAAAACCTTACAAAGAAATGGAGAATACATTTCAGTTGGGTGAAAGCCCATGTAGGCATATGTGGAAATGAGTTAGCAGATAAACTAGCGAAATCCGCTGCTCTAGATGGAGATCTGTCCAATAGCTACAGTTTAATACCTAAATCTGTAATTATTTCTGAAATAGAAGAAATAGGAAATCAGGTCTGGCAGAATAGGTGGAATGCCACGGAAAAAGGGGCTCTCAGCAAATTATTCTTTCCAACAATAAAAGATAGACTGAAGACAAAGCTTCCCTTAACACCAATTTTCACAGCAATAATTTCCGGCCACGGAAAAGCCAAAGCTTATTTACACCGATTCCATATAGTAGACGATCCAAAATGCACATGTAACAGCTCTCAACAAACCGTAAACCATTTAGTATACGAATGTGTAGACCAAAGTCAAAGAGCCAAGCTAATACAAGATGTAACTCTAAATGGAAGCAAGTGGCCAGTAACCAACGAGAATCTTGTAAAACACCACTTAAAAGCATTATGTAAATACATAAATTCAACTAACCTGTAAAGATATGTAAATATGTATAACTTGTGAAATCAACTGCCTAAAGATGTAATGTAATATTAACTTGTAAATATGTACAATTTGTAAAATCAAATGTTAAAAAATGTAATGTAATGCATGTAATACTACTTTGTAGTGGGGCATGCTGATTGTTATCAATAAAGAAAAAAAAACTCACGCACGCACACACACACAGAAAGACAGACCCACCCACCCACCCACCCACCCACACACACAGAAAGACAGACACACACACACACACACACACACACACACAGAAAGACAGACACACACACACACACACACACACACACACACACACACACAGAAAGACAGACACACACACACACACACACACACACACACACAGAAAGACAGACACACACACACACACAGAAAGACAGACACACACACAGACACAAAGACAGACACACACACAGACACAAAGACAGACACACACAGACACAAAGACAGACACACACAGACACAAAGACAGACACACACACACAGACACAAAGACAGACACACACACAGACACAAAGACAGACACACACACAAGTCAACAATAGACTTCTCCGAGACATAACCTGTTGGAACGTAGAACAGAGCTGCTCGGATCACAAAATAATTTCATTCAAAATAGGAAATAAATCACAAAATCCCACATGGAAGTTTCAAGCCATAAGATACATAACAAAATAGAGAAATATAACAAATTCATAAACCTGTTAGCAACAAACTTGACCTCAAATTTTAATTGCAAGAGTAGTAGCGATAACTTGGACCAGGAACTCGGCAAAAAAGTTAACAGTAATTTGAACGCTGATCATCTAACCGAAATATTCCACTCTTCCCTGAAGGAAGCATGCAGAGGTGCATTTGGAGTTGGTAGGTGCAGGAAAAAGGAGTTCAGAGGCAAACCTGTTCCATGGTGGACGGCCGAGCTTACAATATTCAGAAAAAGGGCGAACGCATTAAGACGACGCTATCAAAGAACCATGAACAATGAGCAGCTAAGACAAGAAAGAAAAATGCAATATTGGAAAGGCAACCAAGAGTATTGGGAAAAATTGAACACCGAAAAGCTAAGATCTTGGAAGGAATTCTGTAGTGCCACTGACGGAAATAATCCATGGTCAGTTGTTTACAAAATTGCGGCTGGGAAAACTAGAAGCCAGATCTCTCTTACTACACTACAGAAAGAAGACGGAACTTATACCGAAGACACTAAGAACAATTCAGTACATGCTAGACAAGTTTATCCCGGATGACAGTGAATAGGATGATACTCAGCGACAAAGAGAACTAAGAAGACGGGCAACGGTACCAATTGATACTCCAAACGATATGGAATTCACGACTATAGAACTATTGTCAGCATTGAGAAACTTCGACCCAATAAAATCACCAGGAGATGATGCAATAACTAGCGATATCCTGCTTCAGGTTTTCAAGAGATTCTCAACTTTCTTCACAGCCTTATACAAGAAGTGCCTCAATAGCGGTCAATTTCCAGAAAGATTGAAGCGTGCAGTAATAGTTCCGGTAATCAAGCCGGGTAAAGAAGACAGCCCCAGAGTAACGAAATACCGACCTATCAGCTTGATAAATATAAATGGGAAAATTTTAGAAAAAAATTATGATGAATAGGATTCAGCATCACATCAACACCAGAAATCTTATGAATGATAGACAGTTTGGATTTAGGATCCAGAAAAGCACGGTAGACGCACTTACGACTATGAAAACTTTCATTGAGAACAACTTGAATACTTAGGGATATATTGCTCTCATAAGCCTTGACGTAAAAGGAGCTTTTGACGCTGCCTGGTGGCCCAGTATATTAAATAACTTAAGAGAACTGGAATGCCCAAGAAATTTGTACCAATTATCTCAGAGCTATTTCAAAAACAGGACAACAAGTCTAAGCACAAATGAAGTTAGCACTGAGAAAGAAGCCAAAAGGGGCTGCCCACAAGGATCCTGCTGCCGAACCGGCTACTGGAATATTTTGTACAACTCCCTGCTCAACTTAGTCTATACAAAACGAACTGAATTAATCGCTTTTGCCGACGACCTACTTCTCATGACGAAAGAAATGATCATGATAGACGTAGAAAACTTTGCAGATCACGACTTGAAGAAAGTTGAATATTGGGCAAGAGAAAAAACTACTTTCAATGACGCTAAATCAAAAGTATTAGTGATATGAAGAAAGAAACAATCTGCAAACGAGAACATAAACGTCTATCTTAATAACAAAATTATAGAACATGTAGACATCATGAAATACTTAGGCATTCATATCGACAAACAGTTCAAGTTTCATTATCATATTGACCAAGTGCATGATAAAGCTATAAGCCTAATTCACACTTTATCTAGGTCAGCAAAACTAACCTGGGGACTTGGAAGCAAAGCACTAGAAACAATATACAGAGGAGCTATAGAACCTATACTGACGTATGGAGTACCCTTATGGGCACCTGCATTACACAACCCGAAGAATCTGAGAAAAATTCAGAGAATCCAAAGGTTGTTTATCATAAAAATTACGAACGCATATACGTCAATTTCATTTGACGCATCTTGTGTCATTGCTAGCATCCAACCCATTGATATCACAATTGAAGGGAAAGTCAAACCGTACAACTTCTTGCAAAATAAACAAGACTATGACGCACCATTGCCCCCCAGTGACTGGAACCACCCTGCAGAGGTACCGGAAGTTAAAGAAGCTGATGATGAAGACTATATTCAAAATCTACACGGATGGAAGCAAAATAGGAGAGCAAGTGGGTGCAGCAGTTGTAATATTCAAACAAGTGACTTCAATTCGAGAGTTAAAATACAAGCTAGACAGAAGAGGTACTAATAATCAGGCAGAACAACTGGCCATATTGAAAGCGCTACAACAACTTCAAAACTTTAACAACACACCGGAGGAAGAGAAGACTGTAGCGATATATTCAGACAGTACAGTAACCCTAGCCATTCTGCGGAATAATAATAAACATAACTCCATAGCAGAGAAAACCCTTAATATATGTAAAACCTTACACAGACAAAAATGGAGAATACATTTCAGTTGGGTGAAAGCGCATGTAGGTATATGTGGAAATGAGTTAGCAGACAAACTAGCGAAATCCGCTGCTCTAGATGGAGATCTGCCCAATAGCTACAGTTTAATACCTAAATCTGTAATTATTTCTGAAATAGAAGAAACAGGACATCAAGTCTGGCAGAATAGGTGGAATGCCACGGACAAAGGGTCACTCAGCAAATTATTCTTTCCAACAATAAAAGATAGACTGAAGACAATGCTTCCTTTAACACCAATTTTCACAGCAATAATTTCCGGCCACGGAAAAACCAAAGCTTATTTACACCGATTCCATATAGTAGACGATCCAAAATGCACATGTAACAGCTCCCAACAAACCGTAAACCATGCAATATACGAATGTGTAGACAAAAGTCAAAGAGCCAAGCTAATACAAGATGTAACTCTAAATGGAAGCAAGTGGCCAGTAACCAACGAGAGTCTTGTAAACCACCACCTAAAAGCATTCTGTAAATACATAAATTCAATTAACCTGTAAAGATATGTAAATATGTATAACTTGTGAAATCAACTGCTAAAAGATGTAATGTAATATTAACATGTAAATATGTACAATTTGTAAAATCAAATTGTTGGAAAAATGTAATGTAATGCATGTAATACTACTATGTAGTGGGGCATGCTGATTGTTATCAATAAAGAAAAAAAAACAGACACACAAAACTTTTACACTCGGCTCTGGCCAAAGAATTTCAATGTGAAACACATCGAACGACCCTGGAACAGACCGACAAATAAATCAGCGAAATTATTAATGATTCTCAAGATGCTGAAAAGGTGACAAAGATTCAACACGTGCATCTTTTTTTTCTTTTTTTTAATTTTTTTTTTTTTTTTGGAGGCGGCCCCACACCCGCCGCCCCCAGTGACGATCGTCTCTGCCTTGAAGAGGTTACATCGTCTCCCCATGCACATGCTGTTAAGGCTAAACATGCAGAAACAGGCAGGGCAAAGGGGGGTGCTTGTTAGTGAAGTGCATGCGTTGTTAGTCGGGTTCCGCTGAGCACCCCGGTTAGTGACGTACATTTCTAGCCTGTTCGCAGATGGCGAGCAGGCATGGGGAAAGTATCAACCAAGAAGAAATCTTGTACCATGGTGGAATAATCAGCTCACGATGTTAAGAAAAAGAGTGAACGCTCTGCGCAGAAGATTCCAGAGAACAGCAAATAACCAACAGCTCAGAGACGAAAGACAATTGCTATACATTGAAGGAAAACGTGAGTACCAGAAGCAAATACAAAACGAAAAATTAGACTATTGGAAAAAATACTGTACCATCGAAAACAGAGGCAACCCATGGCACGCAGCATATAAATTGGCTGCAGGGAAAATAAGGAACCAGCCCACCCTAACAGCTATCCAGAAAATAGACGGAAGCTACACACACGATACTCAGGAAACAATTACGTATATGATGGACCACTTCACTCCCAAAGACGATGTGGAAAGTGACACAGAACAACAAGAGATGCGAAGGCATGTGTTGATTGGTTGATAGTCACTCTGGTAGTCGAAATGGTCAAATACATTTGTAGTCGTACATGTAGGTAATATTTACTTGCTTCCATAATTCATTGTTTTGTGGTACAGGAACACGTTCTGATTCCCGTGTATAAGGTACGGTTAAATAAAAAATAAACAAAGTTAAGGGATATTTCACTTCTTCGATCAATAATGGTAAGCTATTCAAAGTAACACTATAACAGACACTGTAGACAAGACCCGTAGTAACATTCATAAAACGTTCTCTACCTACTGTCGTTTATTATATAGCTACTACGTCACTGATTTATCTTACATCATCATTGGATTGCATACAAAATAACTAGCTACCGGAGTTTTAAGTCAAATTAACCCTCACTTTAACTTTGTCTGTAAAATGATTGTTTTAATATTTTCTTCGTAGGTTGGCGATTTATATGCATTGACGTTATTAACTTCTCTACAATACAAGGTTCTTAAAACCTAAGAATGAATACTTGTTAGTGCAGATTCTAAAGTTAAAAGTACCACACAACTTG
Organism: Mantis religiosa; assembly: GCA_030765055.1. Classification (NCBI taxonomy): domain Eukaryota; kingdom Metazoa; phylum Arthropoda; class Insecta; order Mantodea; family Mantidae; genus Mantis; species Mantis religiosa. The sequence continues at coordinate 167,952 of CM060956.1, forward strand.
AAAGGTACCAAATTTTCCTTTTTTCTAGCTTTGAGAGATTCCTTTATGAAATCTTTGTAATGAAAGTTAACTATCAAAAATAAACATCGTAAGTACATGGTGAGCGTACTTTAATGTTTCTTCTTAGGTTCTTGTTTGGCATTGCAGTAAATAAACCCCAATTTGTTGCCTTAAACAATTGCTCATTATCATGTAACTCCTAATAAAAGAAAGTATTTTAACGCAACTGACGTCACTAGCCTAAGATATGCATAGATGTTAAAGCAGGGTACTTTGTTTCTATTCTTTTGTTCCTGTAACACTTTCATTTGTTCAAAACAACGACTGCGTTCTAAAGCTTAAACGAATACGCAGTGTCAGTTTCAGATATGTATTTATTTTCTTTACGCATCGCCGACTTGTTTAGGTTAAGTGTCAACTCCTCATTAAGATCTTTTAAGTTGCAGTTAAATTAACATTTTCAGCCAATATACATCTTGAACTTTGTTAAATAGCAAGGAATACCAAGGTTGAATTCCAAAATTCGAAGTTCTAATTCCTATGACCTTGGGGCTCAGCCAAAAATTAGTCAAGTTATAGCAAACAACTTGTGACACGGCGAACATTGCGATGTTCTAGTATTATTTTTTTACTTTTTATACTAACCTTATCAAAGTAGAGAATATGTAAACTTAACTAAGTCGCTGTTGCATATTGTTTCGCGATTCAAAAAGTATTCTATGTATCAAGAATCTACATTGTTTACTAAGTAAATGAAATTAGAAGTTTCATTTTAATATTCCTGTCAGAAGATTGCATTTGTTTCGTTGATGTCAGAGGTTACCTTTGGCACTTCATTGTAAATATAGAGAATTAATTACTACTTGGAATATATAGGGATACATTATCAAGCCTGAACTTGTTTAAAATATTTATATCTATGCTGTTTAAATAATATAAACAAAATTATGTGTAGTTACACAATCTTAGATTGCGTTACAACTTACAAAATTCACTTAACATTACTTTGAATTATATTGTACTCGAAACATGTAAAAAAGACACTTGAAAACTTTAAAAACTTTATACCATTAGGCTTCTCGCTCTATAAGAACACAAATGAGGACATTTGGACTACTTGATTTAGCGGATGTAACAATATTCTTGTAACTTTTAACTGTAGTAATAGTTTTAACCCTTCATTATGATAATTATAATGACGATAGGGAGGGTATCTACCACGGCATCACACAGAGTGAAACGACCCCCCCCCCTCTCAACCAGGGAGGATTACCGAGCTGTCCCCGAAGGGCGCCCGGCACCTCCGTGGGGCTTTCCATAGGGCACGACCTGGACAACTAACAAGCCCCCAATCTGGTGCGAAGGACTCAAGACGGGATGGAAGTGGATACACCACTTACGCGCAGCAACTCCAAAGGGGAAGGCTACCGATTGTACGCTGGAATATATGCCTTCCCTCAACCCCGTCCGGAGACGTACCCGATCTCCCACGGGTATCGGGATTCACTACCCCCTCGAGTCCAACCCAATCGGGGCTCGGCAGTTCGGCACGAGGTACCTCTAGTAACGTCAGAGGTATCACGAGTGCTAGGGGTCCGCAGCGCTCGCACCACGGCAGCTGAAGGGGACGGATCCCCTCCCCTACGGGAATTTTTAACCCTTATTTGTAATTTGTCGCGACTGACTAATCCGGCAAAACGTTCGGTATGTTGGATAAGTAAAACTAAAATTAAAGTACTTAAATACAAGTCACCCTTTTATTATTTCACTCCCATAAAGATAAATACGTAGCAATGCAATACTGGGGTACATAAAATGTTTACAGAACACTCGAACACTTATGTCGGACACTCAAATGTGTTTTTAAATAAACGAGTACTCATAGTTATTTAATGTATATTGTGTGGAGTATTTGTATGAGAATCTTGGTTCAAAATTGGATACCAGTATTTGAAGGGAAAACAGTTTTAATATCCACTAAACACAAACATATATCTTAGACATGCTCCTTGTGGATACATCTGTGAGAGTGTGCGCATGCGCGTGCGCCGACAAACAAAAGGTAAAGTTAGGCAAGTCCAGTTTGTTCTAAAAAAAATGCAGCAAACCTATCTGCAGAAAATATCTTTACATAAAAAAAGTTGAGATGTTCTATATTACTTTTTGTGAAATACCTAACTATTTGAACAAAATAGGACATCTTTAAATATCTATGAGAAACGAAATGTTTATCTTGAACGTCGTGACAGTCTGAAGTATGACTTGTTCTAATGGCAACAGTAAAATGTCCTGTAACTGGTGAATCAAAAGTAGGGCCGGTATTTTTAGGAGGAATAATCCTTTATTTTAGATTTTTATTCATATAGTTTTTTAGTTTTGTATTTATGTAATTTTTTAGTGTCTTTTTATATAACTTTTTTTTAGTTTTTCCTTTATTCAATCTTTGTTTTTCGTTATTATAATTGTCTTTTTAAGTTTATTAAAATAAATTTTTTAAATGTCTTGTTTATAAGTCTATGTGCTGATAACTTTCCTTTTCTGCTACATATTTTAATGTTTATTCATGAATTTACTTCACAAAAGTAACTATACATTGTCAAAGATAGGACAAAATACATTTACCGTTTGCTTTGTTGGTTATTTTTTGTCACTGCAGTAAATAGTTATATACATACACAAATGTTCTGGGCTAAACGATTTCCTGTACGTTCTTTCAACAGAACATGACGTCATTGTCGCGGGTGCAGCAAGTCAGAACTCACATGGTTTATGTCCACCCTAAAATTGCGATGTACATAGTACAGTTTTACTTTAACCACCCATAACCTGTAGTTCAGAGCAACAGATGGTTCAAACACACACAGGGCGATGGAGGTTATAGAGCACAACAATTCAACGAGCTTTTAATATCTGCATCAAGATGTCCTGTGCTGCGTTTAACGGGAGTTTCAATCGGAAAGACATCACTTTCTCCCTGTTGTAATCTCTAAAGTAATATTTCTGTACGTGTTTGTCTCGGTACATATACAACAAATATATTTTACTGTGAAAAAAAAATCTATAGCTGGAGTAATAAAATGCATATATCTAATAACCTCAAAGAACTACTCCAGGGAAACATTTCATCTGTTTATATTCTATAGTGTTCTGTCTGATGTTTTTAAGGAGCAGAATTCGAAGTTCGATAAGACTGATTTATCGGGAAATCATCTTTGAGATGAATATCGCATAAGGGTGCATTTCACTTATTTATAAATTTACTCTCTAATATGACCTTCCAAATTAACATTCAATATCGCGAAATATTCTTCGTTTCAAAAAGTGAAAGCAGCTCTTTAAATTGCTGAAGGTGTCAAACGCTCATTTAGATATTTTTAGGTGAGAACCTTAAAATTAAACATACGAGCCGTTAATAAATGCAGCAGTATATATAGGGATTGGAGAATGTTTAATGGTCCTAGCACCTGTACATACTATTTCCTACTGGGAGTACTATGAAGTGGTCACAAAAATAGCTGACAGTAGAAAGTACCACGTGCTTGGGTATGATCGAACCGGGTAACATTACGTAGACGAGAAGCAATACCGTCAGGACATGAATTAAGATCCAAACAAAGCCTTACTACACAATGGACGTTCGGTTAAAACACAATTTAAGTCAATTTAGTGTATCTCATTAAAGAATTTCGAGATAGTAGTTCAGGTCATTTTAGTTTTCCAAAGGTTTAACATTCCAAAATGCTAAGCTCCATTCTTGAGTTTCTCGTGATCTCTTGAAAGACAACACACAGCTTACCTTCTTGTTAAATATTTGACGATCACTTCAGTCTCGTATTTAAAACAAAATTAAAACGAAACTAATTCTGTAAAAGTTTATCTTCAACTTGTAGCAGATGGAAAGTAAGCATTTGTAAAAATGTGGGTTGAGAAAGCTGAAACATTACATTGACCTTTGGTCGTGAACACAAATGAACCTATTTTCAGTGGCGGCTCGTGGCATTAAATTGTGGGTGTTCAAAAACCTACACTTAAAATGCACACCACCACCACCACCACCACCACCACCACCACCACCACCACCACCACCACCACCACCACCACCATCGCCGCCGCCGCCGCCAAGTACTAGCTCAAATGTGCCACCCAATTTTATACAATCTATTAGACTAGAAAGCATGTATCTATTCTTATGAGATTGCTCATTGTGTTGCTTTACTGACAGTCTGTAAGCGCTATCCAGCTGAGCACTAATATTCACACAAGCAAACATGGCGAACTGAACATATGTATTCGTATGTGATCGTGAATTCCCGTGCTTCTTTATCTTTTCGGTAAGATGTACCAAGTCGTTACCTCCTAGTTTTGTCCAATTACTCACTTCAGAGCTAAACAGAAGGCACGAAAAGCAAAAACCGTATAGCCATTTACAGGTTGTGCATACATTGTTAAATTTGCGGCCGTAGTGCCGCTCTGATTTCTGTAACACGCTCAAATGTCAAATTGGACTACGTACGTCCTAGTCGCTTTATTACATTTTTTTCTTCGTAAGCCAGTTTCTGTTTTACCACTTAAAATGGAATCCAACGAGTTCATAGCCACCCCCTTGAGAGTAGTTCAACAGTCAAAGATTCGAAAACCTCGTGGTCGGTCGCTGCACACAAAGAATAACTATTTTGCGCTAAAGCACTAGTTGTACTTTATGCACTACGAAACTCAATTGTCTTATCTGCTGATTATCTACAAATTCCAAGTTTATCATTGTTTAAAACGAAACATCTGTGTAGAAACTCGACCGCAATAATACACCGTATTCAAAGCAACAACGCAAACACTCATAGCGCCAGGAGTTGTAAATATTCTTTGTATTTGGAGATAGTTGTAGTTAAACTATAGATAGTAGCACTTCCCAGAGATGACCAAGAACTCTGGCGTTGCCAATGTGAATTAACGTGCACATTGTAATTGTGCTATGATCTGAGCGTACCCAGCCAATAATGTGAATTAACGTGCACATTGTAATTGTGCTATGATCTTAGCGTACCCAGCCAATACCTGTCTGTAGCATTTGTCTACGCATGCGCAGAGCGTCAAACGTTACATGATGTGCTAGTACAAGGGATGTGTGCTAGCTGCAACGTTGCCAGATACTCATACTATCGTCATCATTCTAAAGGAGTGAGCGCGGTAAATACAAATAACGAATGAAAAGGGTATCTACAAGACAAATATTGGGGGTTCACGAGCTTTTGTGCTCCAAAACAGCAGCCGTCCTGCTTATTTTAATTATACTGATAGGCCACTTGGAGTTACCTCTATGGACCATCTCTTTGCTCACGGTTGGCTTCTCTTGTAACGTGACCTTTAAGAAGTTTTGTAATTATACTAGTTTTACAACAAATTATAATTATATTATTTACATATCTTCTAGATTTAACCGACTTTCATGGCATTGTACATAATGCAGTATGTATACTGTATAGGAAGAGTATTCAACACACTTGTGTGAGAAAGTAACTCTTGAAGGAAGTATATGTTAGGTCACTTCACAAGTGTTTCATGGATTCGCCTTCAAGCTGCAGGAGAGTACTGTGCAGCGAGCTTATTGGACTTTAGTACAGTGCTTCTATCATTGAGTTTGTGACCAAGAGGATCGACCTCCAAGCTATGTGGCCTCAGAGTAACAACTATTTGTCCTTGTAGGATTAACACAATGAACTATTTTGGAAATGATCAAAAATTTTCAGTAAACTACTAATGTTATGTACACATCGTTTAGTAACTAATAACGGGCGTATTTTATTTTTGAAAATAGTGATCTTTAATTAGAGAATGTCGTTATACCTCAAATTATGATTACATATATAAACGTTTTGCCGCGAGCGCATTGTTGATTCGAGGCGGCGCGGGCAACGAGATGAAAGAGACGGGCAGAGCAGTGCGGAGATAAAAGCTCGGCGAAACGGTGGGGGGGGGGGAAGGAGAGTTCGTCTTTCTTCGAGCACAGTCTTTATTGCTTGAGAACATTCCGGATAATTAGTCAGCTATAAAAGCAGTTAGTCGGTAATTTAACTCGCGTGCGTAAACGGCTGTTTTAGTCGATGACTTTGCAAGTTGCTTTGTCTATGTGAGGTAATTCTGGACTGTAAAGATTGATAAAAGTGTTTCTACGGAAATAAAGAGCAATTTTTAGTGTTTGTAACCTTGACTTTAAATTTCACGAACCCACAAAGTCACAGTATGTCGCCCACAGAAAACTTGATTACATGAGGAAAGTAATTTATGTTCTATTCTTTATCTTTCCATTATTTTTGTAGCGGAATCACGCTTAAGGCTGCTTCAAACAAATTTATATGTTCATATAGTCACAGCCACAGATCAACTCCGTGGTAGGGATTGAAGCCGTTTAGGGCGCTCTCCCCAGGCACCGAACGCAGCTAAGAATTCCGTCGGTGAGGTATAGTGGCCGCGCTTAAACCATCCCCAACCGGCTCTCTTTGTAGGGAAAAACTATTCTTCCCCCTAACCACAATGTCATAAACATGTTAGGAAACACCAACCGGGGTCAGAGGTGAAGAATGTTAGGCTCGTGTTTACAGCTGAGAATATCCAGTGTTGCCGTTGTTTAAAATAACTTTTAGAGGCAAAATATAAATAAATAAAGCAGAATTCACTGTAAGAAATCGTCATTGATCTTTTCAAATGAATTTTAAATGATTAATGTTTCCTATCATATTACATAAAAGTTACAACTCTTTATAACATAACTGAAAAGAGATATATTACCTATGCTGTTATGGTATTAGTACTTCTATTACGTACAAGAACTAAATGCGTATTATTAGCATAATATCCAAGGAAAGTTTAGTAAAACATCATTAACATTTTAAAGGGGTTAAATTGCATCAGTGTGCATGAATTTGCGGGAGATATTTACTTGTAAATCAAAGAAGCACTTTGTATATACTGGTAGTTAATAATAATTTATAAGCAAAGATTGCCCGTTAGAGCTTTGTTTATTGCAATCGTGAGCCGATTTATCCCACAACAGTTTCCTTTATTCTATGGCGGCTACAGGTGGTGAATTTCTGTTGATTTAACAAAGCAATAAACACTTAAAAAAATAACCAAGGAATTAAAGAAAAACTAGTAAGGAAACTCAATTACGCTTTTCAAATTTTCGAAGCTTTTTACAAGGATGTCTGCTAGTTTTACAAGTTTGAATAAAGTTAAGCATTGTATTTGTTTATGGGGGGTAGGTCTTCTGTTAAACACAATTTAAATAAATAATGACGTACATTCCGCATAATAATTAAATATGCCATAAACGCTTTAGAACTCGAAAAAGTTTAGAAATACTTTTAGATATATATTACAAGTATGAATGGAAATCCATGTTAGCTTGTCCATGTTAGGTTCGATACCCACGGTCTCCACATCTTAATTAAATTACGAGAGTGCTAAACGCAAATAACTATTAAACTCAAATAAATTTATAATACTATACTAAGTAAAACACTATTTAACTTCTATAAATATAAGCTTAATTGACACACATATGAAGCACGTTTGCACAGTCTAAGCTAATTTCTAAGGACACAAGAAAAATATTGCAACAGCGCTCTAACTTGGTGAACGTATTGTAACGGACCTCTGGAGCACCCTGTACCAGCTGCGAACGGAAGGCAGGGGGGAGGACCGCGTTAGCCACACCTTCTCCTCGTTTGTCTTGTAGTGGTGACAGACTTGTGGTTAGGGGAAAACATGACTGGTCGCCTGTTTTTTTCTCTACACCTGTTTCTCGACCTTTCGTTTACTGGAACATTCTCCTGGTCACTAGAAAGCGGCGATATTCCGATATAAAGAGGGTTACAGACAGACGGAGTTAGTTCAGTTGTTGGTTGTGTTGGTCAATCAGTTGGTTAGTGAGTGTGAGCGAGAAGACAGTCGCAGTTCTTGGTGTAAGAGTTAGTCAGTGACGTGTTAATGAACGAAAGGATTGTGCAACGGGACTGTACGAACTGTGTATGAGTATCGGAGTTTATGTAATCGCGAGTACAAGTGAAGTTGCAACGGACGAACTGGTAAATTGTAATTGTGGGCAGCAAGTAATTTTGTGTAATTGGCAAGTGTTAAACTGTAAGTCGGTAGAAATAAAGAACATTGTTGAGTGGTGTAATTGGACTTTTTATTCCACGAACCCACAAAGTCACACTGGCGTCAGAAGTGGGATATAACACAAAGTCACACTGGTGTCAGGAAGCGGGAAACAACATCACCGAACATTACAACGATGGAGGCAGCATTAGAAAAGATTTTAGCGGAACTGAAAGAAATGAAGACGGCTAAAGACAACATCATCAGGAAGATGGAAGAAATGCGGGCCGAATTAACAGAGACGCTGGAGACTAGAAATAACCTGGCCGCGGAACTGAAACTAATCAGGACGGCTAGGGAGAACATCGCCGCAGAGTTGAAACAAATGAAGACGGCAAACAACATCGCCGAGAAGATGGAACAAGTGAAGGCCGAGTTAACCACGGAAATGAGAGCAGCGAATGACGGTCTGGCTACCGAAATGAAGGTGGCGAACGAGGCTCTCGCCGCCAAGTTTGAGGAACGGTTGGCCGGCGTGAGGGATGACGTCGCGAACCTGGGCAAACGGAAGGGTCAAGTAGACGACCGCCGTAATGATTTAGAGGAAAAGGCCGACAACATCGCAAAACCCCTCACCCGCCTGACGGAGGAAAACCGGCCTTATGTGTGGACGGAGGACGCCGAAGACGCTTTCCAGCACCCGAAGGGGACCCTGTGCAGTGCTTCAATTTTGGGTTTCCCACAACCGGGTGGCGCCTTCATTGTGGACACCGACGCCAGCGACCATTGCATTGGAGGTGTCCTATCGCAGATCCAGGACGGCCACGAGCGCACAAGAGTGGAAGAGAAGGAGCGTGTCGCCGCAGTCCGAGTAGTTGTGGCAGTGCCTGCTGAAGGCTGGGATAGCGCAGGCCTGAGGAGGGAGCAGCTGGCGGACGCAGACTTGGGGCCACTCTTGAGGGAAGTGGACGCAGGGACGAGGCCAACCTGGGAGGACGTCGCACCGAGGAGCGCCACCTACAAGTCGCACTGGGCCGAATGGGACTCGTTGAAGACCAGAGAGGGCGTGCTGTTCCGGGTATGGGAGTCACCCGATGGGAAGGCGCGGAGAGGACAGTTGGTACTTCCCCGGAGCAAGGTCCCGGAAGTCTTGGAGGAAGTGCACGCCGGTACTTCAGGAGGACGCCTGGGAGCGAACCGAATGATTCACAAACTACGGCAGCGCTACTTCTGGCTCAGACTCCGGGCAGATGCTGGTGGTACACCTGGACCGCCTCGCACGCTACGATGGGGCTGTTCGTGGGCGAACAGCTTTGAGGAGGGAGCAGTGTAACGGACCTCTGGAGCACCCTGTACCAGCTGCGAACGGAAGGCAGGGGGGAGGACCGCGTTAGCCACACCTTCTCCTCGTTTGTCTTGTAGTGGTGACAGACTTGTGGTTAGGGGAAAACATGACTGGTCGCCTGTTTTTTTCTCTACACCTGTTTCTCGACCTTTCGTTTACTGGAACATTCTCCTGGTCACTAGAAAGCGGCGATATTCCGATATAAAGAGGGTTACAGACAGACGGAGTTAGTTCAGTTGTTGGTTGTGTTGGTCAATCAGTTGGTTAGTGAGTGTGAGCGAGAAGACAGTCGCAGTTCTTGGTGTAAGAGTTAGTCAGTGACGTGTTAATGAACGAAAGGATTGTGCAACGGGACTGTACGAACTGTGTATGAGTATCGGAGTTTATGTAATCGCGAGTACAAGTGAAGTTGCAACGGACGAACTGGTAAATTGTAATTGTGGGCAGCAAGTAATTTTGTGTAATTGGCAAGTGTTAAACTGTAAGTCGGTAGAAATAAAGAACATTGTTGAGTGGTGTAATTGGACTTTTTATTCCACGAACCCACAAAGTCACACTGGCGTCAGAAGTGGGATATAACACAAAGTCACAGTATTAAGAAGGACCACCCATATGTTTAAGGGTGGAAAACCCTTATAATTGCTTACAAGTAAGGAGGCGTGGTCAGAAGGGAAAGCTTTTGACACCGCCTGGGATTCAATGGACGAGGCTACTATAGCCAGCTATTGTGACCGAGCTATGGTTCATCCGCTCCCCCCACCCTTCCCTTCCCTTACCTTCGCGGGACTGAAAATCCAATTTCTTTCCAAGTCACAACGTGAATATTTACGGCACATTTCAACTATCGCATATTAGGATAATACGCGTCAAATACGCTGAGGAAATGTACAGTAAACTATTCATCACGGCGAAAGGGACTTTGAAAGATGACCAATTTGTGAAAAAGTTTCTCAAGAAACCATGTCGACTTCAACTTCCTTTAAGTGAAGTTGTTAAATGTAATTATCTCTTCCACAAAACATTAGTTTTAATATAGTTACAGCATTCCTCTTCATTTGTTATTTGATAAACTTTCAGTCGCAGTACCTCGGTAGTCGAGGTTATAAAGATTTACCAGTAACTTATTACCAAGTAACAGTAAAATACAGAAATAGTTTAATTCCTAAACAACTTTTACTCTTGGTTAATTACATTTCTTTCGCTACATGACTGACCAAACACGGTTTAACATACCGCGTAATAGATAATTTAAGAATACTTTTGATTACTCCACATGCACTTCATTACTATATTTGAACCACGCTGGTTCTGTCAAATTAAGTATTGTTTAACAAAGAACAGTTTTGAAGTAACTATCAATCTGGGTATCAATGGCTAAGTAAGAAACATTTCTCGACATTATGTAACTGCGTTTGCTCTGCCAGTTTAAATGACAATTGAGATATCTAATTAAAACAAGTTCAGTAAACTTCTCCCAACGACTGTTTCTTATCCCAAAAGAAAATGTCGAGTAACCCTAAGCCCCCACTTTATAATTTCATTCATATTTCTACTCCTATATAACCTGACTGTCTAGCGAATTTAAATTATGAAAACGAAAAATGCAAGATAATTTCATAACTTTGTCCTTTACATTATCCATTTTGTAAAACTATTTTATTACAAAATGGCCCTAACAATTTTAATTAAATTATATATTTTAAATATTTTGCTGGGAGGTTAAATCTCATTTTCTGGAAAGACCCTCAAAAGTCCTCTTCATTGTGGATAAGTTTATTATATATTGATGAACAAGACAAAACTTTTCTACATAGAAATGGAACTCTTAAGAATATTTTAAGAAAGGATTTCCGAGATATTCGCTGCTGTCGGTTTGTATGTTAAATTACGTACCTATACTTTTTCAACTGATAAGGAACTATTCTCTTCTGTCTGCGTGGCTTACTGGACGCCGGTTCAAACTCGAGGCAGACCGATGATTTTTTATGTACTTAAAACTGGCCGACCCATATTACGGACACGCAAAAAGACTTATTTACGGCATACCGGTAGCTCTCATATGACAGTTTACATTGTCATCAATGAGGAAAGTTTCCCTGTGGTCGTACATCACATAGCAATACGGGTTTTATACATCTATCACTTTAGTCTAGGGAAAATTCCAGTAATTGGATAGCTGTCGTGTTTCAGGATTGTCATAAAGACAACTTGAGGTAGTAAGATACAACACTGAACATAGATAAGAACATTAAATATTTTATAATGTAAGGATATCTGACAAGCCAATAGTGTGAAAAATTGTTTTATGTCGTAATAGTTCGACTAACCGTTTTATTAATTATTTAGATCCAAACTGTCCCTGCTACCAAGCAGCAACAACAACAACAAACAACAACAAAACACTGACTACTAGCATGGACCATTTTGGCCTACGATGTTATCAAGTCAATTTGCAACACTCAAGAATAGCGACTAGTAATTTAGTGCAGCTGATGATAGAACGAAACATTGATATAGCATTCGTACAAGAACCCTTTATAATTAATAACAAACCAGCCTCCATACCTTCAACGTTCAGAATATTTACAGCCGGAAATCAGGTTAAAAGAGCAGTAATATTAATCAATAACAACGGTGTTGATGGCACTACTCTCAGTCAAATTTCGGATGGAGATTGTGTCGTTATACAGATAACACACAGGAACGAAACATTATTTGCAGCATATATGTATTTTGATGGACTGACGGATATGGAATATGATATTAGGAAAATCGAAAACATATTAAGACACTCTAGAAACCAAAAGTTGATACTAGCAGATAGCAACTCCATAAGTAAACTGTGGTACGACGTGCTCACAAATGAACGTGGGAAAACACTGGAAGGATTCATCACCATAAACGACTTGCATATCGTAAACGAAAATGCAGGAGTGTCATAACTTATTGGAACGTAGGAGAAGAAGAGAGCTGCTCGGATCACAAAATAATTTCATTCAAAATAGAAAATAAATCACAAAATCCCACATGACAGTTTCAAGCCATAAGATACATAACAAAAGTAGAGAAATATAACAAAATCATAAACCTGTTAGCAACAAACTTGACCTCAAATTTTAATTGCAAGAGTAGTAGCGATAACTTGGACCAGGAACTCGCCCAAAAAGTTAACAATAATTTGAACCCTGACCATCTAACCGAAATATTCCACTCTTCCCTGAAGGAAGCATGCAGAGGTGCATTTGGAGTGGGTAGGTGCAGGAAAAAGGAGTTTCGAGGCAAATCTGTTCCTTGGTGGACGGCCGAGCTTACAATATTAAGAAAAAGGGCGAACGCATTAAGACGACGCTATCAAAGAACCATGAACAATGAGCAGCTAAGCCAAGAAAGAAAAATTTCAATATTGGAAAGCAACCAAGAGCATAGGGAAAAATGGAACACCAAAAAGCTAAGATCTTGGAAGGAATTTTATAGTGCCACTGACGGAAATAATCCATGGTCAGTTGTTTACAAAATTGCGGCTGGGAAAACTAGAAGCCAGATCTCTCTTACTACACTACAGAAAGAAGACGGAACTTATACCGAAGACACTAAGAACAATTCAGTACACGCTAGACAAGTTTATCCCGGATGGCAGTGAATAGGATGATACTCAGCGACAAAGAGAACTAAGAAGACGGGCAACGGAACCCATTGATACACCAAACGATATGGAATTCACGACTACAGAAATATTGTCAGCATGGAGAAACTTCGACCCAAGAAAATCACCTGGAGAGGATAGAATAACTAGTGATATCCTGCTTCTGGTTTTCAAGAGATTCCCAACTTTCTTCACAGCCTTATACAACAAGTGCCTCAATAGCGGTCAATTTCCAGAAAGATGGAAGCGTGCAGTAATAGTTCCGGTAATCAAGCCGGGTAAAGAAGACAGCCCCAGAGTAACGAAATACCGACCTATCAGCTTGATAGATATAAATGGGAAAATTTTAGAAAAAAATTATGATGAATAGGATTCAGTATCACATCAACACCAGAAATTTTATGAATGATAGACAGTGTGGATTTAGGACCCAGAAAAGCACGGTAGACACACTTTTGACTATGAAAACTTTCATTGAGAACAACTTGAATACTTGCGGATATATTGCTCTCATAAGCCTTGACGTAAAAGGAGCTTTTGACGCTGCCTGGTGGCCCAGCATATTAAATAACTTAAGAGAACTGTAATGCCCAAGAAATTTGTACCAATTATCTCAGAGCCATTTCAAAAACAGGATAACAAGTCCAAGCACAAATGAATTTAGCACTGAGAAAGAAGCCAAAAGGGGCTGCCCACAAGGATCGTGCTGCGGACCCGGCTACTGGAATATTTTGTACAACTCCCTGCTCAACTTAGTCTATACAAAACGAACTGAATTAATCGCTTTTGCCGACGACCTACTTCTCATGACGAAAGGAATGATCATAATAGACGTAGAAAACTTTGCAAATCACGACTTGAAAAAAATTGAATATTGGGCAAGAGAAAATAAAATTACTTTCAATGACGCTAAATCAAAAGTATTAGTGATATGAAGAAAGAAACAATCTGCAAACGAGAAGATAAGCATCTACCTTAATCTTTACACCGATTCCATATAGTAGACGATCCAAAATGCACATGTAACAGCTCTCAACAAACCGTAAACCATGTAGTATACGAATGTGTAGACAAAAGTCAGAGAGCCAAGCTAATACAAGATGTAACTCTAAATGGAAGCAAGTGGCCAGTATCCAACGAGAGTCTTGTAAACCACCACCTAAAAGCATTCTGTAAATACATAAATTCAATTAAACTGTAAAGATATGTAAATATGTATAACTTGTGAAATCAACTGCTAAAAGATGTAATGTAACATTAACATGTAAATATGTACAATTTGTAAAATTGAATTGTTGGAAAAATGTAACGTAATGCATGTAATACTACTATGTAGTGGGGCATGCTGATTGTTATCAATAAAGAAAAAAACCAGACACACACACAGACACACAAAACTTTTACACTCGGCTCTGGCCAAAGAATTTCAATGCGAAACACATCGAACGACCTTGGAACAGACCGACAAATAAATCAGCGAAATTATTAATGATTCTCGAGATGCTGAAAAGGTGACAAAGATTCAACACGTGCATCTTTTTTTTCTTTTTTTTATTTTTTTTTTTTTTTTTTTTTTTTGAGGCGGCCCAACACCCGCCGCCCCCGGTGACGATCGTCTCTGCCTTGAAGAGGTTACATCGTCTCCCCATGCACATGCTGTTAAGGCTAAACATGCAGAAACAGGCAGGGCAAAGAGGGGTGATTGTTAGTGAAGTGCATGCGTTGTTAGTCGGGTTCCGCTGAGCACCCCGGTTAGTGACGTACATTTCTAGCCTGTTCGCAGATGGCGAGCAGGCATGGGGAAAATATCAACCAAGAAGAAATCTTGTACCATGGTGGAATAATCAGCTCACGATGTTAAGAAAAAGAGTGAACGCTCTGCGCAGAAGATTCCAGAGAACAGCAAATAACCAACAGCTCAGAGACGAAAGACAATTGCTATACATTGAAGGAAAACATGAGTACCAGAAGCAAATACAAAACGAAAAATTAGACTATTGGAAAAAATACTGTACCATCGAAAACAGAGGCAACCCATGGCACGCAGCATATAAATTGGCTGCAGGGAAAATAAGGAACCAGCCCACCCTAACAGCTATCCAGAAAATAGACGGAAGCTACACACACGATACTCAGGAAACAATTACGTATATGATGGACCACTTCACTCCCAAAGACGATGTGGAAAGTGACACAGAACAACAAGAGATGCGAAGGCATGTGTTGATTGGTTGATAGTCACTCTGGTAGTCGAAATGGTCAAATACATTTGTAGTCGTACATGTAGGTAATATTTACTTGCTTCCATAATTCATTGTTTTGTGGTACAGGAACACGTTCTGATTCCCGTGTATAAGGTACGGTTAAATAAAAAATAAACAAAGTTAAGGGTTATTTCTCTTCTTCGATCAATAATGGCAAGCTATTCAAAGTAACACTATAACAGACACTGTAGACAAGACGCGTAGTAACATTCATAAAACGTTCTCTACCTACTGTCGTTTATTATATAGCTACTACGTCACTGATTTATCTTACACCATAATTGGATTACATACAAAATAACTAGCTACCGGAGTTTTAAGTCAAATTAACCCTCGCTTTAACTTTGTCTGTGAAATGATTGTTTTAATATTTCCTTCGTAGGTTGGCGATTTATATGCATTGACGTTATTAACTTCTCTACAATACAAGGTTCTTAAAACCTAAGATTGAATACTTGTTAGTGCAGATTCTAAAGTTAAAAGTATCACACAACTTGAAAGGTACCAAATTTTCCTTTTTTCTAGCTTTGAGAGATTCCTTTATGAAATCTTTGTAATGAAAGTTAACTATCAAAAATAAACATCGTAAGTACATGGTGAGCGTACTTTAATGTTTCTTCTTAGGTTCTTGTTTGGCATTGCAGTAAATAAACCCCAATTTGTTGCCTTAAACAACTGCTCATTATCATGTAACTCCTAATAAAAGAAAGTATTTTAACGCAACTGACGTCACTAGCCTAAGATATGCATAGATGTTAAAGCAGGGTAATTTGTTTCTATTCTTTTGTTCCTGTAACACTTTCATTTGTTCAAAACAACGACTGCGTTCTAAAGCTTAAACGAATATGCAGTGTCAGTTTCAGATATGTATTTATTTTCTTTACGCATCGCCGACTTGTTTAGGTTAAGTGTCAACTCCTCATTAAGATCTTTTAAGTTGCAGTTAAATTAACATTTTCAGCCAATATACATCTTGAACTTTGTTAAATAGCAAGGAATACCAAGGTTAAATTCCAAAATTCGAAGTTCTAATTCCTATGACCTTGGGGCTCAGCCAAAATTTAGTCAAGTTATAGCAAACAACTTGTGACACGGCGAACATTGCGATGTTCTAGTATTATTTTTTACTTTTTATACTAACCTTATCAAAGTAGAGAATATGTAAACTTAACTAAGTCGCTGTTGCATATTGTTTCGCGATTCAAAAAGTATTCTATGTATCAAGAATCTACATTGTTTACTAAGTAAATGAAATTAGAAGTTTCATTTTAATATTCCTGTCAGCAGATTGCATTTGTTTCGTTGATATCAGAGGTTACCTTTGGCACTTCATTGTAAATATAGAGAATTAATTACTACTTGGAATATATAGGGATACATTATCAAGCCTGAACTTGTTTAAAATATTTATATCTATGTTGTTTAAATAATATAATCAAAATATTGTGTAGTTACACAATCTTAGATTGCGTTACAACTTACAAAATTCACTTAACATTACTTTGAATTATATTGTACTCGAAACATGTAAAAAAGACACTTGAAAACTTTAAAAACTTTATACCATTAGGCTTCTCGCTCTATAAGAACACAAATGAGGACATTTGGACTACTTGATTTAGCGGATGTAACAATATTCTTGTAGCTTTTAACTGTAGTAATAGTTTTAACCCTTCATTATGATAATTATAATGACGATAGGGAGGGTAACTACCACGGCATCACACAGAGTGAAACGACCCCCCCCTCTCAACCAGGGAGGATTAGCGAGCTGTCCCCGAAGGGCGCCCGGCACCTCCGTGGGGCTTTCCATAGGGCACGACCTGGACAACTAACAAGCCCCCAATCTGGTGCGAGGGACTCAAGACGGGATGGAAGTGGATACACCACTTACGCGCAGCAACTCCAAAGGGGAAGGCTACCGATTGTACGCTGGAATATATGCCTTCCCTCAACCCCGTCCGGAGACGTACCCGAATTCCCACGGGTATCGGGAACCACTACCCCCTCGAGTCCAACCCAATCGGGGCTCGGCAGTTCGGCACGAGGTTCCTCTAGTAACGTCAGAGATATCACGAGTGCTAGGGGTCCGCAGCGCTCGCACCACGGCAGCTGAAGGGGACGGATCCCCTCCCCTACGGGAATTTTTAACCCTTATTTGTAATTTGTCGCGACTGACTAATCCGGCAAAACGTTCGGTATGTTGGATAAGTAAAACTAAAATTAAAGTACTTAAATACAAGTCACCCTTTTACTATTTCACTCCCATATAGATAAATACGTAGCAATGCAATACTGGGGTACATAAAATGTTTACAGAACACTCGAACACTTATGTCGGTCACTCAAATGTGTTTTTAAATAAACGAGTACTCATAGCTATTTAATGTATATTGTGTGGAGTATTTGTATGAGAATCTTGGTTCAAAATTGGATACCAGTTGTAACAGTTTTTTTGTTTAGTAATGTTCGAAGGAATTATAAATATATAAAAATGTATGTAGTTGTGTGATTGGCCGAAGTAGTAGTGGTATGACGTGGTGTGATGACGTGTCAGTGGATCGGCCAATCACAAAATAAAGTGGGAAATTACTATGGGGACAAGAAAATCAATAATCTAGAAAAGTGTTAGAATCTTGTGTCTTGCTGGAGAACGAGGAAAGATGTTACGATGATTGTAATTGTAAAGGAAAATTAATAAGATTCAAAAAGTGTTATTCAATATTTATAATAGATAAGAGTGAATCATAGTTCATATTATATAATTAAATAATATATTACAAAATTGGACTCATCTAAATTTTATTTTCACCAAAAATCCGCATCCACACCTGAGAAAAGATCTCACGACTATCAGTAGATTAAAACTCGACTTGGATCTTACAAAATGTTGGCTTGCTTCTTATTAGTTGAAGATGAACGAAAATATAATCCCGTTACAAATGGCGCAGCAACGTGTGGGGCTCGAATAGGATAAAGAAGAGGAGATTAAAGCATCGTACAGCTCCGTGGGAATTTAAAAGGAAAGAAGAAAGAAGAAAGAAGAGAGAAGAAAACGAGAACTGGTTTGAGTGAAAAAAAAAAAATAATAGTAGTAGTAGTAGATTTATGTTGTTAAGAAATCAGAAAATAGTTAAAAAGATGGCGAGTAGAAAAGAAATAATAGTGGAAGGAGAAGTTACTGATAGTGTAGGAATGAATAGGGAGGATGCAAGATTAAGCATAGATAATGAGTCAATGTTGGAAAGAATAACAAGAATGTTAAGTAATTTAGATTCTAAAATAGAACAAAATGCAAAGAATTTAGATTTTAGAATGAGAGATGTAAAATCAGAAATAGGAGATGTTAAATCTGAAATGAGTAATTTAGATTCTAGAATGAAAGATGTAAAATCAGAAATGAGTAATTTAGATTCTAAAATAGAACAAAATGTAAATGATTTAACTAAGAAAATGAATGATTTAGATGTAGGAGTAAGACAGGAACTAGCACAAAATGTGAGTAACTTAGAAATTAATTTATTACAGAAGCTAAAACAGGAATTAAAATCTGAAATTTCACAGGAGATTAGAGAAGGGAGAAAAGAGTGTAGGGATAGTATGGAAAGGCTCATGCAGATCATAGAGATTAATAAGGATGAGAATAGAAAGGAAGTCAATGAGTTGAGAGATAATCAGGAAACTAGGTTAGGTCAGGACATTGTGAAACAAGAAATAAGAATGGAATTAAACAAAGAGTTAGAAACATTTAGGATACAACAGGCAGAAATAACACAAAAACAAAGAGAAGAATTAGGAGATAAAGTAGAACAAAGAATCAACGTAATTTGTTCTGAAATGCAATTACAACATGATGAAAGTAAGATACACCAAGAGGAAATAAAGTTACAAATTGATGAGATAAGTAAAGCAAAAGAAGTAATTTTGCAAATTAAAGAGGTAAAAGAACATTTTGAAAAAGAAAAGGATAACTTAGGAAAATTGACACAAGTTGTAATTGCATTACAGGCTATAAAAGTAAATAACGGGAAAGAAATGTCTAGAATTACAAATATAAACGATTGTGACTTACCAGGTGAATTAAGCAATCATCAGAAGTCTAGTGATGTAGTAAGTGAATGTAGTGATTTTGTGAGTCCAGATAATGATATTAATTATCACAGAAACACACAGAACATGTCCTCACACACACAACTCCACAGTCTAGGTCAAAATGAATGTGTACATTATTCACTAAATGATATAAGTCCACCAAGTTTTGATGAGGAATCAGGTGATAATCCAAAAGTATTTCTTAGGGAATTGGAAGAATATTTCCGTATTAAGAGAATTCCCAATGAATTTCGGATGGTAATAGTAAAACGCTGTTTGAAGAAAAATGCTCTTGAGTGGTTAAGGTTAACTTTGGTTTCACATGAAACATACAGTACTTTCAGAAATCTGTTTATAACTAGATTTTGGGGACCTGAGAGACAAAGAAGAATAAAAGTTGAGTTAGCAACGGGTAGGTTTGAGTTTAAAAAAGGGATTTCTATGACTGAATATTTCTTAAAATTAGCAAACAAAAGTAAGTTGATCAATCCCGAAATTTCTGAGACAGAAATTGTCAACATGCTAATACGTCATTATCCACCACATATCAGAAATCATTTAATTGTGGCTAAGCCTATCGATTTCTCTGATATGATTGAATTATTATCCGAATTTGAAGCACATAACCTCATTAATGATACTACATCCTGTGATGGTAACTATAATAACGTCCATATTGAGCGAGGAAGAAATCGACAGGAGTCACAACCTACAAATAATAGGAATAATAGGACGAGTTTAAATTGGGGCGGGGCACCCGAGAGAAATCAAAGATTTGAAGGAAGAGGTTATGATCCTAGACGAACTTATGAATCTGTAATTCCCGGAACAGGAAGTGGAGTTCAAAATAATGTGCAAAGGAATGATCATAACAATCAGTCGACGAGAATTGGAAGAAATGATCAAATAAACCATGTAAGATTTTATCGAGGAAATAATCAGCGAATAAGTAACTTTAATAGGGGTAGAGGTACTAGTTTATTTAGTGCAAATCAAAGAGATTTTATGGGTGTGAGATTTGAAAGAAGTAATCAAAATGAAAGAGTCGAAAATACACAAAGCACAGAGAATGATGCGAATATAAACGATAGCACCAACCTAACCAACAATGAAAGTATTAATTAAGGGCCGAATAGGTGAATGGAATTTCAATTTCATTACGTTGGTAATTCCACTTTTGGCAAGAGATGTAATTCTGGGTAATGATTTATTATATGAATGGCAAAGTGTATTGAATTTCGAAATGCATGAAATGAAGGTTAAGACAGAAAATGATTTATTAGTAATAAAATTATTGGAAGAAGATGGAAGAAAAGAAGAGAACAGGGATAATATAAATAATGAAAGGTTTTTTGTGGAAGATATACTTTTGCAAGAAAATGGTAATATTGAATACGATGAAAATGAAAATTGTGGGAAGAATTTAATTATTGATGGATTGCAAAATAATGTAACTGACCTTGAAAAGCATTGTTGCCAATTATATACAATACAAGATAAGAACGGCGGAAGCCAAGTGGAGGAAGAAATAGAATTCTAGAGAATATTACAAGTAAAGTTAGAAAACACATACAATTTAGACCAAGCGAGAAAAGAACAGTTGAAATTATGTATATTAAAGAACAGAAAAGCCTTTAGTTCAAAACCTGGACTGTGTAACAAATACACACACACATTTAAAGTGAATGATACTGATCCCTATAAACATAAAAGCCTTGACAGTAATTGAAACAATATTGAATATATACTATGTGTATGTTAAATAATAATAAAAATAAAACATTGTTAAACATCAATATATTGTTGTATTTTAATTAATGTTAATTTATTGTTGTGTTTTATGTTTGTGTAATAATAATGTGAAATTGTTGTTAAATGTTCATTTATTATATTTCATCCAATGTATGTATATTATTATATTTTATGTATGTTGTATTGGTGTTGTGTAATATTGGTGTAAACGAAATTGTTAATTGGGGCTGTTCTTCGAAATATGGAAACAGATTGTTAATTCCTTTATTTGGTTATTTTCCATATATTTCGGAGAGGGGCATTTGTAACAGTATTTTTGTTTAGTAATGTTCGAAGGAATTATAAATATATAAAAATGTATGTAGTTGTGTGATTGGCCGAAGTAGTAGTGGTATGACGTAATGTGATGACGTGTCAGTGGATCGGCCAATCACAAAATAAAGTGGGAAATTACTATGGGGACAAGAAAATCAATAATCTAGAAAAGTGTTAGAATCTTGTGTCTTGCTGGAGAACGAGGAAAGGTGTTACGATGATTGTAATTGTAAAGGAAAATTAATAAGACTCAAAAAGTGTTATTCAATATTTATAATAGATAAGAGTGAATCATAGTTCATATTATATAATTAAATAATATATTACAAAATTGGACTCATCTAAATTTTATTTTCACCAAAAATCCGCATCCACACCTGAGAAAAGATCTCACGACTCTCAGTAGATTAAAACTCGACTTGGATCTTACAAAAAGTTGGCTTGCTTCTTATTAGTTTAAGATGAACGAAAATATAATCCCGTTACACAGTATTTGAAGGGACAACAGTTTTAATATCCACTAAACACAAACATATATCTTAGATATGCTCCTTGTAGATACATCTGTGAGTGTGCGCATGCGCGTGCGCCGTCAAGCAAAAGGCAAGTCCAGTTTGTTCTAAAAAAAATGCAGCAAACCTATCTGCAGAAAATATCTTTACATAAAAAAGTTGAGATGTTCTATATTACTTTTTGTGAAATACCTAACTATTTGAACAATATAGGACATCTTTAAATATCTGTGAGAAAGGAAATGTTTATCTTGAACGTCGTGACAGTCTGAAGTATGACTTGTTCCAATGGCAACAGTAAAATGTCCTGTAACTGGTAAATCAAAAGTAGGGCCGGTATTTTTAGGAGGAATAATCCTTTATTTTAGGTTTTTCTTCATATAGTTTTTTAGTTTTGTATTTATGTCATTTTTTAGTGTTTTTTTATATAACTTTTTTTTTAGTTTTTCCTTTATTCAATCTTTGTTTTTCGTTATTATAATGGTCTTTTTAAGTTTATTAAAATAACTTTTTTAAATGTCTTGTTTATAAGACTATGTACTGATAACTTTCCTTTTCTGCTACATATTTTAATATTTATTCATGAATTTACTTCACAAAAGTAACTATACATTGTCAAATATATTCAAAGATAGGACAAAATACATTTACCGTTTGCTTTGTTGGTTATTTTTTGTCACTGCAGTAAATAGTTATATACATACACAAATGTTCTGGGCTAAACGATTTCCTACACTTTCTTTTATGACGAAAACGTTCTTTCAACAGAACATGACGTCATTGTCGCGGGTGCAGCAAGTCAGAACTCACATGGTTTATGTCCACCCTAAAATTGCGATGTACATAGTACAGTTTTACTTTAACCACCCATAACCCGTAGTTCAGAGCAACAGATGGTTCAAACACACACAGGGCGATGGAGGTTATAGAGCACAACAA
The DNA here is from genome assembly GCA_030765055.1 of Mantis religiosa. Lineage (NCBI taxonomy): Eukaryota > Metazoa > Arthropoda > Insecta > Mantodea > Mantidae > Mantis > Mantis religiosa. The sequence goes on from CM060956.1 coordinate 190,908, forward strand.
TTCAATGAGCTTTTAATATCTGCATCAAGATGTCCTGTGCTGCGTTTAACGGGAGTTTCAATCGGAAAGACATCACTTTCTCCCTTTTGTAATCTCTAAAGTAATATTTCTGTACGTGTTTATCTCGGTTCATATAAAACAAATATATTTTACTGTGAAAAAAAAATCTATAGCTGGAGTAATAAAATGCATATATCTAATAACCCCAAAGAACTACTCCAGGGAAACATTTCATCTGTTTATATTCTATAGTGTTCTGTCTGATGTTTTTAAGGAGCAGAATTCGAAGTTCGATAAGACTGATTTATCCGGAAATCATCTTTGAGATGAATATCGCATAAGGGTGCATTTCACTTATTTATAAATTTACTCTCTAATATGACCTTCCAAACTAACATTCAATATCGCGAAATATTCTTCGTTTCAAAAAGTGAAAGCCGCTCTTTAAATTGCTGAAGGTGTCAAACGCTCATTTAGATATTTTTAGGTGAGAACCTTAAAATTAAACATACGAGCCGTTAATAAATGCAGCAGTATATATAGGGATTGGAGAATGTTTAATCGTCCTAGCACCTGTACATACTATTTCCTACTGGGAGTACTATGAAGTGGTCACAAAAATAGCTGACAGTAGAAAGTACCACGTGCTTGGGTATGATCGAACCGGGTAACATTACGTAGACGAGAACCAATACCGTCAGGACATGGATTAAGATCCAAACAAAGCCTTACTACACAATGGACGTTCGGTTAAAACACAATTTAAGTCAATTTAGTGTATCTCATTAAAGAATTTCGAGATATTAGTTCAGTTCATTTTAATTTTCCAAAGGTTTAACATTCCAAAATGCTAAGCTCCATTCTTGAGTTTCTCGTGATCTCTTGGTAATGACATGGAACTTGAAAGACAACACACAGCTTACCTTCTTGTTAAACATTTGACGATCACTTCAGTCTCGTATTTAAAACAAAATTAAAACGAAACTAATTCTGTAAAAGTTTATCTTCAACTTGTAGCAGATGGAAAGTAAGCATTTGTAAAAATGTGGGTTGAGAAAGCTGAAACATTACATTGACCTTTGGTCGTGAACACAAATGAACCTATTTTCAGCGGCGGCTCGTGGCATTAAATTGTGGGTGTTCAAAAACCTACACTTAAAATGACCACCACCACCACCACCGCCGCCGCCGCCGCCGCCGCCGCCGAGTACTAGCTCAAATGTGCCACCAAATTTTATACAATCTATTAGACTAGAAAGCATGTATCTATTCTTATGAGATTGCTCATTGTGTTGCTTTACTGACAGTCTGTAAGCGCTATCCAGCTGAGCACTAATATTCACACAAGCAAACATGGCGAACTGAACATATGTATTCGTATGTGATCGTGAATTCCCGTGCTTCTTTATCTTTTCGGTAAGATGTACCAAGTCGTTACCTCCTAGTTTTGTCCAATTACTCACTTCAGAGCTAAACAGAAGGCACGAAAAGCAAAAACCGCATAGCCATTTACAAGTTGTGCATACATTGTTAAATTTGCGGCTGTAGTGCCGCTCTGATTTCTGTAACACGCTCAAATGTCAAATTGGACTACGTACGTCCTAGTCGCTTTATTACATTTTTTTTTCTTCGTAAGCCAGTTTATGTGTTTTACTACTTAAAATGGAATCCAACGAGTTCATAGCCACCCCTTGAGAGTAGTTCAACAGTCAAAGATTCGAGAACCTCGTGGTCGGTCGCTGCACACAAAGAATAACTATTTTGCGCTAAAGCACTAGTTGTACTTTATGCACTACGAAACTCAATTGTCTTATCTGCTGATTATCTACAAATTCCAAGTTTATCATTGTTTAAAACGAAACATCTGTGTAGAAACTCGACCGCAATAATACACCGTATTCAAAGCAACAACGCAAACACTCATAGCGCCAGGAGTTGTAAATATTCTTTGTATTTGGAGATAGTTGTAGTTAAACTATAGATAGTAGCACTTCCCAGAGATGACCAAGAACTCTGGCGTTGCCAATGTGAATTAACGTGCACATTGTAATTGTGCTATGATCTGAGCGTACCCAGCCAATACCTGTCTGTAGCATTTGTCTACGCATGCGCAGAGCGTCAAACGTTACATGATGTGCTAGTACAAGGGATGTGTGCTAGCTGCAACGTTGCCAGATACTCATACTATCGTCATCATTCTAAAGGAGTGAGCGCGGTAAATACAAATAACGAATGAAAAGGGTATCTACAAGACAAATATTGGGGGTTCACGAGCTTTTGTGCTCCAAAACAGCAGCCGTCCTGCTTATTTTAATTATACTGATAGGCCACTTGGAGTTACCTCTATGGACCATCTCTTTGCTCACGGTTGGCTTCTCTTGTAACGTGACCTTTAAGAAGTTTTGTAATTATACTAGTTTTACAACAAATTATAATTATATTATTTACATATCTTCTAGATTTAACCGACTTTCATGGCACTGTACATAATGCAGTATGTATACTGTATAGGAAGAGTATTCAACACACTTGTGTGAGAAAGTAACTCTTGAAGGAAGTATATGTTAGGTCACTTCACAAGTGTTTCATGGATTCGCCTTCAAGCTGCAGGAGAGTACTGTGCAGCGAGCTTATTGGACTTTAGTACAGTGCTTCTATCATTGAGTTTGTGACCAAGAGGATCGACCTCCAAGCTATGTGCCCTGTACTGCTCAGAGTAACAACTAATTGTCCTTGTAGGATTAACACAATGAACTATTTTGGAAATGATCAAAAATTTTCAGTAAACTACTAATGTTATGTACACATCGTTTAGTAACTAATAACGGGCGTATTTTATTTTTGAAAATTGTGATCTTTAATTAGAGAATGTCGTTATACCTCAAATTATGATTACATATATAAACGTTTTGCCGCGAGCGCATTGTTGATTCGAGGCGGCGCGGGCAACGAGATGAAAGAGACGGGCAGGGCAGTGCGGAGATAAAAGCTCGGCGAAACGGTGGGGGGGGGGAAGGAGAGTTCGTCTTTCTTCGAGCACAGTCTTTATTGCTTGAGAACATTCCGGATAATTAGTCAGCTATAAAAGCAGTTAGTCGGTAATTTAACTCGCGTGCGTAAACGGCTGTTTTAGTCGATGACTTTGCAAGTTGCGTTGTCTATGTGAGGTAATTCTGGACTGTAAAGATTGATAAAAGTGTTTCTACGGAAATAAAGAGCAATTTTTAGTGTTTGTAACCTTGACTTTAAATTTCACGAACCCACAAAGTCACAGTATGTCGCCCACAGAAAACTTGATTACATGAGGAAAGTAATTTATGTTCTATTCTTTATCTTTCCATTATTTTTGTAGCGGAATCACGCTTAAGGCTGCTTCAAACAAATTTATATGTTCATATAGTCACAGTCACAGATCAACTCCGTGGTAGGGATTGAAGCCGTTTAGGGCGCTCTCCCCAGGCACCGAACGCAACTAAGAATTCCGTCGGTGAGGTAGCCAGCTATTGTGACCGAGCTATGGTTCATCCGCTCCCCCCACCCTTCCCTTCCCTTCGCGGGACTGAAAATCCAATTTCTTTCCAAGTCACAACGTGAATATTTACGGCACATTTCAACTATCACATATTAGGATAATACGCGTCAAATACGCTGAGGAAATGTACAGTAAACTATTCATCACGGCGAAAGGGACTTTGAAAGATGACCAATTTGTGAAAAAGTTTCTCAAGAAACCATGTCGACTTGAACTTCCTTTAAGTTAAGTTGTTAAATGTAATTATCTCTTCCACAAAACATTAGTTTTAATATAGTTACAGCATTCCTCTTCATTTGTTATTTGATAAACTTTCAGTCGCAGTACCTCGGTACCCGAGGTTATAAAGATTTACCAGTAACTTATTACCAAGTAACAGTAAAATACAGAAATAGTTTAATTCCTAAACAACTTTTACTCTTGGTTAATTATATTTCTTTCGCTACATGACTGACCAAACACGGTTTAACATACCGCGTAATAGATAATTTAAGAATACTTTTGATTACTCCACATGCACTTCATTACTATATTTGAACCACGCTGGTTCTGTCAAATTAAGTATTGTTTAACAAAGAACAGTTTTGAAGTAACTATCAATCTGGGTATCAATGGCTAAGTAAGAAACATTTCTCGACATTATGTAACTGCGTTTGCTCTGCCAGTTTAAATGACAATTGAGATATCTAATTAAAACAAGTTCAGTAAACTTCTCCCAACGACTGTTTCTTATCCCAAAAGAAAATGTCGAGTAACCCTAAGCCTCCACTTTATAATTTCATTCATATTTCTACTCCTATATAACCTGACTGTCTAGCGAATTTAAATTATGAAAACGAAAAATGCAAGATAATTTCATAACTTTGTCCTTTACATTATACATTTTGTAAAACTATTTTATTACAAAATGGCCCTAATAATTTTAATTAAATTATATATTTTAAATATTTTGCTGGGAGGTTAAATCTCATTTTCTGGAAAGACCCTCAAAAGTCCTCTTCATTGTGGATAAGTTTATTATATATTGATGAACAAGACAAAACTTTTCTACATAGAAATGGAACCCTTAAGAATATTTTAAGAAAGGATTTCCGAGATATTCGCTGCTGTCGGTTTGTATGTTAAATTACGTACCTATACTTTTTCAACTGATAAGGAACTATTCTCTTCTGTCTGCGTGGCTTACTGGACGCCGGTTCAAACTCGAGGCAGACCGATGATTTTTTATGTACTTAAAACTGACCGACCCATATTACGGACACGCAAAAAGACTTATTTGCGGCATACCGGCAGCTCTCATATGACAGTTTACATTGTCATCAATGAGGAAAGTTTCCCTGTGGTCGTAATTCACATAGCAATACGGGTTTTATACATCTATCACTTTAGTCTAGGGAAAATTCCAGTCATTGGATAGCTGTCGTGTTTTAGGATTGTCATAAAGACAACTTGAGGTAGTAAGATACAACACTGAACATAGATAAGAACATTAAATATTTTATAATGTAAGGATATCTGACAAGCCAATAGTGTGAAAAATTGTTTTATGTCGGAATAGTTCGACTAACCGTTTTATAAATTATTTAGATCCCAACTGTCCCTGCTACCAAGCAGCGCTGAAGCAACAACAAAGCACTGACTACTAGCATGGACCATTTTGGCCTACGATGTTATCAAGTCAATTTGCAACACTCAAGAATAGCGACTAGTAATTTAGTGCAGCTGATGATAGAACGAAACATTGATATAGCATTCGTACAAGAATCCTTTACAATTAATAACAAATCAGCCTCCATACCTTCAACGTTCAGAATATTTACAGCCGGAAATCAGGTTAAAAGAGCAGTAATATTAATCAATAACAGCGCTGTTGATGTCACTACTCTCAGTCAAATTTCGGATGGAGATTGTGTCGTTATACAGATAACACACAGGAACGAAACATTATTTGCAGCATATATGTATTTTGATGGACTGACGGATATAGAATATGATATTAGGAAAATCGAAAACATTAAGACACTCTAGAAACCAAAAGTTGATACTAGCAGATACCAACTCCATAAGTAAACTGTGGTACGACGTGCTCACAAATGAACGTGGGAAAACACTGGAAGGATTCATCACCATAAACGACTTACATATCGTAAACGAAAATGCAGGAGTGTCAACCTTTGAATCGCCAAATGGAAGGAGGTGGATTGACTTGACACTAGTCAACAATAGACTTCTCCGAGACCTAACCTATTGGAACGTAGGAGAAGAGAGCTGCTCGGATCACAAAATAATTTCATTCAAAATAGAAAATAAATCACAAAATCCCACATGGAAGTTTCAAGCCATAAGATACATAACAAAAGTAGAGAAATATAACAAATTCATAAACCTGTTAGCAACAAACTTGACCTCAAATTTTAATTGCAAGAGTAGTAGCGATAACTTGGACCAGGAACTCGCCCAAAAAGTTAACAGTAATTTGAACCCTGACCATCTAACCGAAATATTCCATTCTTCCCTGAAGGAAGCATGCAGAGGTGCATTTGGAGTGGGTAGGTGCAGGAAAAAGGAGTTTAGAGGCAAATCTGTTCCATGGTGGACGGCCGAGCTTACAATATTAAGAAAAAGGGCGATGCATTAAGACGACGCTATCAAAGAACCATGAACAATGAGCAGCTAAGCCAAGAAAGAAAAATTTCAATATTGGAAAGCAACCAAGAGCATAGGGAAAAATTGAACACCGAAAAGCTAAGATCTTGGAAGGAATTTTATAGTGCCACTGACGGAAATAATCCATGATCAGTTGTTTACAAAATTGCGGCTGGGAAAACTGGAAGCCAGATCTCTCTTACTACACTACAGAAAGAATACGGAACTTATACCGAAGACACTAAGAACAATTCAGTACATGCTAGACAAGTTTATCCCGGATGACAGTGAACAGGATGATACTCAGCGACAAAGAGAACTAAGACGACGGGCAACGGAACCAATTGATACACCAAACGATATGGAATTCACGACTATAGAAATATTGTCAGCATGGAGAAACTTCGACCCAAGAAAATCACCTGGAGAGGATAGAATAACTAGTGATATCCTGCTTCTGGTTTTCAAGAGATTCCCAACTTTCTTCACAGCCTTATACAACAAGTGCCTCAATAGCGGTCAATTTCCAGAAAGATTGAAGCGTGCAGTAATAGTTCCGGTAATCAAGCCGGGTAAAGAAGACAGCCCCAGAGTAACGAAATACCGACCTATCAGCTTGATAGATACAAATGGGAAAATTTTAGAAAAAAATTATGATGAATACGATTCAGCATCACATCATCACCAGAAATCTTACGAATGATAGACAGTTTGGATTTAGGACACAGAAAAGCACGGTAGACGCACTTATGACTATGAAAACTTTCATTGAGAACAACTTGAATACTTACGGATATATTCCTCTCATAAGCCTTGACGTAAAAGGAGCTTTTGACGCTGCCTGGTGGCCCAGCATATTAAATAACTTAAGAGAACTGGAATGACCAAGAAATTTGTACCAATTATCTCAGAGCTATTTCAAAAACAGGATAACAAGTCCAAGCACAAATGAATTTAGCACTGAGAAAGGAGCCAAAAGGGGCTGCCCACAAGGATCGTGCTGCGGACCCGGCTACTGGAATATTTTGTACAACTCCCTGCTCAACTTAGTCTATACAAAACGAACTGAATTAATCGCTTTTGCCGACGACCTACTTCTCATGACGAAAGGAATGATCATAATAGACGTAGAAAACTTTGCAAATCACGACTTGAAAAAAATTGAATATTGGGCAAGAGAAAATAAAACTACTTTCAATGACGCTAAATCAAAAGTATTAGTGATATCAAGAAAGAAACAAGCTGCAAACGAGAAGATAAACATCTACCTTAATAACAAAATTATAGAACAAGTAGACATCATGAAATACTTAGGCATTCATATCGGCAAACAGTTCAAGTTTGATTATCATAACGACCAAGTGCATGATAAAGCTATAAGCCTAATTCACACATTAAGTCAGCAAAACTAACCTGGGGGCTTGGAAGCAAAACACCAGAAACAATATACAGAGGAGCTATAGAACCTATACTGACGTATGGAGCACCCTTATGGGCATCTGCATTAAACAACCCGAAGAATCTGAGAAAAATTCAGAGAATCCAAACGTTGTTTATCATAAATATTACGAAGGCATACAGGACAATTTCATTTGACGCATCTTGTGTCATTGCTGGCATCCAACCCATTGATATCACAATTGAAGGGAAAGTCAAAATGTACAACTTCTTGCAAACTAAACAAGACTATGACGCACCCCTGCCCCCCCCCCCCAGTGACTGGAACCACCCTGCAGAAGTACCTGAAGTTAAAGAAGCTGATGATGAAGACCCTATATTCAAAATATACACGGATGGAAGAAAAATAGGAGAGCAAGTGGGTGCAGCAGTTGTAATATTCAAACAAGGGACTTCAATTCGAGAGTTAAAATACAAGCTAGACAGAAGAGGTACTAATAATCAGGCAGAACAACTGGTCATATTGAAAGCGCTACAAGAACTTCAAAACTTTAACAACACACCGGAGGAAGAGAAGACTGTAGCGATATATTCAGACATGGGCGCTGATGACCTAGCAGTTGAGCGCCCATAAATACAAATCATCATCATCAGTACAGTAACCCTAGCCATTCTGCGGAATAACAATAAACATAACTCCATAGCAGAGAAAACCCTTAATATATGTAAAACCTTACAAAGAAATGGAGAATACATTTCAGTTGGGTGAAAGCCCATGTAGGCATATGTGGAAATGAGTTAGCAGACAAACTAGCGAAATCCGCTGCTCTAGATGGAGATCTGTCCAATAGCTACAGTTTAATACCTAAATCTGTAATTATTTCTGAAATAGAAGAAATAGGACAGCAGGTCTGGCAGAATAGGTGGAATGCCACGGAAAAAGGGGCTCTCAGCAAATTATTCTTTCCAACAATAAAAGATAGACTGAAGACAAAGCTTCCCTTAACACCAATTTTCACAGCAATAATTTCCGGCCACGGAAAAGCCAAAGCTTATTTACACCGATTCCATATAGTAGACGATCCAAAATGCACATGTAACAGCTCTCAACAAACCGTAAACCATTTAGTATACGAATGTGTAGACAAAAGTCAAAGAGCCAAGCTAATACAAGATGTAACTCTAAATGGAAGCAAGTGGCCAGTAACCAACGAGAATCTTGTAAAACACCACTTAAAAGCATTATGTAAATACATAAATTCAACTAACCTGTAAAGATATGTAAATATGTATAACTTGTGAAATCAACTGCCTAAAGATGTAATGTAATATTAACTTGTAAATATGTACAATTTGTAAAATCAAATGTTAAAAAATGTAATGTAATGCATGTAATACTACTTTGTAGTGGGGCATGCTGATTGTTATCAATAAAGAAAAAAAAACTCACGCACGCACACACACACAGAAAGACAGACACACACACACATACAGAAAGACAGACACACACACACACAGACACAAAGACAGACACACACACACACAGACACAAAGACAGACACACACACACACAGACACAAAGACAGACACACACACACAGACACAAAGACAGACACACACACAGACACAAAGACAGACACACACACACAGACACAAAGACAGACACACACACACAGACACAAAGACAGACACACACACACAGACACAAAGACAGACACACACACACACAGACACAAAGACAGACACACACACACACACAGACACAAAGACAGACACACACACACAGACACAAAGACAGACACACACACACACACAGACACAAAGACAGACACACACACACACACAGACACAAAGACACACACACACACAGACACAAAGACAGACACACACACACACACAGACACAAAGACAGACACACACACACACACAGACACAAAGACAGACACACACACACAGACACAAAGACAGACACACACACACAGACACAAAGACAGACACACACACACACAGACACAAAGACAGACACACACACACACAGACACAAAGACAGACACACACACACACAGACACAAAGACAGACACACACACACAGACACAAAGACAGACACACACACACACACAGACACAAAGACAGACACACACACACACAGACACAAAGACAGACACACACACAGACACAAAGACAGACACACACAGACACAAAGACAGACACACACAGACACAAAGACAGACACACACACACAAGTCAACAATAGACTTCTCCGAGACATAACCTGTTGGAACGTAGAACAGAGCTGCTCGGATCACAAAATAATTTCATTCAAAATAGGAAATAAATCACAAAATCCCACATGGAAGTTTCAAGCCATAAGATACATAACAAAATAGAGAAATATAACAAATTCATAAACCTGTTAGCAACAAAATTGACCTCAAATTTTAATTGCAAGAGTAGTAGCGATAACTTGGACCAGGAACTCGGCCAAAAAGTTAACAGTAATTTGAACGCTGATCATCTAACCGAAATATTCCACTCTTCCCTGAAGGAAGCATGCAGAGGTGCATCTGGAGTGGGTAGGTGCAGGAAAAAGGAGTTTAGAGGCAAATCTGTTCCATGGTGGACGGCCGAGCTTACAATATTAAGAAAAAGGGCGAACGCATGAAGACGACGCTATCAAAGAACCATGAACAATGAGCAGCTAAGACAAGAAAGAAAAATGCAATATTGGAAAGGCAACCAAGAGTATAGGGAAAAATTGAACACCGAAAAGCTAAGATCTTGGAAGGAATTTTGTAGTGCCACTGACGGAAATAATCCATGGTCAGTTGTTTACAAAATTGCGGCTGGGAAAACTGGAAGCCAGATCTCTCTTACTACACTACAGAAAGAATACGGAACTTATACCGAAGACACTAAGAACAATTCAGTACATGCTAGACAAGTTTATCCCGGATGACAGTGAATAGGACGATACTCAGCGACAAAGAGAACTAAGAAGACGGGCAACGGTACCAATTGATACTCCAAACGATATGGAATTCACGACTATAGAAATATTGTCAGCATTGAGAAACTTCGACCCAATAAAATCACCAGGAGATGATGCAATAACTAGCGATATCCTGCTTCAGGTTTTCAAGAGATTCTCAACTTTCTTCACAGCCTTATACAACAAGTGCCTCAATAGCGGTCAATTTCCAGAAAGATTGAAGCGTGCAGTAATAGTTCCGGTAATCAAGCCGGGTAAAGAAGACAGCCCCAGAGTAACGAAATACCGACCTATCAGCTTGATAGATATAAATGGGAAAATTTTAGAAAAAAATTATGATGAATAGGATTCAGCATCACATCAACACCAGAAATCTTACGAATGATAGACAGTTTGGATTTACGACCCAGAAAAGCACGGTAGACGCACTTATGACTATGAAAACTTTCATTGAGAACAACTTGAATACTTACGGATATATTGCTCTCATAAGCCTTGACGTAAAAGGAGCTTTTGACGCTGCCTGGTGGCCCAGCATATTAAATAACTTAAGAGAACTGGAATGACCAAGAAATTTGTACCAATTATCTCAGAGCTATTTCAAAAACAGGATAACAAGTCCAAGCACAAATGAATTTAGCACTGAGAAAGGAGCCAAAAGGGGCTGCCCACAAGGATCGTGCTGCGGACCCGGCTACTGGAATATTTTGTACAACTCCCTGCTCAACTTAGTCTATACAAAACGAACTGAATTAATCGCTTTTGCCGACGACCTACTTCTCATGACGAAAGGAATGATCATAATAGACGTAGAAAACTTTGCAAATCACGACTTGAAAAAAATTGAATATTGGGCAAGAGAAAATAAAACTACTTTCAATGACGCTAAATCAAAAGTATTAGTGATATCAAGAAAGAAACAAGCTGCAAACGAGAAGATAAACATCTACCTTAATAACAAAATTATAGAACAAGTAGACATCATGAAATACTTAGGCATTCATATCGCAAACAGTTCAAGTTTGATTATCATAACGACCAAGTGCATGATAAAGCTATAAGCCTAATTCACACATTAAGTCAGCAAAACTAACCTGGGGGCTTGGAAGCAAAACACCAGAAACAATATACAGAGGAGCTATAGAACCTATACTGACGTATGGAGCACCCTTATGGGCATCTGCATTAAACAACCCGAAGAATCTGAGAAAAATTCAGAGAATCCAAAGGTTGTTTATCATAAAAATTACGAAGGCATACAGGACAATTTCATTGGACGCATCTTGTGTCATTGCTGGCATCCAACCCATTGATATCACAATTGAAGGGAAAGTCAAACTGTACAACTTCTTGCAAACTAAACAAGACTATGACGCACCCCTGCCCCCCCCCCCCAGTGACTGGAACCACCCTGCAGAAGTACCTGAAGTTAAAGAAGCTGATGATGAAGACCCTATATTCAAAATATACACGGATGGAAGCAAAATAGGAGAGCAAGTGGGTGCAGCAGTTGTAATATTCAAACAAGGGACTTTAATTCGAGAGTTAAAATACAAGCTAGACAGAAGAGGTACTAATAATCAGGCAGAACAACTGGTCATATTAAAAGCGCTACAAGAACTTCAAAACTTTAACAACACACAGGAGGAAGAGAAGACTGTAGCGATATATTCAGACACTACAGTAACCCTAGCCATTCTGCGGAATAACAATAAACATAACTCCATAGCAGAGAAAACCCTTAATATATGTAAAACCTTACAAAGAAATGGAGAATACATTTCAGTTGGGTGAAAGCCCATGTAGGCATATGTGGAAATGAGTTAGCAGATAAACTAGCCAAATCCGCTGCTCTAGATGGAGATCTGCCCAATAGCTACAGTTTAATACCTAAATCTGTAATTATTTCTGAAATAGAAGAAATAGGAAATCAGGTCTGGCAGAATAGGTGGAATGCCACGGAAAAAGGGGCTCTCAGCAAATTATTCTTTCCAACAATAAAAGATAGACTGAAGACAAAGCTTCCCTTAACACCAATTTTCACAGCAATAATTTCCGGCCACGGAAAAGCCAAAGCTTATTTACACCGATTCCATATAGTAGACGATCCAAAATGCACATGCTCCCAACAAACCGTAAACCATGTAATATACGAATGTGTAGACAAAAGTCAAAGAGCCAAGCTAATACAAGATGTAACTCTAAATGGAAGCAAGTGGCCAGTAACCAACGAGAATCCTGTAAAACACCACTTAAAAGCATTATGTAAATACATAAATTCAACTAACCTGTAAAGATATGTAAATATGTATAACTTGTGAAATCAACTGCCTAAAGATGTAATGTAATATTAACTTGTAAATATGTACAATTTGTAAAATCAAATGTTAAAAAATGTAATGTAATGCATGTAATACTACTTTGTAGTGGGGCATGCTGATTGTTATCAATAAAGAAAAAAAAAACTCACGCACACACACACACACACACACATACAGAAAGACAGACACACACACATACAGAAAGACAGACACACACACACACACACACACACACACACACACAGAAAGACAGACACACACACACACACACAGAAAGACAGACACACACACACACACACACACACACACACACACACACACACACACACACAGAAAGACAGACACACACACACACACACACACACACACACACAGAAAGACAGACACACACACACACACACAGAAAGACAGACACACACACACACACACACACACAGAAAGACAGACACACACACACACACACACACACACACACAGAAAGACAGACACACACACACAGACACACAGAAAGACAGACACACACACACACAGACACACAGAAAGACAGACACACACAGACACAAAGACAGACACACACACACACAGACACAAAGACAGACACACACACACACAGACACAAAGACAGACACACAAACACACAGACACAAAGACAGACACACACACACACACAGACACAAAGACAGACACACACACACACAGACACAAAGACAGACACACACACACACACACACACACACACACACAGACACAAAGACAGACACACACACAGACACAAAGACAGACACACACACAGACACAAAGACAGACACACACACAGACACAAAGACAGACACACACACAGACACAAAGACAGACACACACAGACACAAAGACAGACACACACAGACACAAAGACAGACACACACAGACACAAAGACAGACACACACAGACACAAAGACAGACACACACACAAGTCAACAATAGACTTCTCCGAGACATAACCTGTTGGAACGTAGAACAGAGCTGCTCGGATCACAAAATAATTTCATTCAAAATAGGAAATAAATCACAAAATCCCACATGGAAGTTTCAAGCCATAAGATACATAACAAAATAGAGAAATATAACAAATTCATAAACCTGTTAGCAACAAACTTGACCTCAAATTTTAATTGCAAGAGTAGTAGCGATAACTTGGACCAGGAACTCGGCAAAAAAGTTAACAGTAATTTGAACGCTGATCATCTAACCGAAATATTCCACTCTTCCCTGAAGGAAGCATGCAGAGGTGCATTTGGAGTTGGTAGGTGCAGGAAAAAGGAGTTCAGAGGCAAACCTGTTCCATGGTGGACGGCCGAGCTTACAATATTCAGAAAAAGGGCGAACGCATTAAGACGACGCTATCAAAGAACCATGAACAATGAGCAGCTAAGACAAGAAAGAAAAATGCAATATTGCAAAGGCAACCAAGAGTATAGGGAAAAATTGAACACCGAAAAGTTAAGATCTTGGAAGGAATTCTGTAGTGCCACTGACGGAAATAATCCATGGTCAGTTGTTTACAAAATTGCGGCTGGGAAAACTAGAAGCCAGATCTCTCTTACTACACTACAGAAAGAAGACGGAACTTATACCGAAGACACTAAGAACAATTCAGTACATGCTAGACAAGTTTATCCCGGATGACAGTGAATAGGATGATACTCAGCGACAAAGAGAACTAAGAAGACGGGCAACGGTACCAATTGATACTCCAAACGATATGGAATTCACGACTATAGAACTATTGTCAGCATTGAGAAACTTCGACCCAAGAAAATCACCAGGAGATGATGCAATAACTAGCGATATCCTGCTAAGGGTTTCAAGAGATTCTCAACTTTCTTCACAGCCTTATACAACAAGTGCCTCAATAGCGGTCAATTTCCAGAAAGATTGAAGCGTGCAGTAATAGTTCCGGTAATCAAGCCGGGTAAAGAAGACAGCCCCAGAGTAACGAAATACCGACCTATCAGCTTGATAAATATAAATGGGAAAATTTTAGAAAAAAATTATGATGAATAGGATTCAGCATCACATCAACACCAGAAATCTTATGAATGATACAGTTTGGATTTACGACCCAGAAAAGCACGGTAGACGCACTTATGACTATGAAAACTTTCATTGAGAACAACTTGAATACTTAGGGATATATTGCTCTCATAAGCCTTGACGTAAAAGGAGCTTTTGACGCTGCCTGGTGGCCCAGTATATTAAATAACTTAAGAGAACTGGAATGCCCAAGAAATTTGTACCAATTATCTCAGAGCTATTTCAAAAACAGGACAACAAGTCTAAGCACAAATGAAGTTAGCACTGAGAAAGAAGCCAAAAGGGGCTGCCCACAAGGATCCTGCTGCCGAACCGGCTACTGGAATATTTTGTACAACTCCCTGCTCAACTTAGTCTATACAAAACGAACTGAATTAATCGCTTTTGCCGACGACCTACTTCTCATGACGAAAGAAATGATCATGATAGACGTAGAAAACTTTGCAGATCACGACTTGAAGAAAGTTGAATATTGGGCAAGAGAAAATAAAACTACTTTCAATGACGCTAAATCAAAAGTATTAGTGATATGAAGAAAGAAACAATCTGCAAACGAGAACATAAACGTCTATCTTAATAACAAAATTATAGAACATGTAGACATCATGAAATACTTAGGCATTCATATCGACAAACAGTTCAAGTTTCATTATCATATTGACCAAGTGCATGATAAAGCTATAAGCCTAATTCACACTTTATCTAGGTCAGCAAAACTAACCTGGGGACTTGGAAGCAAAGCACTAGAAACAATATACAGAGGAGCTATAGAACCTATACTGACGTATGGAGTACCCTTATGGGCACCTGCATTACACAACCCGAAGAATCTGAGAAAAATTCAGAGAATCCAAAGGTTGTTTATCATAAAAATTACGAACGCATATACGTCAATTTCATTTGACGCATCTTGTGTCATTGCTAGCATCCAACCCATTGATATCACAATTGAAGGGAAAGTCAAACCGTACAACTTCTTGCAAAATAAACAAGACACTGACGCACCATTGCCCCCCAGTGACTGGAACCACCCTGCAGAGGTACCGGAAGTTAAAGAAGCTGATGATGAAGACTATATTCAAAATCTACACGGATGGAAGCAAAATAGGAGAGCAAGTGGGTGCAGCAGTTGTAATATTCAAACAAGTGACTTCAATTCGAGAGTTAAAATACAAGCTAGACAGAAGAGGTACTAATAATCAGGCAGAACAACTGGTCATATTGAAAGCGCTACAAGAACTTCAAAACTTTAACAACACACCGGAGGAAGAGAAGACTGTAGCGATATATTCAGACATGGGCGCTGATGACCTAGCAGTTGAGCGCCCATAAATACAAATCATCATCATCAGTACAGTAACCCTAGCCATTCTGCGGAATAACAATAAACATAACTCCATAGCAGAGAAAACCCTTAATATATGTAAAACCTTACAAAGAAATGGAGAATACATTTCAGTTGGGTGAAAGCCCATGTAGGCATATGTGGAAATGAGTTAGCAGACAAACTAGCGAAATCCGCTGCTCTAGATGGAGATCTGTCCAATAGCTACAGTTTAATACCTAAATCTGTAATTATTTCTGAAATAGAAGAAATAGGACAGCAGGTCTGGCAGAATAGGTGGAATGCCACGGAAAAAGGGGCTCTCAGCAAATTATTCTTTCCAACAATAAAAGATAGACTGAAGACAAAGCTTCCCTTAACACCAATTTTCACAGCAATAATTTCCGGCCACGGAAAAGCCAAAGCTTATTTACACCGATTCCATATAGTAGACGATCCAAAATGCACATGTAACAGCTCTCAACAAACCGTAAACCATTTAGTATACGAATGTGTAGACAAAAGTCAAAGAGCCAAGCTAATACAAGATGTAACTCTAAATGGAAGCAAGTGGCCAGTAACCAACGAGAATCTTGTAAAACACCACTTAAAAGCATTATGTAAATACATAAATTCAACTAACCTGTAAAGATATGTAAATATGTATAACTTGTGAAATCAACTGCCTAAAGATGTAATGTAATATTAACTTGTAAATATGTACAATTTGTAAAATCAAATGTTAAAAAATGTAATGTAATGCATGTAATACTACTTTGTAGTGGGGCATGCTGATTGTTATCAATAAAGAAAAAAAAACTCACGCACGCACACACACACAGAAAGACAGACACACACACACACACACACACACATACAGAAAGACAGACAGACACACACACACATACAGAAAGACAGACAGACACACACACACACAGACACAAAGACAGACACACACACACAGACACAAAGACAGACACACACACAGACACAAAGACAGACACACACACACAGACACAAAGACAGACACACACACACAGACACAAAGACAGACACACACACAGACACAAAGACAGACACACACACACAGACACAAAGACAGACACACACACACACACAGACACAAAGACAGACACACACACACACACAGACACAAAGACAGACACACACACACACACAGACACAAAGACAGACACACACACACAGACACAAAGACAGACACACACACACACACAGACACAAAGACAGACACACACACACACACAGACACAAAGACAGACACACACACACACAGACACAAAGACAGACACACACACACACAGACACAAAGACAGACACACACACACACACAGACACAAAGACAGACACACACACACAGACACAAAGACAGACACACACACAGACACAAAGACAGACACACACACACACAGACACAAAGACAGACACACACACACACACACAGACACAAAGACAGACACACACACACACAGACACAAAGACAGACACACACACACACAGACACAAAGACAGACACACACACACACAGACACAAAGACAGACACACACACACACACAGACACAAAGACAGACACACACACAGACACAAAGACAGACACACACAGACACAAAGACAGACACACACAGACACAAAGACAGACACACACACACACAAGTCAACAATAGACTTCTCCGAGACATAACCTGTTGGAACGTAGAACAGAGCTGCTCGGATCACAAAATAATTTCATTCAAAATAGGAAATAAATCACAAAATCCCACATGGAAGTTTCAAGCCATAAGATACATAACAAAATAGAGAAATATAACAAATTCATAAACCTGTTAGCAACAAAATTGACCTCAAATTTTAATTGCAAGAGTAGTAGCGATAACTTGGACCAGGAACTCGGCCAAAAAGTTAACAGTAATTTGAACGCTGATCATCTAACCGAAATATTCCACTCTTCCCTGAAGGAAGCATGCAGAGGTGCATCTGGAGTGGGTAGGTGCAGGAAAAAGGAGTTTAGAGGCAAATCTGTTCCATGGTGGACGGCCGAGCTTACAATATTAAGAAAAAGGGCGAACGCATGAAGACGACGCTATCAAAGAACCATGAACAATGAGCAGCTAAGACAAGAAAGAAAAATGCAATATTGGAAAGGCAACCAAGAGTATAGGGAAAAATTGAACACCGAAAAGCTAAGATCTTGGAAGGAATTTTGTAGTGCCACTGACGGAAATAATCCATGGTCAGTTGTTTACAAAATTGCGGCTGGGAAAACTGGAAGCCAGATCTCTCTTACTACACTACAGAAAGAATACGGAACTTATACCGAAGACACTAAGAACAATTCAGTACATGCTAGACAAGTTTATCCCGGATGACAGTGAATAGGACGATACTCAGCGACAAAGAGAACTAAGAAGACGGGCAACGGTACCAATTGATACTCCAAACGATATGGAATTCACGACTATAGAAATATTGTCAGCATTGAGAAACTTCGACCCAATAAAATCACCAGGAGATGATGCAATAACTAGCGATATCCTGCTTCAGGTTTTCAAGAGATTCTCAACTTTCTTCACAGCCTTATACAACAAGTGCCTCAATAGCGGTCAATTTCCAGAAAGATTGAAGCGTGCAGTAATAGTTCCGGTAATCAAGCCGGGTAAAGAAGACAGCCCCAGAGTAACGAAATACCGACCTATCAGCTTGATAGATATAAATGGGAAAATTTTAGAAAAAAATTATGATGAATAGGATTCAGCATCACATCAACACCAGAAATCTTACGAATGATAGACAGTTTGGATTTACGACCCAGAAAAGCACGGTAGACGCACTTATGACTATGAAAACTTTCATTGAGAACAACTTGAATACTTACGGATATATTGCTCTCATAAGCCTTGACGTAAAAGGAGCTTTTGACGCTGCCTGGTGGCCCAGCATATTAAATAACTTAAGAGAACTGGAATGACCAAGAAATTTGTACCAATTATCTCAGAGCTATTTCAAAAACAGGATAACAAGTCCAAGCACAAATGAATTTAGCACTGAGAAAGGAGCCAAAAGGGGCTGCCCACAAGGATCGTGCTGCGGACCCTGCTACTGGAATATTTTGTACAACTCCCTGCTCAACTTAGTCTATACAAAACGAACTGAATTAATCGCTTTTGCCGACGACCTACTTCTCATGACGAAAGGAATGATCATAATAGACGTAGAAAACTTTGCAAATCACGACTTGAAAAAAATTGAATATTGGGCAAGAGAAAATAAAACTACTTTCAATGACGCTAAATCAAAAGTATTAGTGATATCAAGAAAGAAACAAGCTGCAAACGAGAAGATAAACATCTACCTTAATAACAAAATTATAGAACAAGTAGACATCATGAAATACTTAGGCATTCATATCGCAAACAGTTCAAGTTTGATTATCATAACGACCAAGTGCATGATAAAGCTATAAGCCTAATTCACACATTAAGTCAGCAAAACTAACCTGGGGGCTTGGAAGCAAAACACCAGAAACAATATACAGAGGAGCTATAGAACCTATACTGACGTATGGAGCACCCTTATGGGCATCTGCATTAAACAACCCGAAGAATCTGAGAAAAATTCAGAGAATCCAAAGGTTGTTTATCATAAAAATTACGAAGGCATACAGAACAATTTCATTGGACGCATCTTGTGTCATTGCTGGCATCCAACCCATTGATATCACAATTGAAGGGAAAGTCAAACTGTACAACTTCTTGCAAACTAAACAAGACTATGACGCACCCCTGCCCCCCCCCCCCAGTGACTGGAACCACCCTGCAGAAGTACCTGAAGTTAAAGAAGCTGATGATGAAGACCCTATATTCAAAATATACACGGATGGAAGCAAAATAGGAGAGCAAGTGGGTGCAGCAGTTGTAATATTCAAACAAGGGACTTTAATTCGAGAGTTAAAATACAAGCTAGACAGAAGAGGTACTAATAATCAGGCAGAACAACTGGTCATATTAAAAGCGCTACAAGAACTTCAAAACTTTAACAACACACAGGAGGAAGAGAAGACTGTAGCGATATATTCAGACACTACAGTAACCCTAGCCATTCTGCGGAATAACAATAAACATAACTCCATAGCAGAGAAAACCCTTAATATATGTAAAACCTTACAAAGAAATGGAGAATACATTTCAGTTGGGTGAAAGCCCATGTAGGCATATGTGGAAATGAGTTAGCAGATAAACTAGCCAAATCCGCTGCTCTAGATGGAGATCTGCCCAATAGCTACAGTTTAATACCTAAATCTGTAATTATTTCTGAAATAGAAGAAATAGGAAATCAGGTCTGGCAGAATAGGTGGAATGCCACGGAAAAAGGGGCTCTCAGCAAATTATTCTTTCCAACAATAAAAGATAGACTGAAGACAAAGCTTCCCTTAACACCAATTTTCACAGCAATAATTTCCGGCCACGGAAAAGCCAAAGCTTATTTACACCGATTCCATATAGTAGACGATCCAAAATGCACATGCTCCCAACAAACCGTAAACCATGTAATATACGAATGTGTAGACAAAAGTCAAAGAGCCAAGCTAATACAAGATGTAACTCTAAATGGAAGCAAGTGGCCAGTAACCAACGAGAATCTTGTAAAACACCACTTAAAAGCATTATGTAAATACATAAATTCAACTAACCTGTAAAGATATGTAAATATGTATAACTTGTGAAATCAACTGCCTAAAGATGTAATGTAATATTAACTTGTAAATATGTACAATTTGTAAAATCAAATGTTAAAAAATGTAATGTAATGCATGTAATACTACTTTGTAGTGGGGCATGCTGATTGTTATCAATAAAGAAAAAAAAAACTCACGCACACACACACACACACACACATACAGAAAGACAGACACACACACACACACACACACACACACACACACACACACACACACACACACACACACACACACACACACACACACACACACAGAAAGACAGACACACACACACACACAGAAAGACAGACACACACACACACACACACACACACACACACACACACACACACACACACACACACACAGAAAGACAGACACACACACACACACACAGAAAGACAGACACACACACACACACACACACAGAAAGACAGACACACACACACACACACACACAGAAAGACAGACACACACACACACACACACACACACAGAAAGACAGACACACACACACACACACACAGACACACAGAAAGACAGACACACACACACACAGACACACAGAAAGACAGACACACACAGACACAAAGACAGACACACACACACACAGACACAAAGACAGACACACACACACACAGACACAAAGACAGACACACACACACACAGACACAAAGACAGACACACACACACACAGACACAAAGACAGACACACACACACACACAGACACAAAGACAGACACACACACACACACACACACACACACACACACACACAGACACAAAGACAGACACACACACAGACACAAAGACAGACACACACACAGACACAAAGACAGACACACACACAGACACAAAGACAGACACACACACAGACACAAAGACAGACACACACACAGACACAAAGACAGACACACACAGACACAAAGACAGACACACACAGACACAAAGACAGACACACACAGACACAAAGACAGACACACACAGACACAAAGACAGACACACACACAAGTCAACAATAGACTTCTCCGAGACATAACCTGTTGGAACGTAGAACAGAGCTGCTCGGATCACAAAATAATTTCATTCAAAATAGGAAATAAATCACAAAATCCCACATGGAAGTTTCAAGCCATAAGATACATAACAAAATAGAGAAATATAACAAATTCATAAACCTGTTAGCAACAAACTTGACCTCAAATTTTAATTGCAAGAGTAGTAGCGATAACTTGGACCAGGAACTCGGCAAAAAAGTTAACAGTAATTTGAACGCTGATCATCTAACCGAAATATTCCACTCTTCCCTGAAGGAAGCATGCAGAGGTGCATTTGGAGTTGGTAGGTGCAGGAAAAAGGAGTTCAGAGGCAAACCTGTTCCATGGTGGACGGCCGAGCTTACAATATTCAGAAAAAGGGCGAACGCATTAAGACGACGCTATCAAAGAACCATGAACAATGAGCAGCTAAGACAAGAAAGAAAAATGCAATATTGCAAAGGCAACCAAGAGTATAGGGAAAAATTGAACACCGAAAAGTTAAGATCTTGGAAGGAATTCTGTAGTGCCACTGACGGAAATAATCCATGGTCAGTTGTTTACAAAATTGCGGCTGGGAAAACTAGAAGCCAGATCTCTCTTACTACACTACAGAAAGAAGACGGAACTTATACCGAAGACACTAAGAACAATTCAGTACATGCTAGACAAGTTTATCCCGGATGACAGTGAATAGGATGATACTCAGCGACAAAGAGAACTAAGAAGACGGGCAACGGTACCAATTGATACTCCAAACGATATGGAATTCACGACTATAGAACTATTGTCAGCATTGAGAAACTTCGACCCAAGAAAATCACCAGGAGATGATGCAATAACTAGCGATATCCTGCTAAGGGTTTCAAGAGATTCTCAACTTTCTTCACAGCCTTATACAACAAGTGCCTCAATAGCGGTCAATTTCCAGAAAGATTGAAGCGTGCAGTAATAGTTCCGGTAATCAAGCCGGGTAAAGAAGACAGCCCCAGAGTAACGAAATACCGACCTATCAGCTTGATAAATATAAATGGGAAAATTTTAGAAAAAAATTATGATGAATAGGATTCAGCATCACATCAACACCAGAAATCTTATGAATGATACAGTTTGGATTTACGACCCAGAAAAGCACGGTAGACGCACTTATGACTATGAAAACTTTCATTGAGAACAACTTGAATACTTAGGGATATATTGCTCTCATAAGCCTTGACGTAAAAGGAGCTTTTGACGCTGCCTGGTGGCCCAGTATATTAAATAACTTAAGAGAACTGGAATGCCCAAGAAATTTGTACCAATTATCTCAGAGCTATTTCAAAAACAGGACAACAAGTCTAAGCACAAATGAAGTTAGCACTGAGAAAGAAGCCAAAAGGGGCTGCCCACAAGGATCCTGCTGCCGAACCGGCTACTGGAATATTTTGTACAACTCCCTGCTCAACTTAGTCTATACAAAACGAACTGAATTAATCGCTTTTGCCGACGACCTACTTCTCATGACGAAAGAAATGATCATGATAGACGTAGAAAACTTTGCAGATCACGACTTGAAGAAAGTTGAATATTGGGCAAGAGAAAATAAAACTACTTTCAATGACGCTAAATCAAAAGTATTAGTGATATGAAGAAAGAAACAATCTGCAAACGAGAACATAAACGTCTATCTTAATAACAAAATTATAGAACATGTAGACATCATGAAATACTTAGGCATTCATATCGACAAACAGTTCAAGTTTCATTATCATATTGACCAAGTGCATGATAAAGCTATAAGCCTAATTCACACTTTATCTAGGTCAGCAAAACTAACCTGGGGACTTGGAAGCAAAGCACTAGAAACAATATACAGAGGAGCTATAGAACCTATACTGACGTATGGAGTACCCTTATGGGCACCTGCATTACACAACCCGAAGAATCTGAGAAAAATTCAGAGAATCCAAAGGTTGTTTATCATAAAAATTACGAACGCATATACGTCAATTTCATTTGACGCATCTTGTGTCATTGCTAGCATCCAACCCATTGATATCACAATTGAAGGGAAAGTCAAACCGTACAACTTCTTGCAAAATAAACAAGACACTGACGCACCATTGCCCCCCAGTGACTGGAACCACCCTGCAGAGGTACCGGAAGTTAAAGAAGCTGATGATGAAGACTATATTCAAAATCTACACGGATGGAAGCAAAATAGGAGAGCAAGTGGGTGCAGCAGTTGTAATATTCAAACAAGTGACTTCAATTCGAGAGTTAAAATACAAGCTAGACAGAAGAGGTACTAATAATCAGGCAGAACAACTGGCCATATTGAAAGCGCTACAACAACTTCAAAACTTTAACAACACACCGGAGGAAGAGAAGACTGTAGCGATATATTCAGACAGTACAGTAACCCTAGCCATTCTGCCGAATAATAATAAACATAACTCCATAGCAGAGAAAACCCTTAATATATGTAAAACCTTACACAGACAAAAATGGAGAATACATTTCAGTTGGGTGAAAGCGCATGTAGGTATATGTGGAAATGAGTTAGCAGACAAACTAGCGAAATCCGCTGCTCTAGATGGAGATCTGCCCAATAGCTACAGTTTAATACCTAAATCTGTAATTATTTCTGAAATAGAAGAAACAGGACATCAAGTCTGGCAGAATAGGTGGAATGCCACGGACAAAGGGTCACTCAGCAAATTATTCTTTCCAACAATAAAAGATAGACTGAAGACAATGCTTCCTTTAACACCAATTTTCACAGCAATAATTTCCGGCCACGGAAAAACCAAAGCTTATTTACACCGATTCCATATAGTAGACGATCCAAAATGCACATGTAACAGCTCCCAACAAACCGTAAACCATGCAATATACGAATGTGTAGACAAAAGTCAAAGAGCCAAGCTAATACAAGATGTAACTCTAAATGGAAGCAAGTGGCCAGTAACCAACGAGAGTCTTGTAAACCACCACCTAAAAGCATTCTGTAAATACATAAATTCAATTAACCTGTAAAGATATGTAAATATGTATAACTTGTGAAATCAACTTCTAAAAGATGTAATGTAATATTAACATATAAATATGTACAATTTGTAAAATCAAATTGTTGGAAAAATGTAATGTAATGCATGTAATACTACTATGTAGTGGGGCATGCTGATTGTTATCAATAAAGAAAAAAAAAAACAGACACACACACACACAGACACACAAAGCTTTTACACTCGGCTCTGGCCAAAGAATTTCAATGCGAAACACATCGAACGACCCTGGAACAGACCGACAAATAAATCAGCGAAATTATTAATGATTCTCGAGATGCTGAAAAGGTGACAAAGATTCAACACGTGCATCTTTTTTTTTTCTCTTTTTTTAATTTTTTTTTTTTGGAGGCGGCCCCACACCCGCCGCCCCCGGTGACGATCGTCTCTGCCTTGAAGAGGTTACATCGCCTCCCCAAGCACATGCTGTTAAGGCTAAACATGCAGAAACAGGCAGGGCAAAGGGGGGTGATTGTTAGTGAAGTGCATGCGTTGTTAGTCGGGTTCCGCTGAGCACCCCGGTTAGTGACGTACATTTCTAGCCTGTTCGCTGATGGCGAGCAGGCATGGGGGAAAATATCAACCAAGAAGAAATCTTGTACCATGGTGGAATAATCAGCTCACGATGTTAAGAAAAAGAGTGAACGCTCTGCGCAGAAGATTCCAGAGAACAGCAAATAACCAACAGCTCAGAGACGAAAGACCATTGCTATACATTGAAGGAAAACGTGAGTACCAGAAGCAAATACAAAACGAAAAATTAGACTATTGGAAAAAATACTGTACCATCGAAAACAGAGGCAACCCATGGCACGCAGCATATAAATTGGCTGCAGGGAAAATAAGGAACCAGCCCACCCTAAAAGCTATCCAGAAAATAGACGGAAGCTACACACCCGATACTCAGGAAACAATTACGTATATGATGGACCACTTCACTCCCAAAGACGATGTGGAAAGTGACACAGAACAACAAAAGATGCGAAGGCATATGTTAATTGGTTGATAGTCACTCTGGTAGTCGAAATGGTCAAATACATTTGTAGTCGTACATGTAGGTAATATTTACTTGCTTCCATAATTCATTGTTTTGTGGTACAGGAACACATTCTGATTCCCGTGCATAAGGTACGCTTAAATAAAAAATAAACAAAGTTAAGGGTTATTTCTCTTCTTCGATCAATAATGGCAAGCTAATCAAAGTAACACTATAACAGACACTGTAGACAAGACGCGTAGTAACATTCATAAAACGTTCTCTACCTACTGTCGTCTATTATATAGCTACTACGTCACTGATTTATCTTCCATCATCATTGGATTGCATACAAAATAACTAGCTACCGGAGTTTTAAGTCAAATTAACCCTCACTTTAACTTTGTCTGTAAAATAATTGTTTTAATATTTTCTTCGTAGTTTGGCGATTTATATGCATTGACGTTATTAACTTCTCTACAATACAAGGTTCTTAAAACCTAAGATTGAATACTTGTTAGTGCAGATTCTAAAGTTAAAAGTACCACACAACTTGAAAGGTACCAAATTTTCCTTTTTTCTAGCTTTGAGAGATTCCTTTATGAAATATTTGTAATGAAAGTTAACTATCAAAAATAAACATCGTAAGTACATGGTGAGCGTACTTTAATGTTTCTTCTTAGGCTCTTGTTTGGCATTGCAGTAAATAAACCCCAATTTGTTGCCTTAAACAATTGCTCATTATCATGTAACTCCTAATAAAAGAAAGTATTTTAACGCAACTGACGTCACTAGCCTAAGATATGCATAGATGTTAAAGCAGGGTAATTTGTTTCTATTCTTTTGTTCCTGTAACACTTTCATTTGTTCAAAACACGACTGCGTTCTAAAGCTTAAACGAATATGCAGTGTCAGTTTCAGATATGTATTTATTTTCTTTACGCATCGCCGACTTGTTTAGGTTAAGTGTCAACTCCTCATTAAGATCTTTTAAGTTGCAGTTAAATTAACATTTTCAGCCAATATACATCTTGAACTTTGTTAAATAGCAAGGAATACCAAGGTTGAATTCCAAAATTCGAAGTTCTAATTCCTATGACCTTGGGGCTCAGCCAAAAATTAGTCAAGTTATAGCAAACAACTTGTGACACGGCGAACATTGCGATGTTCTAGTATTTTTTACTTTTTATACTAACCTTATCAAAGTAGAGAATATGTAAACTTAACTAAGTCGCTGTTGCATATTGTTTCGAGATTCAAAAAGTATTCTATGTATCAAGAATCTACATTGTTTACTAAGTAAATGAAATTAGAAGTTTCATTTTAATATTCCTGTCAGCAGATTGCATTTGTTTCGTTGATGTCAGAGGTTACCTTTGGCACTTCATTGTATATATAGAGAATTAATTACTACTTGGAATATATAGGGATACATTATCAAGCCTGAACTTGTTTAAAATATTTATATCTATGCTGTTTAAATAATATGATCAAAATCTTGTGTAGTTACACAATCTTAGATTGCGTTACAACTTACAAAATTCACTTAACATTACTTTGAATTATATTGTACTCGAAACATGTAAAAAAGACACTTGAAAACTTTAAAAACTTTATACCATTATTCTTCTCGCTCTATAAGAACACAAATGAGGACATTTGGACTACTTGATTTAGCGGATGTAACAATATTCTTGTAACTTTTAACTGTAGTAATAGTTTTAACCCTTCATTATGATAATTATAATGACGATAGGGAGGGTATCTACCACGGCATCACACAGAGTGAAACGACCCCCCCCCCCTCTCACCCAGGGAGGATTACCGAGCTGTCCCCGAAGGGCGCCCGGCACCTCCGTGGGGCTTTCCATAGGGCACGACCTGGACAACCAACAAGCCCCCAATCTGGTGCGAAGGACTCAAGACGGGATGGAAGTGGATACACCACTTACGCGCAGCAACTCCAAAGGGGAAGGCTACCGATTGTACGCTGGACTATATGCCTTCCCTCAACCCCGTCCGGAGACGTACCCGATCTCCCACGGGTATCTGGAACCACTACCCCCTCGAGTCCAACCCAATCGGGGCTGGGCAGTTCGGCACGAGGTACCTCTAGTAACGTCAGAGGTATCACGAGTGCTAGGGGTCCGCAGCGCTCGCACCACGGCAGCTTAAGGGGACGGATCCCCTCCCCTACGGGAATTTTTAACCCTTATTTGTAATTTGTCGCGACTGACTAATCCGGCAAAACTTTCGGTATGTTGGATAAGTAAAACTAAAATTAAAGTACTTAAATACAAGTCACCCTTTTACTATTTCACTCCCATAAAGATAAATACGTAGCAATGCAATACTGGGGTACATAAAATGTTTACAGAACACTCGAACACTTATGTCGGTCACTCAAATGTGTTTTTAAATAAACGAGTACTCATAGCTATTTAATGTATATTGTGTGGAGTATTTGTATGAGAATCTTGGTTCAAAATTGGATACCAGTATTTGAAGGGAAAACAGTTTTAATATCCACTAAACACAAACATATATCTTAGATATGCTCCTTGTGGATACATCTGTGAGAGTGTGCGCATGCGCGTGCGCCGACAAACAAAAGGTAAAGTTAGGCAAGTCCAGTTTGTTCTAAAAAAAAAATGCAGCAAACCTATCTGCAGAAAATCTTTACATAAAAAAAGTTGAGATGTTCTATATTACTTTTTGTGAAATACCTAACTATTTGAACAAAATAGGACATCTTTAAATATCTATGAGAAACGAAATGTTTATCTTGAACGTCGTGACAGTCTGAAGTATGACTTGTTCTAATGGCAACAGTAAAATGTCCTGTAGCTGGTAAATCAAAAGTAGGGCCGGTATTTTTAGGAGGAATAATCCTTTATTTTAGATTTTTCTTCATATAAATTTTTAGTTTTGTATTTATGTAATTTTTTAGTGTTTTTTTATATAACTTTTTTTAGTTTTTCCTTTATTCAATCTTTGTTTTTCGTTATTATAATGGTCATTTTAAGTTTATTAAAATAAATTTTTTAAATGTCTTGTTTATAAGTCTATGTACTGATAACTTTCCTTTTCTGCTACATATTTTAATATTTATTCATGAATTTACTTCACAAAAGTAACTATACATTGTCAAATATATTCAAAGATAGGACAAAATACATTTACCGTTTGCTTTGTTGGTTATTTTTTGTCACTGCAGTAAATAGTTATATACATACACAAATGTTCTGGGCTAAACGATTTCCTACACTTTCTTTTATGACGAAAACGTTCTTTCAACAGAACATGACGTCATTGTCGCGGGTGCAGCAAGTCAGAACTCACATGGTTTATGTCCACCCTAAAATTGCGATGTACATAGTACAGTTTTACTTTAACCACCCATAACCTGTAGTTCAGAGCAACAGATGGTTCAAACACACACAGGGCGATGGAGGTTATAGAGCACAACAATTCAATGAGCTTTTAATATCTGCATCAAGATGTCCTGTGCTGCGTTTAACGGGAGTTTCAATCGGAAAGACATCACTTTCTCCCTTTTGTAATCTCTAAAGTAATATTTCTGTACGTGTTTATCTCGGTACATATAAAACAAATATATTTTACTGTGAAAAAAAAATCTATAGCTGGAGTAATAAAATGCATATATCTAATAACCTCAAAGAACTACTCCAGGGAAACATTTCATCTGTTTATATTCTATAGTGTTCTGTCTGATGTTTTTAAGGAGCAGAATTCGAAGTTCGATAAGACTGATCTATCCGGAAATCATCTTTGAGATGAATATCGCATAAATTTACTCTCTAATATGACCTTCCAAATTAACATTCAATATCGCGAAATATTCTTCGTTTCAAAAAGTGAAAGCAGCTCTTTAAATTGCTGAAGGTGTCAAACGCTCATTTAGATATTTTTAGGTGAGAACCTTAAAATTAAACATACGAGCCGTTAATAAATGCAGCAGTATATATAGGGATTGGAGAATGTTGAATGGTCCTAGCACCTGTACATACTATTTCCTACTGGGAGTACTATGAAGTGGTCACAAAAATAGCTGACAGTAGAAAGTACCACGTGCTTGGGTATGATCGAACCGGGTAACATTACGTAGACGAGAACCAATACCGTCAGGACATGGATTAAGATCCAAACAAAGACTTACTACACAATGGACATTCGGTTAAAACACAATTTAAGTCAATTTAGTGTATCTCATTAAAGAATTTCGAGATATTAGTTCAGTTCATTTTAATTTTCCAAAGGTTTAACATTCCAAAATGCTCAGCTCCATTCTTGAGTTTCTCGTGATCTCTTGGTAATGACATGGAACTTGAAAGACAACACACAGCTTACCTTCTTGTTAAACATTTAACGATCACTTCAGTCTCGTATTTAAAACAAAATTAAAACGAAACTAATTCTGTAAAAGTTTATCTTCAACTTGTAGCAGATGGAAAGTAAGCATTTGTAAAAATGTGGGTTGAGAAAGCTGAATAATTACATTGACCTTTGGTCGTGAACACAAATGAACCTATTTTCAGTGGCGGCTCGTGGCATTAAATTGTGGGTGTTCAAAAACCTACACTTAAAATGCACACCACCACCACCACCACCACCACCACCACCACCACCACCACCACCACCACCACCACCACCGCCGCCTTTGCCGCCGCCGCCGAGTACTAGCTCAAATGTGCCACCAAATTTTATACAATCTATTAGACTAGAAAGCATGTATCTATTCTTATGAGATTGCTCATTGTGTTGCTTTACTGACAGTCTGTAAGCGCTATCCAGCTGAGCACTAATATTCACACAAGCAAACATGGCGAACTGAATATATGTATTCGTATGTGATCGTGAATTCCCGTGCTTCTTTATCTTTTCGGTAAGATGTACCAAGTCGTTACCTCCTAGTTTTGTCCAATTACTCACTTCAGAGCTAAACAGAAGGCACGAAAAGCAAAAACCGCATAGCCATTTACAGGTTGTGCATACATTGTTAAATTTGCGGCTGTAGTGCCGCTCTGATTCCTGTAACACGCTCAAATGTCAAATTGGACTCCGAACGTCCTAGTTGCTTTATTACATTTTTTTCTTCGTAAGCCAGTTTATCTGTTTTACTACATAAAATGGAATCCAACGAGTTCATAGCCACCCCTTGAGAGTAGTTCAACAGTCAAAGATTCGAAAACCTCGTGGTCGGTCGCTGCACACAAAGAATAACTATATTGCGCTAAAACACTAGTTGTACTTTATGCACTACGAAACTCAATTGTCTTATCTGCTGATTATCTACAAATTCCAAGTTTATCATTGTTTAAAACGAAACATCTGTGTAGAAACTCGACCGCAATAATACATCGTATTCAAAGCAATAACGCAAACACTCATAGCGCCAGGAGTTGTAAATATTCTTTGTATTTGGAGATAGTTGTAGTTAAACTATAGATAGTAGCACATCCCAGAGATGACCAAGAACTCTGGAGTTGCCAATGTGAATTAACGTGCACATTGTAATTGTGCTATGATCTGAGCGTACCCAGCCAATACCTGTCTGTAGCATTTGTTTACGCATGCGCAGAGCGTCAAACGTTACATGATGTGCTAGTACAAGGGATGTGTGCTAGCTGAAACGTTGCCAGATACTCATACTATCGTCATCATTCTAAAGGAGTGACCGCGGTAAATACAAATAACGAATGAAAAGGGTATCTACAAGACAAATATTGGGGGTTCACGAGCTTTTGTGCTCCAAAACAGCAGCCGTCCTGCTTATTTTAATTATACTGATAGGCCACTTGGAGTTACCTCTATGGACCATCTCTTTGCTCACGGTTGGCTTCTCTTGTAACATGACCTTTAAGAAGTTTTGTAATTATACTAGTTTTACAACAAATTATAATTATATTATTTACATATCTTCTAGATTTAACCGACTTTCATGGCATTGTACATAATGCAGTATGTATACTGTATAGGAAGAGTATTCAACACACTTGTGTGAGAAAGTAAGTCTTGAAGGAAGTATATGTTAGGCCACTTCACAAGTGTTTCATGGATTCGCCTTCAAGCTGCAGGAGAGAGCGGATATACTACTGTGCAGCGAGCTTATTGGACTTCAGTACAGTGCTTCTATCATTGAGTTTGTGACCAAGAGGATCGACCTCCAAGCTATGTGGCCTGTACTGCTCAGAGTAACAACTAATTGTCCTTATAGGATTAACACAATGAACTATTTTGGAAATGATCAAACATTTTCAGTAAACTACTAAGGTTATGTACACATCGTTTAGTAACTAATAACGGGCGTATTTTATTTTTGAAAATAGTGATCTTTAATTAGAGAATGTCGTTATACCTCAAATTATGATTACATATATAAACGTTTTGCCGCGAGAGCATTGTTGATTCGAGGCGGCGCGGGCAACGAGATCAAAGAGACGGGCAGGGCAGTGCGGAGATAAAAGCTCGGCGAAACGGGGGGGGGGGGAAGGAGAGTTCGTCTTTCTTCGAGCACAGTCTTTATTGCTTGAGAACATTCCGGATAATTAGTCAGCTATAAAAAGGGAGCCGCCTTCCGCCCCTGGCAGTTAGTTGGTAATTTAACTCGCGTGCGTAAACGGCTGTTTTAGTCGATGACTTTGCAAGTTGCATTGTCTATGTGAGGTAATTCTGGACTGTAAAGATTGATAAAAGTGTTTCTACGGAAATAAAGAGCAATTTTTAGTGTTTGTAACCTGGGCTTTAAATTTCACGAACCCACAAAGTCACAGTATGTCGCCCACAGAAAACTTGATTACATGAGGAAAGTAATTTATGTTCTATTCTTTATCTTTCCATTATTTTTGTAGCGGAATCACGCTTAAGGCTGCTTCAAACAAATTTATATGTTCATATAGTCACAGAAACAGATCAACTCCGTGGTAGGGATTGAAGCCGTTTATGGCGCTCTCCCCAGGCACCGAAAGCAACTAAGAATTCCGTCGGTGAGGTAGCCAGCTATTGTGACCGAGCTATGGTTCATCCGCACCCCCCACCCTTCCCTTTCCTTGCGGGACTGAAAATCCAATTTCTCTCCAAGTCACAACGCGTCAAATACGCTGAGGAAATGTACAGTAAACTATTCATCATTGCGAAAGGGACTTTGAAAGATGACCAATTTGTGAAAAAGTTTCTTAAGAAACCATGTCGACTTGAACTTCCTTTAAGTTGTTAAATGTAATTATCTCTTCCACAAAACATTAGTTTTAATATAGTTACAGCATTCCTCTTCATTTGTTATTTGATAAGCTTTCAGTCGCAGTACCTCGGTACTCGAGGTTATAAAGATTTACCAGTAACTTATTACCAAGTAACAGTAAAATACAGAAATAGTTTAATTCCTAAACAACTTTTACTCTTGGTTAATTACATTTCTTTCGCTACATGACTGACCAAACACGGTTTAACATACCGCGTAATAGATAATTTAAGAATACTTTTGATTACTCCACATGCACTTCATTACTATATTTGAGCCACGCTGGTTCTGTCAAATTAAGTATTCTTTAACAAAGAACAGTTTTGAAGTAACTATCAATCTGGGTATCAATGGCTAAGTAAGAAACATTTCTCGACATTATGTAACTGCGTTTGCTCTGCCAGTTTAAATGACAATTGAGATTTCTAATTAAAACAAGTTCAGTAAACTTCTCCCAACGACTGTTTCTTATCCCAAAAGAAAATGTCGAGTAACCCTAAGCCCCCACTTTATAATTTCATTCATATTTCTACTCCTATATAACCTGACTGTCTAGCGAATTTAAATTATGAAAACGAAAAATGCAAGATAATTTCGTAACTTTGTCCTTTACATTATACATTTTGTAAAACTATTTTATTACAAAATGGCCCTAACAATTTTAATTAAATTATATATTTTAAATATTTTGCTGGGAGGTTAAATCTCATTTTCTGGAAAGACCCTCAAAAGTCCTCTTCATTGTGGATAAGTTTATTATATATTGATGAACAAGACAAAACTTTTCTACATAGAAATGGAACTCTTAAGAATATTTTAAGAAAGGATTTCCGAGATATTCGCTGCTGTCGGTTTGTATGTTAAATTACGTACCTATACTTTTTCAACTGATAAGGAACTATTCTCTTCTGTCTGCGTGGCTTACTGGACGCCGGTTCAAACTCGAGGCAGACCGATGATTTTTTATGTACTTAAAACTGACCGACCCATATTACGGACACGCAAAAAGACTTATTTACGGCATACCGGCAGCTCTCATATGACAGTTTACATTGTCATCAATGAGGAAAGTTTCCCTGTGGTCGTAATTCACATAGCAATACGGGTTTTATACATCTATCACTTTAGTCTAGGGAAAATTCCAGTCATTGGATAGCTGTCGTGTTTCAGGATTGTCATAAAGACAACTTGAGGTAGTAAGATACAACACTGAACATAGATAAGAACATTAAATATTTTATAATGTAAGGATATCTGACAAGCCAATAGTGTGAAAAATTGTTTTATGTCGTAATAGTTCGACTAACCGTTTTATAAATTATTTATTTACTTAATATAGTGAAGTCTACAAATGAATATATAGAATGTAGAGTCAATAGCTTTTGTACTTTACGTCCTCCAACGTTAAGTCATATGGGACAATGAATGGAATGGGTGAAATGTTCAAATGAGCCGGGAGTTCATAAAGCTTAGTTACCCGACATTCGTCTTTCAGGAAACCTTATCCAGGTAACTCACCCTCAACGAGATTCGAACTCAGGATCGCTTGAACGTGAGGTAGACATGCTACCACCACGCTACCGAGGCGGCCATCATGAATAGTGAGTAAAAATTACACGTAGCTGGTTTTCTAAAGATTTTGCAAATGCGTGAACCTCAAAACACATTTGGATATTGAATTTTCGTGTGAGATAAGGCACATTCTCTACATATGACAGTTAAGTGACCGAGAAAGTGGTAAATTGTTACATTCCTCTATCGGCAGTATAATAATAGAAACGGAAAAACACACACACACACACACACACACACACACACACACACACACACACACACACACACACACACACACACAGTAACTGGACAATACTAAAGGGATGTCCTGAAAATATGGCAAGTCCATATTAGGCGCAAAAGACCACATTTCCGTGAAGCAGGCTGGATACTACACCACGATAATGCGCGGCAACTTATTGCCAATGTTGCGTGAAGTGCATCCCTTACCCTCCCTATAGTCCGGATTTAGCCAGATGTGACCTATTTCCTAACTTGAAGAAACGCCTTCGTGGGAGACATCCATCAGAAGAAGTGGTGAAGGCTGCGGAGGAGATTTTGAAGGATCTCTCAAAAATAGTTTCCAGCATGTCTTTGAAGACTGGCAGAAACGCTGGGACAAGTGCATCGCATTCAGGAGACTATTTTGAAAATGACCATGAAAATTATGAGGATGAGTTAAGGTACGTTGTCAAAAAAACTGGCCCTTTATTGAACGGCCCTCGTACATCGCATTCAGCAACGCTTGGGGCCAGGCAACTGAGGCCGCTTAGCGTGAAGTTTCGGTGATTCTTGTTTGGTAGACAAAGTGTAGTTTTAAAATGAATAGAATGGATTATTTACTGAAAAGTCACTTCCATCCATTAAAGATATAAAAAAAAACTTGAAATTAAACCACTAGGTGCACATCATCCGAATAATTTTACATTTATGCAATAAGAACGTTCTGTAAAGTTAGTTTGGTAAGAAATCGTATTTTACAATTTTTTGTATCAGCTGTGTCTGAAATTCGTGAGAACGGAGAAGATTCTAGATTGATCACTTGATCCTCTCTCAAGAAAGCAAATTACCGTTCTGAAGCGAACCTGAATTCAGATGCTAAAGAAGTGTGACAGTAGTTAACCAAACGAAAGGACGATGCAGACAGTATCATATTCAATACTTTTGGAATTATTGACCCAAAGAAATTGATTACGTTCAGAGAAAATTTCCCTACTGACAGATGTCCATCAAACTACAATCCCATGATCTACTTGAAGTTAATAAATGAGTTATCAGTAATTTGCAATAGTGATACATTCAAAGATAACCCTCACTCAGTGAACTCTTTAATTTTTTCATACAACACTCCTTTGAGAAAGTTGTTTCCTGAAGTACACAAAACGCTGCAAATTGCACTAACAACTCAAATTCTCACAGACGAGGCAGAGAGAAGTTCCAGTACATTTAACACCATGGGCCAAGATAGGCTGTTTGTTCCATTTACAAAGAGAAAATCTTTAACTTCAACAACAGAATAATTTAAATGTTTACAGCCTAAAATAATAGATGCTCAACTCTTGTACAAGTAATACTGCTACTTGGTGACTTCTATTTTATCTTAATTAGTTACTTGAAGTTTAAAAATGTATAGTGTTTTGACATCTGTTATTGCAGTGTTTTTGGCAATGCAACTAAAGGTGACCTGCTTTAACAAATATAACTACACTTTACCTTCATTACAAACATCTTCACATCTGGTCCTAAGGGCTCACGAAGTGAGCACCAACACTG
Source organism: Mantis religiosa (assembly GCA_030765055.1). Classification (NCBI taxonomy): domain Eukaryota; kingdom Metazoa; phylum Arthropoda; class Insecta; order Mantodea; family Mantidae; genus Mantis; species Mantis religiosa. The sequence continues at coordinate 227,574 of CM060956.1, forward strand.
GAATGCCACATGACACCAGCTTTCTGTCAAACAAATGCCGCTCACCATGCAGTTCGACAAAATATCACGTACTCAGAGGTGAATGTTACACAGAATTCCAAAATACGTCGAAGCTTTCTTTGTGTAATCTTATAATGCCGATCATGTTAACTGGTTAATTTCCACCTTCTTGTACTTCGTTATTAGTAAGATGTTACAGTAAGTTTATACGACAAATATATTTTCACTCCAGTGCAAAACTTGGTTTTTATTTAGCCTTAAAATGAGTCGACTCAATTTTCTTATTTACATTACTTTAAAGCGGAATAAATAGACTGGTGTTAAACTTTTTTCCCACTGTACCAAGCACTTAATGCATTACTTTATGTCAGTATAAGTTTTATTTGGTGATGAATAAGAGACTACAGATTCTTTGAAAGACAATACTTTGTGCAAATGTAGAAACGACAGGAATATTTTCTAGACTATTACAATTCCTAGTACACAGAGAAGGGACGCTAACTTTGACCTTGGTTGGTAGTTTAAATTTCAAAACTTATCCAAGGGCATTTCAAAATAAAGAAAGCCTATACATTTTCATTTTTAAGTTAACTGATCTTTTCCTTCTCTTCTCGTGTTTATTGTATATCTTTACCACAAATATATAAGGTATATTGTATATCGAGTAGAGAGGCGACAAACCCTTTTGCAATTAAAACATGAAAATAGATTAATTTACAGCGTACTTTTACGTTACATAGAAAATATAATTATGAGAACGATTATATTAATTAAAACATGTTAGATATGTTTATTCAGCGGCATGTGTTAAAGTGCGAACGCTAGCTAGCTTCCACCCCTTCTTTGTTTATGCAAATACACGCGCTTAAGAGAAAGAAAGGCTTGGGAGCTCGCCGAAATACTAGGGTGATATCAAAGGCGGCAGCAATATATCAGGAAATTCTTTTGGCTTGGAATCTTAAGGTGCTGTATTACCTATTAGCTGTTGATTTTCACGTCCTAAAACTTAATCATAAGGGCATCAATTCTTTTTACTAATACGTTTTAGAAGGAATTAACTTACAATAGTCAACATGAAAAATTAAATGCCATGGCCGGGATTTGAACCAAAGATATCGTGGTTTCCATCCATTCGCTCTAACCCATTGAGCTACCTTGGCCAAAGTGCTGTCCTGACCTTAAATTCTTCATTTCACTCATATTTCCCCCGCAAACCACTAGGGGCTCTCGTATTCGAGATACACCGTTTGTGGCGACTTACTATCTTAAGTACTTAAGTCCCAGGCTTCATCATTTAACTCTTATTTTAGTTAATTGATGGAAATTAATAATTTCTTCCCACTAGTCGTATATAGGCTAAGGTTTTTTTATAGCGTCAGCATGAAAAATTCAATGCCATGGCCTGCCTGATATCACGAAGGAGCAGAATTCGAAGCTCGTTAGGACTGACTTATCTGGATATCTTTTCTTGAGGTGAATAGTCATTTAAGGCTGCATTCACTTGCTTTATTAATATACTCTCGAATATGACCTTCCAAATTAACTTTGAAAGTCGGGAAATATTCTTCGTTTCAAAAAGGGAAAATAGCTATTTTAGCTCACAAACCCGCACTACATTTTTAGGTGAAATAAAAATAAAACCTAATTATATTAGTCTATAATACTGTTTCCTGCAACTATTTCCTACTGGGAGTACTATGAAGTGATTACAAAAATACCCAGCAATAAAAAGTTCCAGTGCTTGAGTGATAATCGAACCGGGTAACATTACGTAGACAGGAACCAATGTCGCCAGGACAAGGACTAAGATATAAACAAAGCTTTACTAAACAAATGAACATTTGGTTAAAACACAATTAAAGTTATCTCATTAAAGAAGTCAGAGAACTTAAATCCGTTTTGTTTTAATTTTCCAAAGGTTTAACACTCTAAAATGCTAAGCTACATTCTTGCGTTTCTCGTGATCTCTTGATAATGACATGAAAACGTACAGCTTACCCACTTTATAAACATTTAACTAACGCTTAAGTCTTATTAAAACAAAATTAAAATGAAACATTCTACAAATGTTTATCTTCAACTTGTAGAAGAAAGGAAACTAAACATTGTGGGTAACAATGTGGGTTCAGAAAGCATAGTAAATATTACATTAAGCTTTGGTCATAAAAATGTATATAAACTTATTTTAATTATATTTACAGCGCGCTAAGTTTTGTGATCAAGTGGATAGACCTCCGAGCAATTTCCCCGTACTGCTCACAGTAACACCTAATTTTTCTGCTAGAATTAACCCAATGAACCATTTTGGAAATAATCAACTTTCAGTGAACTACTGATCTGCACACGTTGTTTAATAATTATTGAAGAGCATGTTTTGTTTTTCAAAATAGTGATTTTGAATTAAAGAGAATGTCGTTATACATCAAATTATAATTAAATATCTAAATGTATCTTGCCCATAGAAAACTTATTGAATTATAACATGGAGATTTTTTCGAGTTGCTCTATTCTTTATCTTTCCATTATTTTAGAGGGGCAACCAACTTGAGTCTAATTCAACAAATATATACTTTCATATAGTTACAGCATTACTCTTCATTTGCTATTTGGTAAACTCCTTCAGCCCCAAAATCTCGGTATTCGAGTTGAAGATTTACTAGTAATTTATTACCAAGTAACAGTAAAATACAGAAATAATTCTTCAACTGAGCGTTATTTACTTCCTCCGTAAATTAAATCTACTGACAAACATACGGTTTATTTAACATTCCGCGTAATAGATAATTTAAAAATCCTTTGATTACTCCACAAACTTTATTGCTACTTTATTATGCTTGACCATGTTGGTTCTGTCTAATTAAATTCTGCTTAATAAAGAACAGCTTTGAAGTAATTACCTAGCTGGGTATAACGGTTAAGGAAGAAAACATTTCGACATTATGTAACTGCGTTTGCTCTGCAAGTTTAAATGACAATTGAAACAACTAATTAAAACATGCTCAATAAACTGCTTAACTATAAACGAACACCAAAACTAATTACAAAATTTACTGTTAATACACGATCGTCACATTCTCTTACAGTAGAGGAAGTATTCTATTACATCCAAAAATTATTTACGAGATTTAGTTACAAATACATGTCTTGAGGTACAATTAGTACAAAGAACATCCAAGTCAGTAAACAGTAGTCAACCACAAAATCCGACTGAATAGGACATTGGGTATATACATTCAGCATTTTGGAACTACACAATATGAACATTTTCAAGTCCACTCCTGTGGAGTAGGGGTAGGGTATGCTTCACATTCTAAGAGATCAGTTCGAATCTCGGCTAGGATGAACTTTTCTGTACTTTTTTTTTTTTTTTCTTATTTCAAATGATGAATGCCGAGTAACTAAGCTCTTACTTTATCATTTCATTCATATGTCTACTCGTATATAACCTAACTGGCTAAAGAAGTTGAACTGTAAAAGAAAAAATCCAAGAAAATCCCTTCTGACCAATTTTTGTTGTAATTTACGTCCTCCCGCGTTGTCATATTGAACGATGAACTAAATGGGCGAAATAATCAAATTAGTCCGGGGTCCATGAAGCTTAGAGTTACGCGATATTCGTCTATTAGAGTAAGCGGAAACCCCGGAGAAAGCTTATCCAGGTAAATCACCCTAACCGAGATTCTAACTCGCGACCTTTTGAACCTGAGTGAGATGCTGCTACCGAGACAGGCATCTGTAAAACTGATTTATTACAAAATGGCTCAAACAATTTCAACTAAAACATTTCAATATTTTGCTGGAAGTTGAATACCTATCTTCAATTTTCTGCGAATACTCTCAAAAGTCCTCTCCATTAAGTGTTATATACTGATAAACCCTAAGATAGACAAATCTTACTGAAGAGAAAAAGGTTTAAGTCTTGCTAAAGAAAAAACAAAGGATTTCCAAGATATTCGCTGTTGTCGGTTTGTATGTTAAGTATACTTTATCAACTGGTAAAGCATTCTCTTTTCTTCTGTCTGCGTGGCTTAGTTGACGCCGGCTCAAACTCGGGACAGACCGATGGTTTTCAGTGTACTTAAAACCGACCGACTCAAATTACTGGCACGTAAACACTCCTGGGACAAATTTACGGCATATCGGCAGTTCCGATATGACAGTTGACAATCATTAATAAAGAGAAACTTTTATTGTGGCCATGCATCACATAGAAATACGGTTTTTATACATCACTTATGTATAGGGAAAGGCCAAGTAATTGGATAGCTGTCCTATTTCAGCATTTTCATGAAGACACTTTTAGATAGTAAAATACAGTTTTAACATTGATTAAAACATTAAACATTTCATAATGTAAGGATATATGACAAACTAATAGTGTACAAAATTGTTATACTGTTTGATAATAATTCGATTAACCATTTTAGAAATTACCTAATATAATGTAGTCTATAGAGGAATATGTAGAATGTAGAAAGTCATGAATAATTTGTAAACATTGTCTGCATTTAGCTAGTTTTGCGATTTTATGAAGCCTGAAACAAGCTTTTAGAAATAGAATTTTCGTGTCGAAGTACATTTCCTACATATGGCAGGTAAGAGGCCAAGAAAGTGGTAGATTGTTACATTGCCCTATCGCCAGCATAAGAAACGGAAGATATGAGAAAGACAAAGAGGGAGAAACAAAGAACAAGAAAGAAAAAGGATGAAAAGGAAGGAAAGAAAGAAACAAAGAAAAATATTTGCTCAGACAAATTTATATAAAGAATGTACATAGGTATTTTTATCAGCGAGACATGCCCTATCTTTATAATTAAATTGAATCAATAATATATGGTCGTCTTTTGTCGAGGTAAGCGTACATTATAACTAGCTGCTGTTTGACTTGTCATGCATTTCTTTGGAAATAATATCCTTAAGTAGTGAACTGAATCTCCTAGGATACATAAAATACAAAAGTCAGTTTAAATAACGCGTATAAGTGTTCATTTTAAGGTAAAATAGGAACACACTAGAAATTTAAACTAAAAAAGGCAAATTTTATTGTGCTATTACTCCAGAGTCGATGTTAGAAGAGTTTTAACGAATATGAAACCTTTAATTTGTGAGGTCGTTTTAATGTAACTGTATCGCCATTCTACAGCTACAATTATTCATGAAGTATATTAACCTCAGGTAATTACACATACGTACATGGACTTAAGATAAATTTCATAAATCAAGAATTCAATTTTTGTAAGCTGACATAGTATAAAGCAACAGGGACATTTAACTTCATGATTACAAACAATCAATGCATATTTAGGGCAAAAAAAAATTCTTACTCCAAACTAAATATTACTACTGTGTGTGCGTAAGTATTCGTGCGTGCGTGTATGTTTTTAATTTACGTCCTCCAAAGTTAAATCACATAGGAGGCTGAATGGAATGGGTAAAAAATGTTCAAATGGGCTCAAAGTCTATAGAGCTTAGCGTTATTTAGCATTCGTCTTTCAGGATAAGGGAAAACCCCGGATAAAAACCTTATCCAGGTAACTCAACCTGAAAGATTCGAACTCTTGAACGTGAGTAAATATTACTTGGAATATCTTTCACAAAAATAAAGTTTAAGATCTTATCCACCTTTTGTGTCACGTGAATTCATTAAAAGTGGAAGTAATCAGATACTTTTTTTAGAATAAAAATGTTGCCGCCTTATCGGATCTGTTCTACGCAACTTTATATGTAGGATAGCAAAACAAAACTCGGTTCTGTATGAAAATTATGTGACGTCAAAAGGGGCGAGACGAACATCAGACTCAATTTGTGGCATCAGCGAGGGGAATTCAGCATTTTTAAAACCAAATAAAATTTGAATACATTAAAAGTGTCATAAAAGCTACTACAAATTCTGACTTTTGTATTACGTTAATACTTTACAGCCATTTTGGACATATTTAAAACAAAATGTGCTGGACTGAAAGTTTAACGTTGCAGAAAAAAAGGTCTTTGACACAGTAAAATTTAACTCTAACTTTTATTTTACTAAACTGAAGAAATTTAAGTATTTAAATAATTATACTGTCCGCTATCTCTAACATATTTGGACAAGTTTACAAATCTCTATGAACAACTTCAAGCTCGCTAACGGCCAAGTCTAATGACGAGACAGTTTCGTCGTTAAACGCAATTTAACTCTGTTAGACCTTCATTTGGACTTGGCTTACTAAATTAAGCAGTATCGGAGTTTAACTGAGTAATTTTGGAGACGAAACTATTTAAATCAGAATTGAAAACTTTCCAAAATGTAATTGTAGAATATCTAAGTTAATGAACTTTTTAACTTTTGAACATTTGAACGTCGAAGTTTCAAAATGCCCGAACATCAACTAGTTTTCAGTATAAAAAAAGTTCAAATAAATGAAAGATGAATGAACGTACTTTTGCTATTGAGCTATAAAATATAGCAATTATATCGTTATTTTAACTTTTACGTATTTTTAATATAACGCAGTGAACCGGTATATTTGCTGTAAATGAATGCATTTAATATCTATAACACAATCACTTCGATGACCCATTACTAATACAAAAAGAGGTACGTCACTACTCACCTCGCCTTGATGTCTGTTCCCGAGTGCACTAAGCAACTGACAAGTCAACTAATGCACCACGAGACTTGACTAGCTGTCGGAACCGTCTGACTTACATGACCTCGCTCTGATGTTTATTCCCAGAGTGCACTAAGCAACTGACAACTAATGCACCACGAGACTTGACTAGCTGTCGGAACCGTCTGACGTACATGACCTCCCTCTGATGTTTGCTCCCCGAGTGCACCAAGCTACTGACAGCTCAACTAATGCACCACGAGACTTGACTAGCTGTCGAAACTGTGACTACATGACCTCGCTCTGATGTTTGCTCCCCAGAGCACTAAGCAACTGACAACTCAACTAATGTACCACGAGACTTCACTAGCTGTCGAAACTGGCTGACGTACATAACCTCGCTCTGATGTTTGCTACCGAGTGAACTAAGCAACTGACATCTCAACTAATGCACCACGAGACTTGTCGGAACTGTGACGTTCATGCATGTAGCTCATTGGTTGATGGTCACTTTGGTTGTCGAAATGGGCAAATACATTTGCAGTCGTATATGTAGACAATATTTACTTTCCTCTGTCATTCCTTTTTTTCTGGTACAGAAACACGTTCTGATAACCATTCCCGTGTATAAGAAATGGTTAAATAAAGAATAAACAAAGTTAAAGGTGATTTCTCTTCCTCAATAATGCCAAGTTATTCAAAGTAACAATGTATACTAGACTTCTGTAAGCAAGTCACGTAGTAACATTCATAAGACGTTCTGTACCTACTGTCGTTTATTATATAGCTATTACGTCAGTGATATTAATCTTACATTATAATGGGAGTATATACAAAATAAGAAGGGATCGGAATTTTAAGTCAAATAAACCATCAGTTTAGCCTTTTTGTCTCCATAAAATGATTGTTTTAATGTTTTCTTCCTAGTTTAGCGATTTATATGTATTGACATTGGCTTCTCTACAATACAAAGTTCTTAAAACGTAACACTGAGTACTTGTTACTGCACAATCTAAGGTTAAAAGTACCAAACAACTTAAAAGTTATCAAATAATTTTCCTATTTTATAATGTGTGTAGTGTTTAACGCCCGCCTTTACTACATACGGCACCGCAGGCGGTGACACTGGTACATGAAATGAAGATGGAGCACCGGTGGAATGAAGATGGCGGCGGAAACCGGAGGTCCCGGAGAAAACCCGCCCCAGCACCGTGTTGTCCATCACAAATCGCACTTTATGATCGACTGGGATCGAACCCGTTCCTATTTTATAAGTTTGGGATATTCCTTTATGACATCCTTCGAATGAAAGTTGTCAAATGCTAGACTTTGGCAATGAAGCCATCATCTCTCTTGCTCTCCAGTATTTCTGTGTAGTGGGTCTGGCAGGTAGGGCTTCACAGGTTAGAAGATGTTCAGTCATTTCCTCTTCTTTGTTGTCAAATGCTAGGTTTTGGCAATTAAGCCATTAGCTTTCTTGCTCTCCAATATTTCTGTGTAGTGGGTCCGACAGGTAGGGCCTCACAGGTTAAAAGATGTTCTTCAGTCATTTCCTCTTTCTTGCACAGAGGAGCATTTGGACTTGCATAAATTCCTGTTCTGTGTGTTTGGCCAAATAATCATGTTCCATAAGTAATCCAAAAGTTGCTACTGCAGCTTTAAGTGGGATTTCTGGAATAATTTCGGGATTTTTTATTAAAATGCTCCATTTTTTATCTTCAGCTTTGTTAGATATTGATTGGTTGTTTGTTTTTATATTTATTTTTCATTTATCTTTATGGACGTAAAAGATAAGTTTTTAATTTAGTTCTGAATTAAATTTGCACCTTATTTTGGAAAGAAAATCAGCTGATTCATTTCTAGCAATTCCACAATGTGCAGGTATCCACTGTAATAATACTTTTCTGTAGTTTTTGGAGTTGTTGAATCATTTTGTGACATTCTTTAATTTGGATTGAACTCATTTTATATTAACTTATTGCACATAATGCTTCTTTAGAATCAGAAAGTATGACAGCAATTTTGAATTTATCTATTCTGTATAGAAGGTGTAGGATGAAATATGAATAGCCGTTACTTCTGCATCAAAATTTGTTGTGTGGTATCCTGCTGGTTGATAGAATGAGAACAGTGCGCACTTAATTCCTGCTCCTGAGTTGTCCAAGTTAGATCCATCTGTGTAGATATGTAACCATTCTTCAGGTGGGTATCTATTGTTCAGTTTCTAATGCTAGTGCTTTCAGTACAGGTTTGGAAGTTTCACACTTTGTAACTATTTGTTCTAAATTAATTGAATATTAATTGGTTCAAAAGTTAGTGATTTTTCTTTGATTAAAATGTTGACTAATGGCACTGGGGATTAGTTGATTTGCATCATTATCCCCCTAGCTTCCAATTATAAAGCCTGTAGGTTCCCACTTTTGAGACCATTACATTTGTTCAAATAGTGTTTGTTCATGACGACATCCTCTTTACAGATAGTACATTTGGGTGTAGGTATGCAGTGTATTTTGTAAAGGTGTTGTGCAAGACAATCATGGCATGATTAAAATTTTTGTTTAGAATTAGGAAGATTCAGGTCTGTTTTTAATTCCGTAACTTTGTGTAGGAAACTTGTTTGTGTTTTCATCCTGATTGGTAGTAATCTTTTCTCCCATTTTGTTGTTTTTAACTGCAACATTTTTTCATGTTTTATTAGTGCCTGCTGCTCTAAAGTTACATGTATTGAATAGTTTCGAGTTAAAGCTTGCATTGCCGTGATTGGAGGCGATTTTGCTGCACCAATTATTAGACGCAGGGCCTGATTCTGGTATACTTCTAGGCGATTTATGTTAGAACAGTTTGGTGTAATTATTACCTCTGTGTTATAAAGAAGTATTGGTTTGATGAATGTTTTGTATGTGGTGTTCAGTGACTCCCGATTTTTGCCCCACTTGACTCCAGCTAATCTTTTCAAAATTGAACATTTTTTGTTGATTTGTTTACTACTGCTTCAGTACGATGTCTTCAAGATAATTTTGAATCAAAAATTGTTCCTAAATATTTTGTTTCATATGCTTGTTTCAGGTTTGTTTTCTTGTACTGTAGATTTATTTAGGGATTTTCTTTTTTAAGCTGAATATCTGGAATGTTTTATCAGTATTTATTTTCATCAAATTGTCAGTCCACTTTTCCAATAGTAACAGAGCCTTTTCCATTTAAGTTTTGGATTTCTCTATTTGTGGGGAAGATCTCCACATGATCATGTCATGTGCAAAAAGTGCCGTCTTTATTTCTGTTTTTGATACAGCCGCGGGAATATCATTGATGTAGATATTGAACAAGGTTGTACTCAATACTGCACCTTGTCGTAGGCCCATTTTTATTTGCTGGAATTTGGATGTACTGTCATTGTATTTTGTAGCACAGAAAAGATGAGAAATTAGTGATCCAATTTAATTTCCAAAGTCAGATATAAATTCAATCCCGTGACTGGGATTCAAACCATAGATCTTCAGCACTCCGACTAATGTAGAACACCTATATCCACCTTAAACCTTTTGTCCTACATAGTCTAGGGGTAACATGCCAGACCCTGGTGTAACCAAAGTCACATTAGAACCTGGTGGACGACAATGGAGGTTTTCAGGTATGCAAGCTCGTAGCACGCTTTCCTTCTGACTAAAGCTGAAGGATACCTTTACGTCAAAAGTATCTGTAGACCTGATGAAGAGCCCTCTGAGTAAAACTAATTAGTCAATTCCTTTCAAGGAATAGAACACAAGAATCAAAGCAGTTAAGTGTCCTTAAGTTTTAATACTTCACTTAGTGCCCCTAACACCAGATGGCAGAGGGTTGGGAGCACCGTAGTAGTGGAGGAAGAAGAATGTTCATTTAGACACCAAACAGCTGAGTATGAGATCGAATGATCTTGAAAACGTTTCAATTATCATAACATAGAAAGTGAAGTTGAGTGTAAACATAGTGACTCATAAATCAAACTCAAACATGAAAAATACTTTACTCTTAATAATGCTTCTGCTTTTAATGTTCATAAATAAAATCATCTTTATATTCTTGTGCATTTTATTTAAGTACCATATATATTACTAATTATTGATCACCAAAATATTGCCAGATATTAGTATAGTTCATCAAATTTTATACGTAATAGCTACATTTAACTATCATTTTCACATTGTTTGTAAAAATTATCTGAAATAAAAACATTAACATTCCAATGTATAAGTACTATGATACAATGAAGCACAAAATTAATAATTTTGAGTCCAACTAATACTCAATGCCCCACTTATTGCTAGTATTTACCTAGAACGCGTTTCGTTAGGATCTTCCTAACATCAGCTGTTGTCGACTAATGCCCGTTAGTTTGGTAAACTCATCGTAGTTGATAGGTGCATCTGTCGGCATCTTGATGAAACTGAAGTTTGGGTTTTCTTCAAAAGGTAGTTCGAAATTAAACAATTTTCTTTCATATTCCTTTATGAAGATTTTTTATCCACATGGTTAATGCAGCTGGACCTTGGGAACTTTTTAATAAGTGGATTTCTCTTTCTATACTTGATTATTCCAAAAATGGTACGCTCCCGCTGATTTATCTATTTCTTTGTTCCTGATGTTCCTAAAATGATCTTTAAGCCTAATGTTAAAGTTCCTTTTTGTTTTCCCAATGTAAAAGTTGTCACAGCCTTTGCAGTTTATCGGGTACACTTGATTGCCTGTGTGTATCTCTTTTGTATTATGTGATTTCGAAAGGTACACTAAATTTGTTCTGTGGGGCTAAAGTAATATTGTGCTCTTTGAAGAGCTTTTGGAAAAGTATAGCTCTGGGATAATAAGTAAATTTTCTGTGTGAAATTTCATTGCTGATTGGGGTAAAAGTAGCTACTTGTTTGCATCTTTGTTTTTTGAATTTATAAATTTTCCTTTTGAGCAATTCAGCACTGAATTCATTGTATTCTGCAATGTGAATGATAGTGTCGCCCTGGTGGTAGACTCGCGAAGCCGATGAAAAATGATGGCCGGTGGAGATTCTGAAAACTTCGGAACCAATCGTTACCGGTAGCGACAGACAGTTGAATGTAGAGTTGGGAAAAATAAACAGTTTTAGGTTCTAGCAATTTTGTAATGTTGAACAGTGTATTTCGAGGAGAATAAAGTGTAGTTTGTGTGTTTCGTAACCTCTTTATTATTTCATGAACCCACAAAGTCAACTAGTGTCAGGAAGCGGGACAACATCACCGAACATTATGGCCATAGAATCGGCATTGGAAATGCTTTTGCAGAAGATGAACGAATTAACAGCGAAGTCGGAAGCGGCAAACAACAACTTGGCCGCGAAGATGAACGAGTTAACAACAAAAACAGAAGCGGCAAATAACAACCTGGCCGCAGAGTTGGAAGAAATAAAGACCGAATTGACCACAGAAATGAAGGCAGCGAACGAGTCTGGCCACGGAAATGAAGGAAGCGAACGAGGTCCTCGCCGCCAAATTTGAGGAACAGTTGGCCGGCGTGAGGGATGACGTGACGGAGCTGGGCAAGCGGATGGGCCAAGTGGACGAGTGCGTCGAGGACCTGGCGAACCGCTTCAATGACCTAGAGGAAAAGGCCGACAATAACGCCAAGTTCCTGAACGCCATGGTTGAAGACGTCGAAGACCTCGCGAACCGCGTAAGCAACCTGCAGGGAAAGGCCGACAGCAGCGTCAAGTCCCTGAACGCCATGGTGGAGGACGTCGTCGGCAGGAGACTGAAGGATTTGAAGGCTGACGCACCGGGACGCGACACAACATCGGCGCGCGTCAAACCTCCGAAATATGACGGCACGTCAACATTTGAAGTCTTCCGCCGCCAGTTCGACACAGTGGCCAAGCACAACAGATAGTCACCGGAGGAGGAGGTCACACAGCTAATAGCCAGCATCCAGGGACGGGCCGCGGAAGTCCTAAACGCGGTGCAGACAACGGCGGCGCCCAAGGACATCTGGGAGGCCCTGGAGAATCGTTTCGGGAACCACCGCTTAGCCGCAGCGTACCGCAGCCAACTAAAGGCAAGGTCACAGCAGCCGCAGGAGACGCTGCAGGAGTTAGCCATAGCGATTAAGCAGCTAGCTAGCAAGACCTTGGTTGACCTGCTACTGGAGTTCGTATCCCGGGAAGCTGCCTACAATTTTGTCGACGGGGTACGGGACACGGAGTTTCGTCAGCGCCTAATGCTCGGCGAATATAAAACCATCCACAAGGCGCTGACAGCGGCATTAAGGATGGAGGCGGCCAAAGTAACATCTATCCCGACGTCGAGAACGAGGAGTGTCCGCTACGCCGGAGACAGAAGACCAGCTGAGGGACGCCGGCGAACACCTAGTGGCCTGTGTTGGGGGTGTGGACAGCCCGGACACCTGCGGAGAGACTGCCCACAACAGGAAGAGCAGCCGGAAAACGAGTAAGAGCCGTCGTGGAGAGGGGCACGTCGGCGCCATTACCACCATCCCCTCGAGTGACAATCCGCGCCGTCAGCCGGCGGATGGTTGACAACCTCATCGCGGACGGTTGGGTAAGAGGAAAGCCGTGCCGCGTGCTGGTGGACACCGGGGCGGCCGTGACCATCATCAGACCTGACGTGGCGAAGGGTTTGCCGACGAGGAAACCGAGCCGACCATACCAGCTTGTGACGGCAGCGGGCGACACCATGCCTGTGCAGAAGGAGGCCCTGATGGAGCTGAACTTGGAACGGAGTGCCGTGCGTCTGTGGGTGTTCGTCGCGAAGGTGGCTGAGGAGGTGATTCTGGGACTGGATGCCCTCAGGAGCCACGAGGCGACGGTCGACGTCGGCAGGAAGGTCCTGAGGCTCAACGGAGAAGGGGTTATACTCCGTCAACCAGAAGGTGCCCCGAGGAAAGATGTTGGTGGTGCACCTGGATCGCCTGGCCCGCTACGAAGGCGCTGTTCGGGACGACCAGCCTTGAGGAGGGAGCAGTGTCGCCCTGGCAGTAGACTCGCGAAGCCGATGAAAAATGATGGCCGGTGGAGATTCGGAAAACTTCGGAACCAATCGTTACCGGTAGCGACAGACAGTTGAATGTAGAGTTGGAAAAAAAAACAGTTTTAGGTTCTAGCAATTTTGTAATGTTGAACAGTGTATTTCGAGGAGAATAAAGTAGTTTGTGTTTCGTAACCTCGATTTATTATTTCACGAACCCACAAAGTCACAATATTGTACTTTTTGATATATTCCATCTTGTTTAGACACATTACCCAACCTGTAATTTAAACTGTTGATGACAGTATGTTTGTGTTATCTTGGGTTATTTCCATCTGCTTTTATAAATTTTCTGTGTATTTCCTTCCTATGTATGCCAAATTCTAGTTTATCATGTTTTCTGGTAAGCTTCAGAACTAAGAAAGGAATTTCATTGTTTCTCTTTTTCTATGGAAAATTTAATTGCAGGATTTTGTAAATTAGTTTTAATGCATCATCCGCTTGTTTCTCATTTACTATTGCCCAAATGTCATCCACATATCTATACCAATGTTTGAAAATTATTGGGAATGCCTTTGTGATATGGGTTTCCAAAAAGCTCATGAAGAGGTTTGCCAAAAATGGGGACAATGGGTTGGCCACAGATAGTCCTGATTTTTGTTCATTAGTCGACAACAGCTGATGTTAGGAAGATCCTAACGAAACACATTCTAGGTAAATACTAGCAATAAGTGGAGCATTGAGTATAAGTAGGACTCAAAATTATACCTTAACATTATTTCATAGCATTACAATACCAAAAGAATAAAATGCTTACCTCTTATTGAGGTGCTTGTTTAAGCTCTCAATGTATTGCTTAATGGTCAACCGAACTGAACATTTTATTGCCAATCCTCCCAGTTATCTTATTTCTTCCTATTGGTGCTCCATGCAATAAATCCTTTATAACAAAGGACTACTACTAGGGTCATGGGAATGAGTCTACATAGCTCAGCCTTGCTTCATGTGCATGGACCATCGCTTGCCTTACTATCTCCAGGTGGGGTCAAACTGGTTGACAGAAGGTAAAGTTTGTGCAATGGGGGTGACAAAGCTCTTTCCGAAAGATGTGTCACTAAATATTTAACATTAGATATTGACCAATAATCTCATTAGTCAATTCAAGATGCTATACAGACTTTTTGATGTTAACAAGGTTGGATGAACTTGCAAACAATACAAATGTTAAAATCACATTACCTTTCCAAAGCTAAAGAGACTTTAAAAATTCAATCCCATGACTGGGACTCAAACCCTAGATTTTCAGCACTCCAAGCTATTGTAGAACACGTATATCCAGCTTAAACGTCTTATACTTCGTCGACTAGGGTTAACATTCTACGCTCTGGTAGAGGACAATGGCTTTGTTTTCAGATTTATCATGGCTCTCTCAGTACAAACTAAAGCTGGTCAAGTAAAAACACCTCAAACCTGATAAAGAGGACAGTATTATCCTGCTGCTCAAAGAGTTACCATGGCTTTATCTTTGTCAGTTAACACCAATTATTCTTTTAAGAGAGGGGTACTGTCACAGCTCTTGATTGTGTGCTAAGCACTAATGAAGGCATCACTTCAGCCAATGGAATGCGCAGGAATCACAAGTGATGGATATGTCCCCGTGCAGTAATCAGAGAGGCTTCTATTAACGAAGATAAGGCCTAGGTAATCATTTGAGCAGCACAATATCTGGCCAACATATTTCAGAAAAGGTCAGTGCCACTATGATATTTGACACATGTTTTACATTTCTCTTTAGCAAACCTTTAGATTTTTCAACTGAAGATTATTGAGAATGAAAGACTTCATTTCTTTTACATAAAAAGTACGTTATATATTCAGAAAGACTCATGTTGTCCAAACAATGCATAACAGCGGAGGAAAATAAATGTGTTCTCTATTCCCATACAAATTATTCTTAAATAAGAGTATGTTAAGATAAAAATTTTTATCGTTTTTTCTTGTAGGTACAAGGAAATATGGGAATACAGTTAACTAAGTGACAGTCAATATGTTTTAACAGCCAGCCCCTATGTGATAGCTTTGAAATACCATTATCTTTGAATTGCAATGCTTTAAAAATTATACAAAAATAATCAAAATAAAGACCTCTAGGACATTCCCACAAAATTTGATTTATATATATTTCATTTGATATGAAAATGACAAATATATAGAATGATTAAATAATAAATATGATTAAATATATTATTAAATATTCAGGATTAATAATAATTGAGAAAACGGCAAAAAATGTTAACTGTACATAAGCGTGGGATGCAACTAATTTGAATGTATTTGAATCTTCAGATCTCATCCTTGGAGCATGCTACACCCCAAAACCAGCTTTAACCAAATTTATACTTTTAGGTAAAGATGCAAAAAGTATCACAGGCAAAAAGTGATTAAGGGTTCTCAAAACCCGTATTTTCAGTGAAATCTCAGTGTGCAGTGCAATACCTTGTCTACCAGTTGAAAGTAAGTAGTAGTGATTTTTTTATTAATGAACATAAATCTCCAATGACATTTGTATTTAGTTTTTGAGTTAAATGTATTACCCACTCTGCCTACTACAGATAAGAAAAAAGTAACAAATTGGTCAGGTAGGCAATTATGCAACTATCACTATCCATGATCACTGTTAAGTACATACCCACTACTAAAAGTTATTACCTAAGTAATTTTAATCACCATTCAGTTGCTACGATTTTTTTAAACTTACATCCTCCTTGAAATTATGTTACAATGAGTACAGGGCACATAGAGCTTAAAAGGTACCCGACATTCGACTTTCAGAGTAAGGGAAAACCACGGAGAAAAACGTCCAGGTAACTCACCTCGGCCGACATTCTAACTCTGGACCTCTTGAATGTGAAGCAGACACGCTACCATCGATGCAATAGAGGCGGGCTTCAAAAGTGTTAGTGCTCTTAAATTAATATAATGCAGAAAAGTAACATTTTAATACTTGATAAAGGGTCTGCGTCTGTATGCGAGCGTCTGCGTGGCGGGAAAATTGGAAAAATCTGGGCGAGAATAATGAAGCATACATATGAAGCACGTTATTAAATGCAGAAAGGTGGTGAACAATGAAGACGCTGTTAAATACTACACTAGGCTTATTAATATTGTGTTAAAACTGCACCTTTTACGAATAGAAGCAATTTTGGGACTGTACAACTTATTGCTTAGTCACGCCTGGAGGCTGGTTACCATCGGAATGCAATTATGCTGTTTAAGTTCGCTAAAGAAAAACCACAGAATAAACTAAAATGCATAATGTTCTGCTCTTTTGCTACAATTTTTCAATTGAATCGGAAGTACTTCCTTAAACTCAAGCAAATGAGAGCGAACATTATATAACAGCAAAACAAAAGTATTTGGAATACAGAGCTTTCAGCTCGCTATGCAGGTCATGCACCAGCTTGAAGTTACAGATTTACCAATAATAATACTGATCCTAACTGTTTAACGTTAAGAGTGATCTACTTAATTTATCATAACAATACCGTACTTTAAAATCGGATACTTTGAATATCTTACCGCATTTTGTAATTATATAGGTACGTCTTGATGCAACAGGTGTCTGCCACCCAGTATCAATTCATAACGGCGCTCTGATCCAATACGTTAGTCAAGATGAATGTTTGCTCCACCCACTGCCAATACTTAACAGTAATGCAACACATTACAGCACATTTCATTTTAAAAATATTTTAATCAATTAATTCCACAAATATTAAACAAAATATTACGTTACAGTTAACGTCATTACACATAGCTAAATATTAATTTACAAATTTGATTTAATAGGCACCGTGATACGTAACAGTACGTCATCAATATGGCGACTGCAAACGAGTTGCAATTTTAAAAGTACATTACCACCAACAAATATCGATTTTCGATACTCAATTTCTTACGATAAGGCTTTGAATATTCATTAAAATAAAATTCATTTTAATTTCTATACTACATTCTTAGAGTAAGTAGGGAAAGTAATACCTTCCATCGCTGATATTGCTGAGAAGATACCCCCGGAAATTTAATATACATCTTTGGTCATAAAAATATCTTAAAAACGCCATTTTATTAAAAATTGTTAAAGCATATTTTAAGAGCATAAAACAACGAACCTTTTTAAATTCTTTTTTTCATTCACATGACACCAATGCATATATTTCCAGTGAAATTTCCATGTTGAGCTTTTAGGTGGAATGCAATATTTTCTTTTTTCCTACAACTTCTTAAAAGAGAGAGTAATAAATACTACAAGTTTTATGAACAGGAAAACCAATTTTGGAACCGAGTTATTGGTTACTCATTCCTGGAGACTCGTCATGGCAACGTAATTATCCTCTAAGTATCTACGCACAAGAAAAACTACAAATAAACCAAGTGTTCCGCTCTTTCGACAAGCTTCATTGGAAACGGAAATACTTATATACACAAGCAAAGGAGAGCTAACTTTAACAGCAAAACATAAGTATTTGGAATACATACCTTACAGCTGGTCGAGTAAGTACTGCACCAGCTTGAAGTTAGATTTGTCAATAAAAGTCAGAGTAACCCGCAACAGTTTAATGTTAAGAACGTTTCACTATTTAATACCTAACAATACTTGACTTTAAAATATGAGACATTGAATATCTTATCGCATTGTGTAACTTTTATATGTCTCTTAATCTAACAGGTCTATGCTACCCAATAGCACAATTCATAATGGCGGTCTGATCCACCCTAGTCAAGATAAATCTTTCCCTCACCCACTGCCAACACTTAAGTGCAATGGAACATAAAGCACATTTAAATTAAAATGTATTTTAATCAACGAAATCGACAAATATTAAACAGATGTTATATTATGTTACAGTTATGTAACGCTTCATATTACACATAGCTAAATATTAATTTATAAACTAAATTTATACGCATCATGTTACGTAATAGTAAGTCATAACAATTGAGCAATGCCAATATGGCGATTGCCAGAGTTTGAATTCTATAATTACATTACCATCAATGAATAATTACTACCGATTTTTAAAACCTAATTTCTAAGGGTAATAAAGCATGTAACAATTTATTAAAATTGTAATTTTTTAATTTCTCTACTAAATTCTTGAAGTAGGGAAAGTAATGCACTGCAGCCAACAATTCGATATTGTGATTTCAAGTGACTCCATATATGTACCTATAAGATTAGAAAAATAACCACGCTTTTGTGTGTGTGAACAAATCAAACACAGTATCGGATAAATACCAAATTTGATATTCAAGCGCTGCATCTTCAGGCTACGACGCCAAGATTTAAAAAAAAAAAATCTTCGACAAACTAACGTTTACATAAAACATTTTCAAAATTTTGATTTATTCAAAATCTTACAACACAAAAATGCTGATCTTGTTAACACACAATTTATGTCAAATACATTATTTTGGCAGTGAACCATTTCCGAAATATTATCTATAATTTGTTTCTGTAAAAATATAACTTATTCATTTGCAATATTTTTATGCATAAAATTTGATGTAACGGAAGTTGCAGTTATGGCAATGAGCATACACAAAATATTTGTGATAAATGTCTATAGCTTTCTAGTTATTACGAGAAATAATGTAATTCTAAAGGCCTGAAGATCATAATGTCTACTTATTCCTCTGCTCCGGGTTTATGTCCACATTGGATTTCCTTAGCGGCAACCAACTCCTCCATTCTCGTTACAAATTTACAGTCTTTCCACTCAAGGAATAGTGGCAAATCATTTTTGTCAGTAAGATTGTATTTCTTACTTTTTACCATTCATATAAGTCGTTCGGAATAAAGTATTTCTGAGGAGATTCCCAACAAATTCAATATACACTTTAGATAATCGACTTATCTTAAATTTGTCAGTACCAGCTTTTAAAAACACAAAACACAACGAACCTTTTTTCTCTTATTTTTCTAATTAGTCCCAATAAAGTTTCAATGTTGAACTTTTCGGTGAAATGCAATACCTTTTATCTACATGTACTTGGAAGTGAAAGTAATAAATGCCGGGTTCCGTTTACAAACGTAATTACATGGCTAGTTGCCATGGCAACGCAATTATCCTCTAAGTAACTACGCAGAAGTATCTGAAATACATACCTTTAAGCTCACCAGCCAGACAGTGCACCAGATTGAAGAAATTAATGATATTTGAACTGATAATATATATTATAATTAATGATATGAGAATTTAATTATTTTTAGAGCCAAAAATATAATATAGATCACATCTATAACTGAAGCAAGAGATCTCTATCATTCGACAGCTCGATTTAAAATGGCGCCGTGATTTAACACTTGAAGCATGGTACATCCATTTCCCCCCTCCACCCTCCGCCGCTGACAACACCCGTGAGCTGCTACTACGCTCGAAGCCATGTTCGCTGGAGGGTATGTCCAGCGTTCCGTCGCGTAGAGGGTCGCGGGGTCGAGTCCCGCTTTGGGCATGGGTGTTTGTATATGTTGAATGTGTTAAACTAAGGTAACATAAGAAAATAAACGGAAATAATGGAAAAAAAAACGGTTAAAAAGGAAAAATATTTAGCTATATGCAGAGATATATTTTTTCTTTATTAAATCATCGATACACATTAATTAGCAAGCATTTATGTAAAAGGTGTTTTAATCACCACGGTATACATGCAAACATGTTATATTCTAATGAATTATTTTAGAAGTTGTATACAAGTCCTTCACAATGAACAAGCTTTCTAAAGAGCTTCCCAGGAGATCTGAGATATACATTTCACTTGTCATGAAAGTTTGTTAAATGTGCGCTGTTTTAATTAAAACCGTTAGCTAATTTTCGGAAATCATTTTTTCGAAAATTGTCCATGTTAGGTGTAGTTTGGGTTGGTAGTATGTCATTGAAAGACTTAATATTGCATTATCAGCTCTCAGTTGCGTTTAAAGTTAAGCCTCTAGTCATGTAGTGGATTTAAAATGCATTGCAAAATTTGTGAACCTACAAAGTCAATAAACGTATTTCAATAGATAGACTAAAGTGTATACAAGATTAGTTTTCCGATAAGTGAATACAGAACGAGTTGTCACTGTTCTAAGCCGTGCGTAATAAGAAAGGAATTTTGCTACATTGTCCAGAAGCAAGCAGTTCATGTTACACCTTAGAATCCCTCGCTTGTTATGAGAAATGTGGAGGGCAGGCACGTACACCAATGTTGAAGTGGGAACTCCATGAACATTCACGCAAAGGAAATCCAGTCTGTATTCAAACCTGGAGAGAAAGTTCTTTTAGGCGTTCGCAATTTCACTATTTCAAACAAGAAACTGCGTATCACAAATTACCGTAGCTACAAACTCATTCTTGGGTATCGAAATTTTATAAAACTTAGCAGAAAAGTTATCGTTATAAAATATTTGAAATCTTAAATCCTCCCAAAATCCTCGAGTATGTCACTGACATCACTATTCGTAATGGCCACTTTTGTTATTTTGAGTACAAATGTAACACGGTGGTTCACTATTGTAATGGCAGTTTACAGCGGTTACTGACGATCGGTTGCGACCGTATTTAGGAGGTCGTGGGTTCCATTGCCCCGACTTACGGTTTCTTAGAGGGTTTCCCTGGGTCACTAGCTAGAATAATTACATCTTTTGAATTTCTTATCCCTCCTCTTCCTTTCATCCTGGTCGGATATTACAGCTTTCTATCTACTGGAGTTACGACATTGATTATCACGGAATTTACTGGCCCTCATGATCGGCGGAGACATTCGAGTCCCGAACCACCCAGGAGATATGTAAACCTCCAGGGGGAAGGGCCGAGAGCCTGAAGAGCTTTAAACTCTAGTGGTTAGAGCCCCTACCCTCTGTTGTCCTCAGTTAGGCCATTCTGAGAACTTATAACACCGAAATTATCTGGAGTTTAAAACGAAAATGTCGTTGCTCTATCAGATATGTTCTTAACTTTATGAAGAATATGAAGCGACCAATTCTGTTTTATTTGAAAATACTACGGGGCGGTAAAAGCGGGCGAATCGAAGTTCGAGATGTTGAGGGCAACAGACTTGCAAAAATGTGGGCTATTTGACGATTTTGAAAAACTAAACCAAATCTGAATATATTAAGGATTACATTGTCCTGAGAAGTAAAATTTTGTTTGCTGATTTCAGATCTGAGAGATCATTTTAACTAAATTGTTCTAAACTGAATGATGCTTTCCATTTTATTCTATCACTTAAGGTTTTCTCAAAAATTACAAAAATTTTGGACAAACTTGTAAAAACGTGCATTACATATAAAATACAGAATGCAAAATTTGCTATCAGAGATTATATTAACCAATTTGGATATGCTAAATTGAATGGCACTTCCCATTTTTCTATCACGATAGGTATCTCACAAATTACAAAATAGATTTTTAAAATACTGCAATTATATGTAGTGTACAATATATACAACGTATCGAATTTCATAAGTGGTACGTGTTACGCGAAAACTTATTTTCGAAATCAGTTATTCCCTTCCACATAAGTAGACCATTTTCATCAATACTGGTAAAGTATCCCAGGACAGTTATTAATGCAGACATGAGTTCTGCCATTACATTAATATTGGCTAAGTTTTCTGAACATATTTTAAAGAAATATAGTGTGCTGAAAATTTAACTTTGGAACAAAAAAATACCTTTTTGATGCAGTAAAATTTAGCTTCATTTAACCTATTTAAATATCAAACTGAAGATGTAAAATACTTTGAACATTTAAGTAATGAAACTGGTTGGATGTTGTCTGTTCTAACATTAAAGTTACACAAGCTCACATCCTTAAGATCAAGTCTAAAGGAGTAGTTTAGTGATTAAGGATATCTGACAATTTCAAATCCTGAATTAATAACGCTAGCTTTAAGTTTTATACCACAGATTTAACTTACCACAAATATGATACAACCCAAATTTTGTCAATTTCACATTAATAATTTGGAAAACATGGTTAAACTTATGTATTTTGGTTACCTCTTCTAAAACGTCCCTTGCGAAAAATTAACTTAAATTTTGGTCCAATATTTTAACAGGTTCCCAATACTTCCATTTTTTTCAATTTGCCCTAACTTTCTGTGTCTCAAACTTTAGACCCCAGAAATTTTTAAAGCTGTGAATATGGAATTTCTGCCCAAAACTTGAAAGTTGTGTTTTGAAGTAAAAGTGTAGTTAAACGCATCACACAATAAAACTCAGGGCAATTTCTATTCACTGTATCTCTGAACCTGCGTAGCAAGTTTCATTATTCTAACAAACTGCGACGCAAGGAGCATTTTAAACGCTAACTTTAATATTAACAAGCGCTGTTCAATAAAGAATGATCACAATATTTTCAGAATATACCGTTACTCAACCTCACTTTTGATGGTTCTTCTCAAAATAGTCTCCGCTGAATGCCATGCACTTGTCCCAGCGTTTCTGCCAGAATTCAGAGACCATTTTTAGATTCTTCAAAATCACCTCCGCAGCCTTCACCACTGCTTCTGATGGATAATGTCTCCCACGAAGGTGTTTCTTCACGTTAGGGAATAGAAAAAAGTCACATGGGGCTACATCCGGACTATAGGGAGGGTGAGGGATGTCCTTAGCGCTGACTTTTGCAAGATATTCAGCAACAACATTGGCAATAAGTGGCAGCGCATTATCGTGGTGCAGCATGCAGCCTGCTTCAAGGGAATGTGGTCTTTTGCGCCTAATATGGACTTGCAATGTTTTCAGCACATCCCTTTAGTATTGTCCAGTTACTGATGTGTGTGCAGGTAAAACATGCTGATAAACCATTCCATGAATTTCAAAGAATGAGATGACCATAACTTTCCCAGCAGAAGCAGCCACTTGCTTTGTGGGGGTTGGGGATTTCCACACCGAGATTTGCTGTTTGCTCTCAGGATCAAAATGATGTAGCCAAGTTGCATCAGCAGTGATTACGTTTGGAAAAAAAAAGGAAAGAAAGAAAAAGAAAAACAAACCGGATGTTCCTTTAACATCAGCTTTAACTGCATGTTTCCTGTAACATAGTATAGGCTTCAACTGAAGATTTGTAGAGAAGAAAGCATTTCAAAGCCGCATATTGTTCCTCGCGTGTTACCTCCATTGCAGCGGTAGGCGATACTGAACATACCTGAACTTACCTTGATCTTACAGGCGGGAACCAGGAGTACCAACAATGAAACTACTGCAGCGTGTTTGTTTCACATTAAGCTAGCTGAATATAGTAAGATTGAATTCTAGTGCGAAACATTATGATAGTAAAAAAAATGATCATTCTTTATTGAACAGCCCTCGTATACCACAGATGCAGCTTAGTGCAAACGTGATACAGCCCAAATTTTGTCAATTTCTCTTTGACTTTGGAAAACATGGTCAAATTTATTTGTGTTAAGTCACCTAAAAAGTCCCTTGCGAGAAAATAAATTTCGGTCCAATATTTTAACAACAGGTTCCCAATTCATCCATTTTTTTTATTAATTTGCCCTAGCTTTCTGTCTCAAACTTGAGACTCCAGGAATTTTTAAAGCTGTGGATATGGAATTTTTACCCAAATTTGTGTTTTGAAGTAATGAAAGTGAACTTATATGCATATCACAATAAAACCCAGGGCAATTTCTATTTACTGTCTCTGAACGTGTGTAGCAAGTTTCATTAGTCTAACACAAACTGCGACGCAGGAGTATTTTAAACGATGAAAATGCTGACAGTTCTAATAGCGAGTAAACAAGGATAAAGAATTAGAATTCATATCTAACACTAGCATTCACGTAACTTTGAAACTAGATTAGAGCATTTAAAAATGACTTGCGAATACTACCTAAGCATTCTTTGGATTCAGGAAGGCTTACACTATTTTACAGGCTTAACAAGAAAAGGTGCTTTTTTGAAAATGCGAAGAAAACTGTCACAGCTGTGCTTAAGTTACCGCCGTCAAACGTAATTTAACTCAGGACCTTAATTGGACTTGCGTTAGTAAATTATTCCGTTTTGCAATTCGAATAATTTGCCTTTTTATGACTAACTAAAAGGTGAAGCTTTTCAAAAATGACGTCAGTATTTATTGCATAACCTAAAGATAATTTTAACTTTTGATCTGAACTTTGAAGCTTCAAAATCACGAATATCTTAGTTTTAAGTATCAAATTTCCCAAAGATAGGTAAATTGCTTTTAATTTACTATCACAAATCTAGGCGAGTAATTTGAATTTTTGGCAACGAAACTTTAACATGAAGTTTTTCAAAAATAAAGTCAATATCTATTGCATAATTAGGGCTTGAAACTGGATGAGCCAAAAATTAGAGATAAATGACACAAAATTCTCTTAAATTTTGGATAAAGTATTAAAGTTTATAAAGATGACCCTATTTTTAATTTTAAGGTTAAAAATGTTAAATATATAATCATTATTAGTTATAACTAGAAATTTTATGTAATTACCTATTTATATACTATAAAATGTATATAAATGCCTTACTCAGCATTACAATAAAAAATCATTGCCATTCGTAGGTTCTCGGGTTTGAAGGTTCGTTGGCTGTCTTAAACACATCTATACTTTGAAAAGCTTACCTCTAGTTCAACTGACGTTATGAACGCATACTTGTGATGAAGGTCTCCTCGTGAAAAACCTTTAAAACTAAAATCAAAATGGTCACTCAACAGAACTTTCTCAATTTTACACAACGACCGACACCCAAAGTTCTTTTCTAATACATTTTTCATTTTCTCATATATTTCCGTTACTAATTTTTCCCACTCATTTTTGCAATTGTTCATTCACACCTTTCATCTTTTTTGACAACCGCATGTATGCTTTCATTTTTTCTAGCAATGTTATTGTTTCTGCCAAAATTGAAAACTTGGCAGTGATAAATGCCAAACTTCCTTAATTTGAGGATCATCCAGCAAGTCTCCAGTATCAGCTATAGACACAGCATTGTGGGTATGCCCTATGCATGTTATGTGAAGCACTTTGGTGTAGAATGACAAATAGGTACTAAAACCCCAAAATGAAAACAGATGGAATATATAAGTATTCAAAATTGCTTCATTTTAGGAGCAATTAATTTATATTGCGTTCTGCACTGACTGATGACGCGACCTAATAACTTAACGAGATTTTTCTTTTAACTTTTAAGATCTAAACCTGGCAGCTTCAAAAAGCACGAGTATTTTCTAGTTTTACGTATAATGAATTTCCCCAGATGGCCAAATCTTGCTGTTTATATATTACTAGAAATTTAGACAAATCTATTTGATTTTAAGAGACGTCCTTTCAAACCTCAGCTTAATATAGGCAATAGTCTAGTCTAGTGTGTAGAAAGTAAATATTTTAGGTTTAATCCTTGATGAAAGTTAACTTGGAACAATCACGTTGAGAAACTACAAAGTAAATTAAGCTCAGGACTTTTTGTTGCGATATTTAGCCAATTTTCTCTTAGTACATGCTAGTAAGTATATTTTGTATTAATATATTCACACACTTCTTATGGCATCGAGCTGGGGGGACACACTTCCAAATTAAACTTTGGAAAAAATTCTCCTGGGAAAAATAACACGTACGAGTTCAAGCAGGCCGTATTTTAAAAGATTAAACATACTTACTCTTCCCTGAATATTTATTCTGCGAACAATACTCTTTGTACATAACAGGAATATAACCTCCACAAATTCCGATGTCCACACATATGAAACAAGGGGAAAGAATAACTTTAAAGTTAAATGTCACAGGCTAAAACCTTTTGAACATAAGCTTCAATACTTTGGTCCAAAACTACTTAATATGCTTCCGGAAAGCATAAAAAATACTGTCAGCTGCTAAGTTGACATCTAAACTGACCAAATTCTTGTTAAGCAGAGCCTATTACACTATAGATGAATATTTTGATGACAACTTCGATAATTTTGAATAAGTGTGTGTGTGTGTGTGTGTGTGTGTGTGTGTGTGTGTGTGTGTGTGTGTGTGTGTGTGTGTGTGTGTGTGTGTGTGTGGATGAATGACAATTCTTTTGACATTTCTAATCGTTTACTTTAAAGAGAGTATGTATTATAAATGACATGGCTTAGTTATGTTCAAACACTGTATTAAGTTACAATAAATATGAATATGGCATTGTCTCATTCTTATAACCCTTGTGCCTTAGATGTAACGAGGTATACCTGCATATTTATTCTAAACAAATTAATTTAATGTGAACGTAATTAAACTGCATACTTATTGCAAATAAGTTTCAAATAAATAACTTTAACATAACACAATCACTTCTTTTAAGATATTTAGTAAAACGTCATGTTCAACTCAGCTGGACGTAGCGTCTCTGCATGTGAACTGACAAATGACCTGGTGCCTGCGCTCCGACTGCTACTCACTCGCTCTCCTGACGTCATACATACATGTAGTTCTATTTTGTTTTCGTGATGGTCAAATACAAGCCGTGGGTAATATTTGCTATATTACCTTTTAATAGGGAAACACGTTTTAAGGTTATCTTTCTACGCCATTTACATTATCTCATTTATACTCGAATTGTATAAGAAATAACTGGAACAGGCATCTATAGGTGAAGTAAACCTTCAGTTAGGTTTCTTGTGTGATTAAAATGAGATTCCTAAGTTGTGCTTTTTAATCAGTGCAGACAAAAAAAAGTTTTACATTTCTTAGTTTTGGGGTATTTGTGATTTTAATTTGTAAAAGCTTACGATTTACTATTATCATGCAACTCATTCTTGTACGAATAGAAAGTTCTTTCAATTTAACATTGTTGTCATTGCAGCCTACGACATAATGCAAAAAAAAAGATGTATTCATACGCCGTTGTGTGCATGGTTAAACTTTATAGATTAGAACTAAACTTAACATCCAGAAATATGTGGTAAACTAAGAGTACTGAATTTCCTCATTCATTATACGTATAAAAGGATTAGCTAAATCACTCATCTTAAAAAATAACAAATTTTGTAGCAGCTGGATTCTCACAGTAGAAGAGCACAGATTAACTACAAAAAGGCGACAGTTTAGATAAACACAAAAGCGACATTAATACTTCGTAGTATGTATTACTCTTTGGCATGACTTGCATTCGGGAGACCAGGATTCAGTTCCCGTGGCCGACCTATCTGACCGATGGGTTTTTCGGTGTTTTCCCGGGTTATTAGGCGAATCTGGGTAGGTTAATTACAGCCCCGAATGTCCTGTCCCCCCCATTTCATTTCCATTATTATTTCACATAATCTCTCATCCAGTGATCACTTTCAGGGTAAGAAGTGTCGGCGGATGTCGCGGCGGTGCACGGTAGGATGATATGCTTTGAGAAAAACTACTTCCTCCTCCGGTAGGTCGTTTGCCGGTCTTCGACCTTGCTGTTGGGACCGTTTCGGGCTCGGCTGGTAGAGCAGTATGTCCGTTGTCCTCGCCTGCCGGGGAAGGTCTAAGTAAAATGTGGGGACCCTGCCCTCTGAACTTTCGTTGCTCCTTGGGACGGCCGCCCTTTGTCTCCTGTCGCCTAATCCCTCCTCCACGGTGCCCCACTTGGGGGCATAGGTACAAAGAATCACGACTGGACTCCGTGCCTAATCCCCTCCGTAGTAAAATCCTAATCCTAACCTCTATAGCATGGATTGAACCAGTTTTACGTAGCCTCTGGGGTAATATTTTGGCATTCTTGATGTAGATGTTTCAGAGCTGCCTCACTTCGTATATTTAATATTTGCTGGCCATTTTTTCAAGTTTACTCCAAAGATGTTCAACTGGATTAAAGTCTACACTCTGTGCTGACAACTTAAGAAAGTGGTAGTATGGTACAAACAATTTCTGCTGTATGCTTAGGGACATTTCTTATTGAAAGTAGTAATCTGTGCCTAAACTAAACTTGTCTACCTTTTTGAACATTTTCCTTTATGATATTCACAGATACTGATATCTGTTTATGTTACTTTCTGTAAAAACAAGTTCTCCAACACCAAACAGCCATATATCCCCATAACTTGCTTCTTTGTGGCTTGTAGGTGCCTGGGTTCAAGCACAGTATTTTGTCTTCTCCACATATAAATTCTACCATAATTAATAAATACATCAAAATTACCTTCACCTGTGAACTGTGCCTTTGTTCAAGGCACTAAAGTTGTGTACTTGCTTACATGCTATTGAGCAAATGAAGTATCAATTTCTTGTTCTTGATAATGCATGATTTGGATTGGATTGGATTACGGTACGAAGAGGATTCGGCACTGCGACCAGTCTTGACCTACTGTACCTATGTCTCAAGTGGGGCAATTCCGGGAGGAACGATGAGGAGACCGGACAGCCGTCCCAAGGAGCCTCGCCAGTGCTGAGGGCAGGTTCTTTACACTTAACCAGTACGCCAGCACAACCGGCAGCTCACCCGACTGCAGTCCGGTAACGAACTCGCCAGGCCAGGCCCAGAGACCTTCCCTTTGGAGAAGGTGTTTACCAGGAGCACATCCTGCCATGCACCCACCTCGGTAGCGTACATGGTAACGTGTCTGCCTCACGTTCAAGAGGTCCCGAGTTCGAATCTCGGCCAGGGTGAGTTACCTGGATAAGGGTTTTCCCTCATCCTTAAAGGCGAATATTGGGTAGCTATAAGCTCCATGGACCCTGGACACATTTGAGCATCGTTTCACCCATTTCACCCGCCGTCCGATATGACAACTTTGGAGGACGTAAAATAAAAAAACCTGCTATGCAACAGAGATACCCGCCGACACTTCTGCCCTGAAAGAGACCACCAGATGAGAGATGTTAAATGACAATGAAGATGAAATGGAGGGTTAGGAAATTCGAGGGATGTAATTATACACAGCATTCGCCTGGCGACCCGAGAAATCCCCCGAAAAAAACCCATCAGGTAGGTCGCCCACGGGATTCGAACGTGGACTTCCCGTATACGGGACACGGGCAAAACCGCCTGAGCCATCTCTCACTTCTAGGTGCCCTAGCTCCATAGCCTACACTACTTAGAACACTGAGCAAACCTCTTGGTGCGATTTTCTTTTCCGCGAAATGATCGTTAACATGCAGCTATTGCAGATGCTGTCAAGTTAGGATATTTTTTATCATTCTTATTAACATATTTTGTTCCCTTTTTGTTAGCTTCTATGGTCCTCACTCTTAATGAGAGAATTTCTTTTCCAACACAGCATTATAATCGACTGGACTGTCTCCCAACTTCTTCCAATATCAGCAGTTTATAAACATAATTTTCCCTTTTGATATTGCAGATAAGTACTTGTCTACCCTATATAGTTTATCTACCTTTGGATTCCATTTTTCTTTTGCACGTGAAATCTTCCCTTTCAGTTCGTGATATAAAGTCATTAATCCGTTCTAGTATCAAACATAAAAATCATAATCATACTTTATGTGAAACAAGAGTTTGTTGGCCTACATTCATGGTATACGGGAAATGGGTCGTAAAGTATACCCTGATGCCAGATTTGAAGACGATATGGTGGAGACCTTTTCCTTTCATAAGAATTTCGAACTATTCTGAACAAGATTCTGAAAAGTTCTGTCCGTACGAGCGTACGCATTGATTAAATACGACGTATCAGAAGTTTCTACCAAACGTGGTCCTGCGCAAAGTTGAAATGTATCCTATAGCGCAAAAGTGAGGCTAACAAAAAATTAACAAAATAAACATGCGATAGCTATAAAACTCAAAATTGTGCTGTCGTGGGGGGAGGGGATTTGGAAATAGCGGCCGACCTAAGTATTCGAACGTAAACATACTTATTAGTTATATTTATTTTAAAGCTACAGAGTATGCATTCGTAAATACAACTAGTGCAAAATAAACTTGAGTCTTCCATTAAACATAAAATCAAATAGCAATTGAAACTAATTTGCACTACAAGGAGAAATAAAACGGTTACTTTACATCTGGCCATAAGTATTCCAACAGAGAACTAGTATTTAATTGTCGTCCCCTTTCTTTGAATTACTGCTGATAATCGTTTGGGCATTGTATGATGTGTTTAGTGACTGGAGAGTCCATATTTATCCACTCTGAAGAAGTTCTTTCAGATGGTCCTTGTTTCTGATGCGATGCTCCCTCGCATGTTCCTCGAGTTCCTTCCAGATGTTCTCTATAGGATTCAAATCTGCGGATTGCGGCGGTGTCTTCAAAGTGTGAGGAGTGTTGTACACAATCCAAAGCCTTACCATGTCAGCATTATGCTTCGGGTCATTGTCCTGCTGGAACTAATAATCATGGCCTAATCCCAGCTTCTGTGCACTATTTGAGATGATTTTCATGAATCACCTTTTATTCAAATTTGTTCATGATCCCATCTATGAAACGCCAGTTCCCCAAGGACAGATGAAGCTATACAGCCCCATACAATTAAACTACTGCCATCATGTTTCACTATATCTACCATGATTGTATTTGGCAGTCTACACTTTAAGACGTCCATCACTCTGGTATAAACAGAATTTGATCTCGTCCAACCAGAGAGCCTTAACTCAGAATTCTGTTGGTTTCACCACATACTGCTTAGAAAATTCTATACGCTTTTTCTTATTCGCCTTATTAACTTATGGTTTCTTTCTAGAAACTCGGGCATTGTACCCAGTACTATTTAAAACCCGTTCAACTGTTCTGGTGTGAACCACAGTGCCAGATTATTGCTGAAAGCATCTAATCTCAGATGCAGTGCCTCACGGATTCTAATACAGCATTTTTATTATTTGCCTCCTGTCTCTGGTGGTGAGTTTAGAAGGAGCCCCATTTCTAGGTTTATTTAACAGTATTTATCTGTTTGAAGCGTTGAATTATATAGAACACTGGTTTTGCTTCTGCTAATGGTTTAGGCAATTTCAGAGGTAGATATTTTTTGGACATACTTATCACGATATTCCTCTGTCACCGTTGTCTCCAGAATAAATACATTACATATTGTGTAATAAATACATGCAAATTGATATGTTCAGTATTGCTTCCGAGTCATAAAAGGTTAATGTTTACATGTTTAAAAATTCATGGCTGCCAAATAAATATTACAGTATTTATAGTACGTGCAATGTTACATGTTATGTTATTCGAAAACTTCTGTCGGCTTCCGCATGTGAAAACAAGAGACAGCAGTCAACATCCAATAAGTCAACACGTGTCACAACTTTAGGGAATTTGCTCCGTTTGCTTAGGAAAGATGTTACACAATTTTGTCGCGATAGACAACGATCACTTATAGAAACCTATGGTGGCGAGTGGAGCAAGGTTACAGGAGTAGTAAATAAAGTATTACTTAAACAGTCGTGTTTTATGGACGCACCCACACCCTGAAGGGACGAAGAGGGGTCTCATGCCGAGCAATCAGAGAAAAATCTCAATATCCCGCCATCGTTATTAAATAATGAGGTGTTGAGTTACGAGAACGGCCAGTCTCACACGGTATTCACTACTCCAACTCCTTTAGCCTGTCAGTGAAGGCGTAACTCGGTGGTAGTTACTATGTTTACATTTCTAGTGTTGTATCAATACCTTTCCACCCCCAAATACCGCCAGGACTGGGGTGTCGTTTGTTTCCTTTAAGCACGTTTATCTAATATTAATATTTGACAAATGAAGTGTATATCTTGAAATTTCGAGAATGTCCTCAAAAGTCCTCTTCATTCTGAATGACTTTTCTATAACTGATAAATTATAATAGATAGGCAAATGTAGATGTTAAAATATACACAATTTATTTTAAATGTTCTTTTGTGGATGAACCTTACCGGAGACATTCCTTGTTTTTTGTTTAGATTTCCCAGTACTGGTACTTCTCTTAAATAGCAAATCATTATTCACGTTTTTACCTCTTGGACATACAAGGAGAATTAATTTCACTTATCACCTTGCGACCAGCTCTTAAAACACTTGGCAATCACTTAAAGTCTGTGTTCCCATATCTCCTTGTATCTACAAAATAAGAATAACTGAAAACATTTTCACAATCAATTATAAATATGTTCTGTTTTGAAAATTATTTATTTTATCTATTTTTTATATAGGGGACTTCAAAATGTGCCTTCACTCTAATCTCAATATTGAATTTGGGGATGAAATGCAAATACTACGAGGTATGAGTTGTGATTCCTGGGTTCGATCTCTCACAGAAGAATGGAGTTTTTAAACCCAATGTTCAATTCACTGGAAACAGGGAAAGCGCCATTGAAGTCTTCATATACTACTCAAATATCTTATTTTGAGTAACTTAATTGGAATGATCTCCAAGATAAACGCAAAACAATTCCAGATCTGCCTACAAAATCATCTTTTGCTATATTTAGCTTAATGACAGGACATGATTGAGTGAACATTTGTTCAAGATTGGATTAATGACTTTCTCAGTGGTTTTATATGGTCAATATAACGTAATGAACATTAATCGCATAACTGTATGTAAAATACTGTCACCCAATCGTTGGAACACCCTATAGAACCAGCTGAGAGCGGGCGAGCAGGGGAGGTCGGTGTTAGCCACGCTCCCCCCTCGTTTGTCTTAGTGGTGACAAGGGGCGGCTGGGAGAAAAAACATCACTGCGCCGTCTCTTTCTGTTCCACCTGTTTTCTCGAACTTACGGGATATTTCATCTAATCTAGAACATTCTCGATCCCCCAGCTGACCCTATATAAGCAACACGCCGGGCAGTAAGTGAGTCAGAGTTCTTGGCGAGCAGTGTAAGAGTGCAGTTTACGACGGGAAGACTGTACGTGCATCGGAGTATTGTATGTAATTACGAATGCAAGTGAAATTGTAACGGACGAACTGGTGAATCGTAATTTTGTGCATTACGTAATTCTGTGTAGTTGGCAAGTGTTTAACTGTAAGTCGAAAGAAATAAAGAACATTTTTGAGTAGTGAAATTGGACTTTTCATTTCACGAACCCACAAAGTCACAATACTAAAGATCAACACGCAGTCTATCAACACTGGAGAAACAAGGATTTTATCAAATTCTGTACATTAAACACACACAATAAGATGTTTATTTTAACATGAAGTAACAAAGGAAAAGAGGATGCGGTTTCATCAGTGGCCAGATTGTAGAGGTCCGGGTTGGATTCCCGTGGCTGAACTACCTGACATGGGTTTCTCGGGTCGCCAGGCGAATGTTGCGTAGGTTAATTACATTTCCCGAATTTCCTGTCCCTCCATTTTATCTCCATTATCATTTCACGTCATCTCTAATCTGGTGGACTCTTTCAGGGTAGAAGTGTTGGGGGCTGTCTCGGCACTGCATAGCAGGATGATACACACTGACCACTTCCTCCTCCGGTCTCCGAACCCAAGTCTCGTGGTGGGACTGTCTCCGAATGTGTGATGTAGGGTGTGATATCCGTTGTCCTAGCCTGCAGGGGGAAGTTCCCATCTGAGTAAAATGTAGGGACTTTGCTCTCTGCACTGTCTTGGCTCCTTGCGACGTCCGCCCTCTGTCTCCTATCGCCTTATCCCTCCTCCCGGAGATGCCCCACTTGAGGGCATAGATACAATACACCAAGACTGGTCGCAGTGCCGAATCCCCTCCTTAGTAATCCTAATCCTAACATGAAGTAGATAGAGGAATAAGGGTTTTTAACAAAAGTTAGTACAAATAGAAATTCATGTATGTATATAGCATATTGTATTTTTTGCTTCCTTTAAAAACCTAGAAAACTGAACTTATGTTTGACTCGCTACGAAAGTCAAACATGACAACGTTAATTCAACATCCGTACGATAATATACTAAACTGTACTCAAGGGCGAAGATTCACACTTGCAATTGCTTTAAATTCGCCAAGTACATTGAGAGGATACATAGATAACACTTTTCTGATTCAAAGAACTACTGCAGCGCGAGCTGTTTTATCCTCTGCTGTCGCTGCAGTATGGTCCTGTGACAGCGACAAACTTGTTATATACACACAGGCAATCTTTAACAACTAATGTAAGCATTGCAAGCTCGCGCTACAGTTGCAACAATCAGTAATAGTTATTCATATTTTCTACAGATTAATACTGAATAGATAATTATTTACTCTTTTCTCGAATCCCGCAATAGATGGCAGGTAGACAGTCGGTATCATTTCAAGGGAATGCTTCCTACTTTAGAAGTGATGTAACCTTTCGAATCTGGTTCTTCAAAAGCAATTTTATTTTTCTTTCCAAATTGTATTAATTCGTCGATTCCATTGCCATTTCAGCACACTCTTACTGCGTGTCGAGTACTTTTGTTTCCACAATGTCGAATATGATATCCTTAAGGCAACTGAGACGCCCTGCGTCAGATTATAATTTGAGGAAAACTTAAACGAAGTGAATACTAATAAATGTGTTTGCGTCATTTATGAAAAATTTGGGATAAATGTGAAACTGATTAAAACAAACTGCAATGAACGTTTAGGTTGAGCATTAAGGAGAGATCGATGAATATGCAAAAGTTGTTTTTCTGATGCAATCTTATGCTTCTATGAAAAAAAATGAAGTACATTTATCCAACTGCAGGACTACGCTCTCTCAAAGAAATACTATGAAGTTTGGCATCAGAGTGAAGAGGGGAGGGGAGTAACAGTGGCGTTTCAGGGTTTCGTGCACATACATTGTTCGGCACTTTTCATGGAGCGTTGTCCAAAATTATAACGATAGTGTAATGTGTGGAATAAGCATTTCTTTCAACCCCTTATCAATATTTTGGCGATTTATTTAGCCATAGTAATTCCCACTGGTGCTCCCCGCCTTATAGAACAGTTTCACAAAGCCGTTTTTTCCTCCAGCATGTATCACAAAAGAATACAACCAATACCTGTATTGTAACTTTAGGTCACTACAAAATCCGAATATGTTACTATCATAATCGATGTTCAATAAAGAATGATCACTATTATTTTTTTTTTTTTTTTTTTTTTTTTTACAACGTACATTTACTGCCCTCAATTTTGATGATCCTTCTCAAAATAGTCTCCACTGAATGCGATACACTTGTCCCAGTGTTTCGGCCATTCTTCAAAGACATGCTGGAAACCATTTTCTGAGAGATCCTTCAAAATCGCCTCCGCAGCCTTCACCACTGCTTCTGATGATGGAAAATGCCTCCCACGAAGGAGTTTCTTCAAGCTAGGGAATGAAGTCACGAGGCCAAATCCGGACTATCGGGAGGTTGAGGGATGTACGACACGCAACATTGGCAATATGCGGCCGCACATTATCGTGGGTGCAGCATCTAACCTGTTTCACGGAAATGTCTTTTGCTCATGATATGAACTTGCAGTGTTTTCAGGACATCCCTGTTGTATTGTCCAGTTCTTGATGTGTGTGGAGGTACAACACGCTGATAAACCATTCCATGACTATCAAAGAATGAGATGACCATACTCCAGCATGTATCACAAAAGAATACACCGAATACCTGCATTATAGCTTTCGGTCACTGCAAAATCCGATTATGTTACTGTCATCTAAATAAATAAGTTTTTTTCAGATTCCCGCAAAGTTTCTATATGTATAAAGTACTCATGACGCGACCGCACAATGTCAGGTTTCTGAATTAAAATTTTGTTTGCTGCCACATTATTTCTACTCTTAGCCAATATTTCCCAAAATGCTTATCAAAGATTGCACAAATGTAAATATTTGCTACTAAGGCTCCACTTTCTTAAATTGATGTTAATACTACTTTTGAAATGGAAATCAAATGATAAATCGGCCGTAGCTGATCATTTTTGGTCATTTAACTATGAAATAAATCCCTAAGTTAAATTATTAAAACAATTAAATGGTCCCATAGATTTAATATTTTGGGAAAAGATTTTAAAAAATGAACACCGCGTAATGAATTTTGACTTAACAGCAGTTGATTTGGTTTTCAGATTTGTTTCGACTTCAGATGTTGGTAATGCTGATAAAACATAAGAAAAGCATGGTAACCGAGATTTCCTTGACAACGGAGTTTTTTTATTTACTGAGGACGCAAGCGATTTACTTGTGAAATAGATTTACATTTGAAAAGAAGTACTAACATCATTTTCTTAAGATAAGTGAAGAATCAGTAGCAAATATTTATATTTGTGTAATATTTATTGCTTCACTGTAACTAGCTTCATTTTCCACGTAATTCTTATCAAAGATTGTTCTGCCCCAAGGAAAATGTATCCTCTGCTTAATCGTCAGAAATTTCTTTGCTCTTGCAACTACTTTTTGTATGTTACAGAATCCTGAACAACATTCTAGATAACACACTTATCATATTCATCCACCAACACTTTTCGATTGTCTTTCCGTGTATTTAATTTTTCCCCGGTGTTGAAAATACAACAGTATTTAAGGCATTTTGTCTGGGTTCCTTACCACATTTTTCTGTGGTGTTCGAAATCAACTGACGAGGCTAACAATGGATCAAAAGATTTTGTTTATGAATGACCTCTGACGTACCCTCAACCCAGGGGCGGACTCATTAACGGCCAGAGGGGCCGGGCCCAACCGATAATATCACGCAATTTTTTTATTTGAAGAAAAAATGTATTCTATATTTT
This sequence comes from Mantis religiosa, assembly GCA_030765055.1. Lineage (NCBI taxonomy): Eukaryota > Metazoa > Arthropoda > Insecta > Mantodea > Mantidae > Mantis > Mantis religiosa. Next base: position 264,722 of record CM060956.1, read on the forward strand.
ATTCAATTGTACTAATCATTACAAATAATTTATTGTACCATAATTCTTAATGGTTACCGAAGCTAGGAACTCTCAGTGCTGTACACGACGTCACCAGTTTCCTTGTCAGAGGAGCATTGGGTCAGATTAAGTTGGGCCCGCGGTCTCTCCCCTTCACTGTCAGATGTCTACCTTCCTCGCTCTTCCTACGAGGGTTGTTCAATAAAGAAATTATTTTACGGTCATAATTATAAATTTTTGCACTAAAATTTTATCTTATATTCTGTTAGCTTAATGTGAAACAAACACGCCGTAGTAGTTTCACTTTTGGCACTCCTGGTTCTCGCCTATGAGAACCAGGCAAGTTCAGACATGTTCAGTATCGTCTACCGCTGCAATGGAGGAAACACGCGAGGAACAATATGCGGCTTTCAAATTCTACTTTCGTCTCAACTAATCTTCAGCTGAGGCCTATACAATGTTACAGGAGGCATATGGAAGGTCTGTTCTTCCCTACAGCACAGCTCCAAGATGGCTTAAAATGTTTAAAGAGGGGAGTCAATTTCTAAGGAAGGTGGACCCGGTGCTCCAGTTACTGCTCTTACGAAAGAAAACGTCAACACTGCTGCTGCCATTGTGAGAGCATCGACGAATTACCTTAAGATCACTTTCTGAAATACTGAACATTTCATTGTAAGCCACCCAACACGGTGACACACATTACACATGAGACGTATTCGTGCGTGATGGGCTCCAAGACTTTATTCCCGAACTAAAGGACACACACGTGCAGTTGAAGTTGATGTTAGAGGAAGATCCGCTTTTTCTTTCAAACGTGATCACTGCTGTTGAAACTTGGCTACATCATTTTGATCCTGAGAGCAAACAGCAAAGCTCAGTGTGGAAAACTCCATCACCAACCTCAAAAAAAGCAAAAGTGGTTGCTTCCGCTGGGAAAGTTAGTCATCTCATTATTTGATACTCATGGAATGGTTTATCAGCATGTTGTACCACACACCCACACCCACACATCCTGGGGAACGGCAATACGCCAATGACCCAAACAACAAAAATCGTTGAATATCAAACATGAGACTTCTAAATCATAGGAATATTCTACATCATACATTTATTAACACAGGTGAGAATTCTGGATCATATCAGGTGTGATGCAGAGTACTCCTTTCCCTACTACTGACACATTAAGATTTAACTAACTTTTGTTTTACTAAACTGAAGAAGTTTATCACCATGTTGTACCACACACCCACACCCACACATCCTGGGGAACGGCAATACGCCACTGACCCAAACAACAAAAATCGTTGAATATCAAACATGAGACTTCTAAATCCTACGAATATTCTATATCATACATTTATTAACACAGGTGAGAATTCTGGATCATATCAGGTGTGATGCAGAGTACCCCTTTCCCTACTACTGACGCATTAAGATTTAACTAACTTTTGTTTTACTAAACTGAAGAAGTTTAAGCATTTAAATAATTAAACTGTCTTCTATCTCTAACATTAAATCTGGACAAGTCTACAAATCTCTATGAACACTCAAGATCGTTAACGGCCAAGTCTAATGACAATGACAGTTTCGTCGTCAAATAAACGCAATTTAACTCTGTTGGACCTTCATTTGAACTTGGCTTAGTAAATTATGCAGTTTCAGAGTTCAACTGAGTAATTTTGGTGACGAAAATATTTAAATCAATTGAAATTTTTCAGAAATATAATTGCAGAATATCTAACTTAATGAGAGCTTTTTAACTTTCGAAGATTTGAACTTCCAACTTTCAAAATACCCAAATGTCAACTAGGATCAAGTATAAAAACACTTCAAATTAAAGGGGCATGAACCTACTTTTGCTATTGAGCTATAACCTCTAGCAATTTTCTCGTTATTTTAACGTTTACCTATTTTTAATATAACGCAGTGAACCTGCATATTTGCTCTACATAAATACATTTAATGTAACAATCATTACAATGACTTATTATTAATAAAAGACGTGCGTTACTACTAACCTCGCTCTGTGGTTTGCTCTCGATGTGCAATAAGCTAATGACAACTCAAACTAATGTACCACCAGACTTGACGTACAGTCTGACGTTCATGCATGTGTTCATTGCTCGAGAGTTACTCTGGTAGTACATCTAAAGTCGTATATATAGGTAATGTTTACTTGCTTCTATCGTTCTGTGGTACAGGAACACGTTGATTACCATTTCCGTATATCTAATCCACAGTTTCCTCTACGACCGCAGCTTTTCAGTACGCATTGGTGGAAAGCTTTCATCCCCACGTAACATTACCGCAGGTGTCCCACAGGGTTCTATCCTCGCCCCGACTATTTAATATATACATTTCTGATATTCCTGACTTAGCTCCGACTTCTTTAGCTCTTTACGCTGATGACAGTACTATATTATTCTCATATTAATCTCCAGCACCCACAACAAGTAGTACAGCTCTCTTTAGATCGCCTAACTCATTGGTTCAGCACTTGGCGGATCTCATTGAACCCTCAGAAAACCGAAGCGAAAATCTTCACTCTTCGCCGATATACTCCGCTTACTCCGTTGCGTCTCTACAGGAACAATGTCCCTTGGCTCCCCACTACAACTCCTGTTAAATACCTTGGAGTGCTTTTGGACTCTCGACTGACTTAGCGTGCTCATATCGATCGTCTTATATCACTGGCCTCCGGGCGACTTTCAAAACTCTCACCTCTGTTATATCGCCATTCCAGCCTCGGCCTACAGTCTTCATTGTTACTCTACAAATCACTCGTTCGTCCGCTCATTACTTATGCCTGCCAAGTGTGGGGGGCCGCACACACGTCATCTGCGTCGTCTTCAGGTCATACAGAATCGCTTCATGCGCATCGCTACCAACGCTCCATGGTTCATCCGTAATCAGCAGCTCCATCACGAACTAGGGCTGTTACCTCTTCACGACTACATTCGCAGGATCGTTCGCCGTTTCTTTTCCACGCTGCAAGAAGTTCCAGGAGCTGTGCATTGTAACATCGAGGTCCGCACGCGCCAGCCCTCACGCTTGAAGAGACTACCACAGGACCTACTTCTGAGTGATACATCTGATTCTAGTGATTATAGTGCTTGATGTCTGTCTTACATCTTCAATATTGACATAATTTCTCAGAGAGTGTTATATGAGTTCTAACTTAATGTAGTTAGGGAGCGGTCTATCAGCCTACCCCTGAGTGTTATTGTTCTTATTGTACTGTTACCTTCTTTTCACTCTGATCTGTACAGCATTGTACTGCTGATCGATCAATAAATTATATAAAAAAATTCGTGTATAACGTACGGTTAAATAAAGAATAAACAAAGTTACAGGTGATTCCTCTTCCTCGATCAATAATGACAAACTATTCAAAGTAACACTGTATAATATACTTCTGTAAAGACACATAGGGACATTCATAAAACGTTCTCTACCTATTGTTTATTTTATAGCTACTACGTCATTGATATTTATCTTATATCATAATTGGATTGTATACAAAATAGCTAGAGGCCGGAGTTTTAGGTGTAATAAACCCTCAGTTGAGCTTTATGTGCGTAAAATGATTTTAATATTTTCTTCGTAGTTTGGTGATTTATATGCATTGACATTAACTTCTCTACAATACAAGGTTCTTGAAACGTAAGAACAGCGTAAGATTGAATACTTGTTAGTGCAGATTCTAAAGTTAAAAGTACCAAACAACTTAGAAGATACCAAATTTTCCATTCTAGTTTTGAGAGATTCCTTTAATAAATCATTGTAATGAAAGTTTACATAATCCGAAATAAACATCGTAAGTACATGGTGAACGTACATTAATGTTTCTATATTGTTGGCATTGTAGCAGATAAACATCAAAATTTTGTGCCTTAAACAGTCTTCCATTATAATGCAACTCCTGATAAAAAAATGTATATTAACGCAAAACTGACGTCAGTGCAGCCTAAGATATGCATAGAAGTTAAAGCAGGGCAATTTACTTCTATTCTTTTGTCCCTGTAACACTTTCATTTGTTCAAAACCACGACTGCGCTCTAAAGCTTAAACGAATATGCAGTGCCAGTTTCAGATATTCATTTATTTTCTTTACACATCGCCCACTTGTTTAGGTTAAGTGTCAACGCCTCATTAAGATCTCTTAAGTTGCAGTAAAATTAACATTTTCAGCAAATTTGAAATGAATATACATCTTAAACTTTGTTAAATAGCAAGGAATACCAAGGTTGAATCCCAAAATTCGAAGTCGTTATAATACCTACGACCTTGGGGCTCAGCCAAAAATTAGTCAAGTTATAGTAAACAACTTAAGACACGCGGAACACAGCGATGTTCTAGTAATATTTATTTACTTTTTATACTAAACTTATCAAAGTAGAGAATATGTACACTTACCTAAGTCGCTGTTGCATATTTCGCGATTCAAAAACTATTCTATGTAACAAGACTCTACATATTTTACTAAGTAAATGAAATTAGAACTTTCATTTTAATATTCCTGTCTGCAGATTGCGTTTGTTTCGTTGATAAGGGAAAACCCCGGAAAAGCCTTATCCAGGTAACTCACCCTGACCGAGATTCGAAATCGGGACTTCTTGAACGTGAGGCAGACATGCTACCACCACGCTACCGAGGCGGGCATGATAGAGAGGGTATCTACCAGGGCATTCACACCGGCAGAAGCGACCCCCCTCTCAACCAAGGATTACCGAGCTGTCCCCGAAGGGCGCCCGGCACCTCCGTGGGGCTTCCCATAGGGCACGACCTGGAATACTAAGAAGCCCCCCATCTGGTCCGAGGGACTCAAAACGGGATGGAAGTGGATACGCTACTCACGCCCGCCAACCCCAAAGATGATTATCTCGGTAGAGTGACCTGGTGATCTAGCACACCTACTAGCTATGTTGTCTAGTACGCCGGAATATGTAGCTTCCCTCAACCCCGTCCGGAGACGTACCCGATCTCCCACGGGTATCGGGAATTGATTGATTTGTATATAAGGGCGCTCAACTGCATGGTCATCAGCGCCCTGGGTATCGGGAACCGCTGCCCCCTTAAGTCCAACCCAATCCGAACAACTCCCTAATGGGAGGGGTTCGGCAGTTCGGCCCGAAGTTCCTCTAGTAACGTCAGAGGTATCACGAGTGCTAGGGCCCGCAGCGCCCGCACCAAGGCAGCTGGAGGGGACGGACCCCCTCCCCTACGGGGAACTTAATCCTTATTTATAATATGTTGCGACTAATCCGGCAAAGCGTTCGGTATGTTGGATAAGAAACTAAAATTAAAATACTTAAATACAAATAACCGTTTTACTATTTCATTCCCATAAATAAAGTAAGATAGCAATGAAATACTGGGGTACATAAAATGTTTTCAGAACATTCAGCAAACACTTATGTCGGTCACTCAAATGTTTTTAAATTAACGAGTACTTAGTCATTTAATGTCTATTGTGGAGTATTTGATACCAGTATTTCTTAGAATTGTTCCAAATGGATACGTTTGAGTGCGCGCGTGCCGACAAACAAATGTAAAATAAATTAGGCAAGTGCAGTTTCTTCTAAAAAGCAGCTATACTATCTGCAGGATATATCTTTACACGAAAAAGTTGAGATGTTCTATATTAGCTTTTGTGAAATACCTAACTATTTGAACAGAATAGGACATCTTTAAATATCTATGAGAAACGAAATGTTTATTTTGAACGTCTTTATTTCAGATTTTTCTTTATTAGTTTAGTTTTTTATTTTTACAAATAAGTTTTCTTAGGTTTTTCTTTATTAAGATAGTTTTTTAGGTTTTCCTTTATTATAATTTTTTTCGTTTTTATTAATATAAATCTTTTAAATGTCTTGTTTATCAGTCCATGTACTTATTTTTATTTTCTGCTACATATTTGTGAGATTTATTCATGAATTTATTTCACAAAATCGGACAAAATACATTTCCCGTTTGCTTTGTTGGTTATTGCAGTAAATAGTTATGAACATACACAAATGTTCTGAGATAAACGATTTCCTACACTTTCTTTTATGACGAAAACGTTCTTTCAACAGAACGTGACGTCATTGTAGCGGGTGCAGCAAGTCAACACGCACATGGTTTATGTCCACTTTAAAACTGCGATGTCCATAGTACATTTTTACTTTAACCACCCAGAACCTGTAGCTCGGAGCAACAGATGGTTCAAACACACAAAGGGCGATGGAGGTTATAGAGCACAACAATTCAATAAGCTTTTAATATCTGCATCCAGATGTCGTGTACTGCGTTTAACAGGAGTTCCAATTGGAAAGACATCGCTTTTTCCATTCTGTAACTACAAGGTAATATGTAGTAAAATTATATCTGCACGTGTTTATCTCGATTGATATAAAACAAATACTTTCCTGTAAAAAAAATCTATAACTGGAGTACTAAAATGCATGTATCAAATTACCTCAAAGAATTACTCCAGGGAAACATTTCATCTGTTTGTTGTGTTCTATGGTGTTCTGCCTGATATTCTGGAGGAGCAGAATTCCAAGCTCGTTAAGACTGATTTATCCGGACATCTTTCCTTTGAGATGAATGTCATAAGGGCGCATTTCACTTGTTTTATTAATTTTCTCTCGAATATGACCTTCCAAATTAATTGAATATCGCGAAATATTCTTAGTTTCAAAAAGTGAAAGCAGCTATTTAAATTTCTGAAGGTGTCAAACGCTCATTAAGACTTTAGGTAAAATAACGTTAAAATTGAAAATACGAGCCACTAATAAATGCAGCAGTATATATAGGGAATGGAGAGCGTTTAACGGCCGATACATGTGCTACAACTATTTCCTACTGGGAGTACTATGAAGCGATTACGAAAGTACCACGTGCTTGTGTATGATCGAACCGGGTAACATTACGTAGACGGGAACCAATACCGTCAGGACTTGGCCTAAAAAAACAAAGACTTAATACACAAATAATGAACGTTTGGTTAAAACACATAATTCAAGTCAATTTAATTTATCTCGTTAAAGACTTCCGAGATATTAGTTCCGTTTCGTTTTAATTTGCCGAACATTTAACGTTCTGAAATGCTAAGCTCCATTCTTGAGTTTCTCGTGATCTCTTGGTAATGACTTAGAATTTCAAAGACAACAAACAGCTTACCTTCTTTTTAAACATTTGACTATCACTTCAGTCTCGTATTTAAAACAATATTAAAACTAAACTAATTCTGTAAATTAGTATCTTCAAGTTGTAGCAGAAAGGAAACGAAACATTTGTAAAAGTGTGGGTTGAGAAAGCTGAAATATTAAATTAAAATTTGGTCGTAAAGATGTATGAAGTTATTTTAATTATATTGACAGCCTGCTAGGCTTTGTGATCAAGAGGAACGACCAAGGAAGGCGGCTGGTCCTGCTAGGATTAACACCAACTATTTTGGAAATGATCAAAACTTTCAGTGAACTACTAATATTACTCACATCCTTTAATAATTAATAAAGAGGTTTGTTTTTCAAAATAATTGAAAGAATGTAGAAGAAGTATTGTATTACATCGAAAAACTATTTACGAGATTTACCTACAAATACATGTTTTGAGGTACAAAGAACATCAACTGAGTAAACAAAAGTCAAACACAAAAATTCCACTGAACAGGACATCAAGTATATACGTTCAGCATCTTAAAACTACACAATACGAACATTTTCAAGCCCGCCCCTGTGTAGAAGAGGCAGTGTGTATGCTTCACATTCAAAGAGATCGTCAGTTCGAATATCGGTTACGATGACCTTTTCTTATCCCAAAAGATGAATGGCAAGTATTCCGAAGCTCAAACTTTATCATTTCATTCATAGTTCTACTCGAATATAACCTAACTGGCTAGGAAGGTTAAACTGTAAAACGAAAAATGCAAGAAAATCCCTTCTGACTTTTTTTTTTTTTTTTTTTTTTTGTAATTTGCATTCTCCAACGTTGATTGGTATTGGATAATGAATGAAATGGGTAAATTGATGCTCAGATGAGTCCGGGTTCCATGGAGCTTAGAGTTATGCGATATTCGTCTATCAGAACAAGGGAAACCACCGGAAAAAAGTTAGATAAGTCACCCTAACCGAGATTCGAACCCGGAACCTCTTCACACGCTAACACCTACGCTACCAAGGCGGGCGACCTTCACATTATAAACTTTGTGAAACTAGCCCTAACAATTTTAATTAAATCATATCTTAATATTTTACTGGCAAGTTGAACACACATCTTGAATTTTCTGCGAACACGCTCAAAAGTCCTCTCAATTATGTTTAAGTATTATATACTGGTAAACCCTAAGAGACAAATCTTACTACATAAAAAAGTTTAAGTTTTGCTAAACAAGAAAACACTAATGAAGGATTTCCGAGATACTCGCTGTTGTCGGTGTGTATGTATACGTTATCAACTGGTAAGGCGTTATTCTGTTCTCTTCTGTCTGCGTGGCTTAGTGGACGTCGGTTCAAATTCGGGGCAGACTGATGGTTTTGAATCTACTTAAAACCGACCGACCCATATTGCTAGAGTAGGGGTATAAATATGTTTTAATCCCAAAGGAGCCGCCCCTAATTGGATAACAATGGCGCTAATTGGATTACACTTTTCACACCTGTAGGCCGCGCCCACCCTGCACGCGATCGCCAATGACGTCATAACCACCCCCATGAATGACGTCACAATCGACTCAGACGAGGTTGCCGACAGCTGATAAGAAATGTAATGCAATTCTCATTAAACAAATAAGTATTTAAATAATTAAATAAATTAATAAATGAATGCATAGATTATATAGTTAAATAAATGATCAATTTCTTTATTAAATCGGCGTGGTAGGAGGCGTATAAACGTTATCTCACATGCGGCGGGTTACATCAAAGTGCCTCTGGGTGCGTGACGTAGCTCGATAAATTAAAATAAAGAAATATATGGGGTTTCAGATATCGATAAATTTATTCTCTGAATGTAAAAAGGTGATGAATTCACAGTGAAATTGTTGACCAAAGTCAGGATCTAGTTTCCGATCAGGCGGAATAAACCCGATTGTGACAATGCAAAATCAGTCTAATCTTGCAAAAACAGCTTTCTTCATTTATAATAACCAGGTACATGTATGCTTCCTGGGATGTGGAAAACTCTCAAACACAATACAGTAAGAACAACTGCAGAATAGCGAAATCCGATGTCGCAAGTATAATTTTAGGAATTCCCGTCCTTTTATAAGTAAAGAATATCTTGATTTATACGGAAAAAGCAAAAGACGAGATTACTGGGAATATTCGGGGTAATACCTGTCCCGAATACAGCCACGATCAAATTTTGTTCGTTTCCTCTTTCCCATAAAAATAAGATAACTATACGTAAATCCTGTGGAGAAAATTGAAAAAATGGATGTAATATTACGCTTTGGTAAACATAGCTGCTACTGTTCTCAGCGTTCCGTGTTGTATTGGACGTAAAAGATTAATTTTGTTCAGACTCTATTAACCTCAGGTTTTAGGTGTCGGGATATTCGTCAACCAAAGAAAACCATGCCAAAGGTTTTTTTATTTTACACTCCCAAGGAAAATGAGAATATTCAATGAGAATTTAATATATTGTCACCCGAACGTCGGAACACCCTATAGAGCGGGCAAGCAGGGGACGGTCGGCTCGCCACGCCCCCCTCGTTTGTCTTGTGGCGGTGGCGAGGGGTGGCTGGGAGAAAAAACATCACTGCGCCGTCTCTTTCTGTTCCACCTGTGTTCTCGAACTTACGGGATATTTCATCTAATCCAGAACATTCTCGATCGGCCAGCTGACCCTATATAAGCAACACGCCGGGCAGTCAGTGAGTCAGTGAGTCAGTTCTTGGCGCAAAAGTGCAGTGCTAGTGTACGATGAGAAGACAGAGTGCATCGGAGGATTGTACGTAATTACGAGTGCAAGTGAAATTGTAACGGACGGACTGGTGAATCGTAATTGTGTGCATTACGCAATTCTGTGTAATTGGCAAGAGTTTAACTGTAAGCCGGTGGAAATGAACATTTTTGAGTGGTGCAATTGGACTTTTCATTTCACGAACCCAAAAAGTCACAATATCCTTAAGGAATAAAGGAATTTTTAAAAGAATTCAAATATGAATATAAGGCACTTCAAGGATTATTTCGCACAATTTAAAAGAATACATATGTACCTAACTCATTATGAAGTGCCTAAGATACATGACAATCAAAATGGATGATAAACCTTTATAGGAAACGTAATCTGTTCCCAGTTATCAGAAAGTTAGTTCTGTTTGGCGAGGAGATGAAGGTAGAAATCCACATTTTTTAGTCTGTCATTTCTAATTCGACTAACTTATATGCAACTGTTATATATGGAGTTCTGTATTACCTGTATTGGGACGTAGTTTACTATTTTTATTCGCTTGTTTTTCCAATCGTAATATTCTCAGCCTTAGAATTGAGCAGTAATTTACACAAATATGTGGAGAGCTTTAAGAATTTTCCCTCACGTGTGTCAATCGATATCGAAACCTTATACTTTTAAAAGTAGAATTCTTTTGTCAAGAAATTTCCAATTCTTCTGCCATATGGACCCAAATGGAGAGAAGCTGCATTAACCATTTTATTAATTGCACACCTAAAGATTAAAATATATTTCAATATGAATTACTGTTGATCTAGAAGTGGGTAAAGCGTAGCATATTCTGCCAGAAAATTACTTTTAATGTAAAACTTTAAACCCTCAAAAGCCAAGTCTATTCAAGCAATCAGCCAATGTTTGATGCTATGACGTCAATCTACTGTCCTATACATATTTTTGGCATCATTCGATTGTAAACATCACAGAAGTAACCTGTTTACAAACCACAACAAATTAATTGCTCTTATAGGTTTGCTTTTGCTACACCAAATTTAATCTAAGTAAATACCGTTACCTATGCTCTCACTTTTATTCCTAGAAAATACATGTTTTGCAGTTTTCTATAGAGAACATTGTAAAGCTAATTTTGTAACGTATTTCAGTAATTAATATCTTCCGCACATGTTGTAGATAGTAACAATTACATTTATGTAACCCAGAGCGCTACAACACTTATTTGGGTAAAACCTTTTTTACCTGAACCACCACAATGGACTGAGTACAATGCTAATAGCTCCTTAAGGAAACATTCCATCTACATCTGAGAGAATCATTAAATATCGATATAAAAAGTCCTTTAATTTACAGGAAAAACCATTCTCTACAAAGCAAGTACTTACACATTCCTAAGAAAAAAATTTCGTGTATTCGTGACCAAGCTGATGTACGAGCAACTCTTTCGCTCTTAAGGAGACGCCCTCTGTGTCAATACGAGAACCAATTGCCTCTTAACCAATGAAAATAAAATATTTCAGGAACCAGTCATAAGATACGTGAAAAATACAAAAATAAGCGATCACAAATCTTCATTTATGTCTGCATTATGGGCGTTTATCGTGAGTCTTACACTCTGTATAAATAAACGAAATTAACCTAACGCCCGCACTGCACGTATTTCTACTGCGAGGCAATTGTCTGTCAGTAAGCGATCCATCACTTCATCTGAAAATATCTGGTAAGTCATTAAGCATTTACTTTTATATAAAATATATTACATTTGCATTTTAAGTGTTCTAAAACTACAATAAAAAATATAGAATCGTTTATGATGAAATTAGATATTTCAGAGACGTTTAACCTCATTCGGAACTTATTAATTCTAATTATTTTGTATATGTTACATGCATGTAGAGGCGGTTGTAGCTATATCATATTGGAAGCCTTTTCATAGAAAATAATCGATATTAACGCAAAAGGCGCGTGTATTTTAATAAATATTTATGGAAGATTAATATTGTAGAAATGTCTCAAATATATTCCATTTCATTTATCAAGTGGATAAAGAAATTCTTACTGTTCTTTATAATTTTAATGCTATCATCCCGAATACATATTGAGAGATTTCAGTTTCTGCAACTTATCTGCTGATCACATCACTTTAAAGCAAACGTCCACTATTTATGTGATTTGTATACTACATTAAAAGAATTTAATGTAATAGTTTTAATAATTCTATGAATCCAAACATGAAAAGCCACTGTCCTTTAAAAATCATTCATTTTTTTCCGCCATTTACAGACAGAACACCATAGATAAACCTGGTGTCACCCTCTTCCGAGAGGGCCATCCAGATAGTGGACCTGACATCCCTGGAAGTTAAGAGGGACAGCGATAAAGTATTAAATTTATGAAATATTATATTGAAGTAGTTATTCATATTTAAAAAAAAATCATTACCAATAATTCCAAAATCATTTTCAAAAGGATTTAAATTGTTTTGAAAATCATCAAACCCTTTCTATTTCGAATTATTTTTAGCTTTACTTGTAAGTTTTGCATTATTCGCCTACGAGATGTGAACCTAAAATTGTTTCTAGGAATTTTATTGTTATTGTTACTGTTACCACTTTAATTTTAGGAATGCAGCAACAGAATGCGACTGGCATAACAGCTTGAAGTATGGAAACAGATGCTCAAGACAGCAGCGCACTTAAGGCTCTTGCACGTCATTATGCGTTTCAACACACGCAGAGAGCGTCCATATTTGGGGAGTGTTAGAAGCAGACTACAATTTGAAACACCGAGGATTCCAGCTATGCCACCGGTAATGAGTATAGTAAACTATATAATTAGACATCGCCCTAAGTAGCAAGGCTTGGGCCACAAAAGTGTAAGATCTTAAAATAAACAATATATGACTATACCCCAGAGATCATTTTACTTTCACCTTAAATTTTCCATGACAGTGAAGCGAATGAGGTACATAGGCTATCAGTGCAGGTTTTAACTTCTTTATAATGCGCCAATTGGTCTTAAAATACGACCCTCTGCAAATGCTCCACTCTTTTAGATTGTTATTAGTAAACTCCTTACAATTTGATACTTTCCCTTACATCTTCCCTAGCAGACCTACAAGCTGTTTCAAGAAGCCAGATGAACATGTTAAACTGAAGTCAAAGAGATGATATGTAAACTGAGAAAACAATATTGTAAATCACTCCTCTGAAGTATACCCTTTTCCCACAATCCCCTTTACCCGTAACAGGTAAACAAATGACTGCTCCCCCTCGCCCCTCCATTATAACAGTTTAAACAATGAAATCTTACGACACCGCTTATGAGGATGACTTGAGATTAAGGAATATAATACAATTTCTTTTAACATTAACTTTATTTCACTTGAAATGTACATATATTAGGATTTCAGATAAAATCACGCAGTCATCCTAGCTGTGTTCAATCTTGAATAATTGATTGAATTTCGTCTTCATGAATACGAGGTCTCCCACATGCCATTAAGTCTTCACCGATTTACAAGTCTATTTGGATGACGTCGTTAATTTTGCAAATAGCGTACATCTTTAACGCACTCTGAGTCCTGATTATTTTCAGATTGCTTCACTAAATACTGATCTCCTGACGGAACATCTTCAGCGAGGATATTTACTTGAACACCAACACTTTTATGTTTAACCAGTAAATCTGCGATGACTTGGTTTTTATGTTCCAGTAACATTAACCTCCCGTTTTCACAATTAGATCTTGCACATTTATCATGATGTAGAGGTGTTTCAGAAGCTACATACTTAGATGGCACAAAATGCTTTGAAATCTCGCCATTCAACGTTGAAAGCCGCCTGGCAGTATTTCTTGTATCATTACCGCACCTTCGTCGACGAGTTTTAAGTCGTTTAAGGAATCTGTTCCGTAGAACTCGCTGACATACTACACTAAAGGCATCGATACTTGCCATTATTGATTTAAGAAAAATTAAAATTACCATAATTTGAATGAAAAGTTCTGGAAGCGTGACATAGCGAAACACATCAAATGGATAGCAAGTTTGACTTCGAACATCTTTCACAAAACCAAATTTAAAGTCATATCTTTACCTTTTCTATCACGTGAACTCATTGAAAATGCAACCTAATCAGATGCACTCGTTATTAAAATAAACATTGGCGCTTTATCGGATCTGTTCTACCTAACTATTTATGTCGGATAGTGATAATTTGTATATAAGGGCGCTCAACTTTTTAGTCATCAGCGCCATTACAGTAACTAAATCATGGCAATAGCCGGGGACAAATACTCGAAAAATGAAAAACAAAATGACAAATACGTGCAAATGAAAACAGTAGAAACTAGAATTAACCATGAAATACCAAAAGGCACGAGAACAGTTTTCAATATTTACTTGTGAAAACAAACTACCTGCCCAGTGGTGGTCGAATTTTTTCCTTTTCTTAGCGACTTGGCTAGGATTTTTAGGTTTATCCTGCATGGTCACTGTCAGCGAGGACAGGATCTACCTCCTCCACATCCTCAGTGGAGGAGGGCCGCTTTCCTACTGAGTCCCTCGAACGTACGGAAACTGCGATCGGCGAAGATGAGAGCCACGATCTGAGTCCTCTCCAGATCATTCCTCAGAAGATATCCTCGGAGGAGATGGTCGTGGACGTTTGCGCTTCTTTTGCTTGGTACTAAATTTCTTATTTTCCCTGAAGACGTCAGTTCTTTCATACGAGGTCTTGAACTTTCTGGGCGATGCATTATACGAGGGCTATTCGCTAAAGAATGATACCTTTTTACGGCTATAATTTTTTGCACTAAAATTCAATCTTGTTATATTCTGTTAGCTTAATGTAAAACAAACACGCCGTAGTAGTTTCATTGTTGGTGCTCCTGGTTCCGCCTGTGAGAACCAGGCAAGTTCAGACATGTTCAGATATGTTTAGTATCGCCTACCGCTGTAATGGAGGTAACACACGAGGAACAATATGCAGCTTTGAAATTCTGCTTTCGTCTCAACAAATCTTCAGTTGAGGCCTATACAATGTTACAGGAGGCCTATGGAGAGTCTGTTCTTCCCTACAGCACAGCTCGAAGGTGTTTTAAAATGTTTAAAGAGGGGAGACAATTTCTAAGGAAGGTGTGCCCGGTGCTCTTACGGTGTACCCGGTGTACTGCTCTTACGGAATAAAAACACTGCTGCTGCTATTGAGAGAGGATAGACGAATTACCTTAAGTTCACTTTCTGAAATACTTAATATTTCAGTGGGTGCCACCCACACGTTGGTGACAAACATTACACATGAGACGTGTTTGTGCGCGATAGGTTCCAAGACTTGAATCCCGAACAAAAGGACATTCGTATGCAGGTCTGCATGCACTTAAAGTTGATGTTAGAGGAAAATTCGGAGTTTCTTTCAAACGTAATCACTGCTGATGAAACTTGGCTATATCATTTTGATGCTGACAGCAAACAGCAAAGCTCAGTGTGGAAATCTTCATCACCAACCCCCAAAAAAGCAAGTGGCTGCGTCTACTGGAAAAGTTATGGTCATCTCATTCTTTGATATTCATGGAATGGTTTATCAACATGTTGTACCTGCACACACATCAGTAACTGGACAATACTACAGGGATGTCCTGAAAACATTGCAAGTCCATATCAGGCGCAAAAGACCACATTTCCGTGAAGCAGTCTGTATGCTGCACCACGATAGCGCGCGGTGGCATATTGCCAATGTTGGTGCAAAGTGAAGTGCATCCCTCACCCTCCCCATAGTCCGGATTTAGCCCCATGTGACTATTCCCTAACTTGAAGAAACGCCTTCGTGGAAGGCATTATCCATCATAAGCAGTGGTGAAGGCTGCGGAGGTGATTCTGAAGGATCTCTCAAAAGTTTCCAGCATGTCTTTGAAGACATGCAGAAACTGTGGGACAAGTGCATCGCATTTAGGGGAGACTATGCTGAGATGGACCATCAAAATTGAGGATGAGTAAAGGTTCGTTGTCAAAAAAATTGATCATTTTTTATTGGACAGCCCTCGTATATTACTGGTTCACATGTTTTCTTGAAGTAGATGCATTCTGCAGCGATTTCGCAGCAATGTTTTTCTTAGGACTTGACTTAGGTGTAGCCACTGTTCGTGCTGATATTTGTTGCTTTGGCTGTGATCTTGGTGTAACTAATCTTTCGAATATCACTGCCCCGTTTATGTCCCTGGTTTGTTGCGACTTCACATCTAGGTACCGGCTTAGCTGCAACTGCACTGTAAGTAACGGTCCTAGGGACAGAAGGTTGACAAATGCGCAAGAGTTTCCTGGCTTCGACGATAGATATCTCTTACACGGATCCCTTGGATTGCCTTTTCCTCCATAAAACGCGGCATTCTCTGGAGTCACATGAATGATTAGCACTGCAGTTAACACATTGCAGGTGAAGTGCATGCATTGTCATGTTCGACTTCCCTGCAAGTACCAACTCCACTACAAGAATCACTCGTGTGGCTAAAGCACTGGCATTTATAGCACCTCAATGGTTTGGGTATATACTGCCTCAATTCAATAGCTTCATACCCTGCCTTAATCCTTTGCGGGAGATCTACCTGCTCAAAGGTAACAAACAGGGTACTAGTGGGTACTAGTTCACCTCGTTCTTTGCGGTGAACTTTATGTACATTAGTCACACATTATTCCGCCAGGTTTTCCTGTATCTCCTCATTGGACATACCGTCCAATGCGCTGGTGTTTAAAAAACCACCCGAGGAGTTCAGGGTCCTATGTAATTCAACGCGCACCGGAAGCATATTGGCTGTCAAGACTTTTGCAGCCTGCGTCGGAGAAACTGCTTCGACCAGGAGCGTGCCACTGCGAGATCGAGTACATGACTTGACCAGCAATATTATATAAACCCTTCTGAAAATGTACGGGTTCACTGTAGTAAATTTTCAACCTTCCTCAGTTCTAGAAATAACCAAATAGCGAGGACCACAAGCCTCAGCTACTCCCTTTCCACTTTTAAGTTTTGTTTTTATCAGTTCCCTAAGCGACAATATCCTGCACCATTGCAAAAGTCTCCGATGGCGTGCTCACATCTTGGGCGCCACCCGGTTTAGGTGAGTCATGGCCTGGACCTTGCTCATCTCAGGATCTCCCCTCCCAATGTATTGTCATTGGACCTAGTCACCTTCAGCAGTTTAACAGCTCCTGCAATGGCCCCTCCTCGGGACTGACCTTAGTCATACGAACAGTCCCACATAAGGAGCTGGGGTACGCGTTACCCAGTCATCCCTCCACTTCTCACTCCAACCCGCGCTAGGTTATCCGCCAGACGTGTCTTCAGGGACGTTAAGAGTCGAGTGGGCGTTTGGCATTAGCTCTCACCACTCAGGCAACCAATCGAGAGACATGGCTTGGGACCCCGGGATTGCCAACTCCCGTACCTACCGCAGTAGGCCCCTGGAGGGAAGTAGAAAACGCCCAACTCAGTCCTGTATGAAAATGTTACTGTGCGTCCAAAGGGACGAAACGAACATGAGATTAGACTCAATTTCTGACGACAGTGAGGGTAATTGGGCATATTTTAAAACTGGATAAAATTTGAAAACATTAAAGGCGACATTAAAGCAAATACAAATTTTGACTTTTAGTATTACGTTAATACTTGACAGATCTTTTGACATATTTAAAACAAAATATGTTGGACTGAAAAGTTAAAATTTCAGAACAAAAGGCTTTTGACCCAGTAAAATTTAACTCTAGTTAACTTTTGTTTTACTAAACTGAAGAAGTTTAAGCATTTAAATAATTAAACTGTCTGCTATCTCTAACAAAATTTGAACAGGTCTACAAATCTCCATTAACACTTTCAAGATCGTTCACGGCCAAGTCTAATGACAATGAAACAGTTTCGTCGTCAAATAAACGCAATGTAATTCTAAAGAACCTTCATTTGGACTTGGCTTAGTAAATTAAGTAGTTTCGGAGTTCAAAGGAGTAATTTTGGTGACTAAATTTAGCTCACAATTGAATTTTTTCAAAAATGTAATTTAAGAATATCTAAGTTAATGAGAGCTTTTTAACTTTTGAAGATTTAAACTTCAAAGGCTCAAAATACCCAAACGTCAACTAGCTTTAAGTATAAGAGGCCACATAATTGAAAGATGCATGAACGTACTTTTCCTATTAAGCTATAAATTCTAGCAATTTTCTGGTTATTTTTACGTTTACGCATTTTTTATATAACGCATTGAACCTGCATATTTGTTCTACATAAATACATTTAATATAGCAATCACTTCAATGAACTATTACTAATAAAAGACGTGCGTTACTTCCAACCTCACTCTGATGTTTGCTCCTAACTGAACAAAACAAGTGACAAATCAACTAATGCCCCACGAGACTTGACTAGTTGTCGAACAGTCTGACGTTCATGCATGTGTTCATTGGTTGATAGTTACTGTGGTAGTCGAAAGGTCATACATTTGCAGTCGTATATGTAGGTAATATTTACTTCTATCATTTGTTTTGTGGTACAGAAACACGTTCTGATAACTACTGCCGTGTATAACGTACGGTTACATAAAGAATAAACACAGTTAAAGGTGATTTCTCTTCCTCGATTAATAATGACAAGCTATTCAAAGTAACATTGTATAATAGACTTCTGTAAACAAGACACGTAGTGACATTCATAAAACGTTCTCTATCTACTGTCGTTTATTATATAGCTACTACGTCACTGATATTAATCTTACGTTATAATTGGATTGTATATAAAATAACTAGAGCCCGGAGTTTTAGGTCAAATAAACCCCCAGTTTAACTTTGTGTAAAGTACGATATTTTTGCATTTTTGCTTGGAGGTTTGGTGATTTATATGTATTTTCAATTCACAGGATATCTCCATTACATATTTTTAAACCAGTCACCTCATTTTTATACGTCGGGTGATGCAATTGCAATATACAGGATAACAAAAAAGGGAATGTTAGACTTGCATAGTGGCAGAATGAGCAGTTGGCAGAAAATTATTTAAAACACTATAAATTCCGTTACCGTTTCCTGAATGACAGGTTGTAAGTTTCCAATATGTGTGAGTAAAATGTTTTGTTGTATCAATCGAGTTTTATGGACTGCTCAAATATTCCTGTTTGTGTTTGTGTGTTCATTCTGTACATTCTGTTCATTCTGTCACCGATCTCATTGGGCTAGAGCCGTCGTAAAGCCAGAGCTGTGCGCGTGGTGAGGAAAGAGACACAGAAGTCTAGAATTTTTCACTTTTCTGATAACGTCGCGATTGTTGTCGAATACTGCATTCTAGAACAATGACTGGGAAATATAAATAGCGGCAAAGTGTGAGAGCGCCTTGGTTAGGTCTCTTGGGAACTACCAACCAACAGAACGACGCTTCAAGCTCTACCGGCTTCTCCGCATGGCATGCGGGCACAACCAGTACCAATCAACTTGATATTACAACTTCAAAATTATACCTACCTGAAAGTTGGACTGGTAATTATTCTAAATTAGTCTTCCTAAATATTCTCACACCAGTGGTGCAACAGGCGTTGAGGAGCTACGGCTACCTCTCATCCACCTAGACTAACCCGCCACGCTATAAAACCCCGCATATCCTGTCATTTAGTGGTATTAACCCACCGAAAAGCTCTGCCCTTCTGCTGGGCAAGGTCCTCCGCTGGCGCCCGGAAAGAGACCTGCGGTTGAGCCGGAGAAGAATCCCTTGCGTGTCCGACTGGACCGCGGCCTCACTTTCACTCCACATGTCCGTGAGAAAATCAGCCTCGGCCACACTGCGCTCAAGCAGTTGTACCCCATATTTCGGTCAACCATGCCCTCTCGCCTCAAACTACGAGTGTATCGTGCGATCATCCCGCCATTGATCCTGTATGGATGAGAAGTCTAGGGTTCGGTGGCTCGTACCAACATCCGTAGACTGCAGGCCGTGGAGAACAGGACACTCAGGATGATCTACGATACCGAACGGACGTTTCCATCAAACATCCTACACTCGCATTCTGGCGTACCTTACGTTGAGGACGTTGTACGTGAACGCTCGCGCACATTGTATGCCAGAATCATACCTCACCCCAACCAACTAGTAAATACACTAGGTCAATATGACCACCATACGCCAGAAGGAGAAATAGCCATCCCCTCCTTAAGGACGCCCTTGGGTGGTGAGTTCAGCCTCTCGTCCCTTCACTGCCAAACTCCATCTGTCCCGGACATGCTGGGGCTGGATTTGACTTATCGGCTGACCTCCACCAGTCGAGTCCGTCCCGTGTGACCAGAACACGACTAACCACCCGACCTCTCGCTCCTGGCCCCGCCACACTGGACGGACCCTGCAAGCAGACCGTTCTTGACGTGGCGGCATCGGGCACTAGCTTCCTTTCTGGGCGCTCATCCCGCAACCAGGAGCACTAGCAGAGGTCGAATCAGGCCCATCATCTTACGAAGACACAAAAGCTTGAGAAATGACAAAATCTGTAGGATCGTACGGGTAATCCGCGTGGCGCTCTGTCCACCACCCGGGAGCACCCGGGCGACTTGTTGTCGCTCATGGCTCAGTAAGTGGTTAAGTCCGTCTAAGACAGGTACACGTATGACATAACGTGCTGACCCTCAATCAACCGCCAAGAAGTCAGTTGCATTTGTGTGAGGATTATTTGAACTGTACCGCTGTGATTCTTTTGTTTACGTGTGGCGAAGCAACGAGACGACCCTGAATCCTGCTGTTTGTCAATGTCATGTCTTTTGCTGCTTCAAGATTTGTACAAAACTTCTGTTTACTGCAATAAAGAGTGTTTTAAATATCTGCAAACAAGAATTTTGAATCTGCCGACCCACGAAGTTACATTTGGTGTCAGAAGTGGGATACGACGATGGAACCCGCATTGGCGAAGATGACAAATGAAAGCGGCGAACGACAGCCTGGCCACGGAAATGAAAGTAGCAAGTGACACCCTCGCTACGACGATGGCCGAATTAACTGAAATGAAGGCTGCGAACAAGGCCCAGGCCGCTAAATTTGAAGAGCAGTTGGCCGGAAAGAACAACGAGTCACTTGGAGAATTTAATGTCATGTCGGCACATTGGCCATGGTAGCTCAAGGGTTAGAGCAGCTGGCCGGAGACCAGAAGATCCGTGGTTCAAATCCCAGCTATGGCATTAACACTGGGCAACAAAATAATTTTTGAATGTTTCGAGCACTTTATATGAGGTAATTCCTACTAATTGTGGGTTGAGACATGACAATGAAAAACTTATTAGCTCTAGTTTCTATGATATACACAAGGTGGAAGTATTGCATATTAACGGATTGAGAGAAAATACATTTTAATTACATGCTAAGAATGAAAGTCCATTTGATTTTTTAACTGGTAATTACATGCTAAGAGTTCTAAATTGCTGGAAAAATACTTCGCAGGTAGTCGTGTCTGAAGACAATCATGACTTCGTCATCTTTTACCTTGCCTCTTGTGATAGGAGTTCCGCAGAAACCCTATACAAAGACCAAGCATTACTTCATTCCAACGACCCTGATATCTTTGTTCCATAACAAATGTCTGGATGGAATCGCTAACAGCTCCACAACTAGGAGGGAAAAAGTATAGGTAGGAGTGGTAAGCGACATGTTATATCCAAGGTTACGCTCTTGCAGCAGGGGAACTGTCACCAAATGCTTGTAGTAGTCATCCTTGTTGCCTAAAAATCTATGAACACCCTTGAAGGCTTCCCAAGCTTCGTTTTCTTTCCCCTCCAAAATTTGGTTAAATGCAGGATCCTTTACAATTCTCTTATTTCTGATCCGACAAAAATGCCTCCCTTAACTTTTGCATCACTTAATTTCCAAAATTTCTGTGTTTTGCTATTTGACAGGTGTGCTAACTCCCCCAAAAAATTCCCAAATTTAAAATCTTCACTCTAAAAAATGAAGTGTCGCTTTATCTTCAAAACAAGAGCTAATCTATCAGTTTTATAGTGATTTTTGAATTCAGCAGATGGAAATACATGTAAATTCACTACTTTTAAGCCCGAAACACTTTCATTGCTGGCCAATGAATTATAAATTAATTTGAGAAAAAAGTTAACAAATATTTTGAAACTTGTCTGACTTATTTAACCAACATCCCTATAGGAATTTTTGGCTGTAAACTTACTTTTAGAAATTATGACTAAAAACAAAAAAGGAAACATTTAGAAAAACGAGTGTGCTAGAAATGTTTACAACATTTTGTTTTAATAATTCAGTTTCACAATAATTATTACTTTTGTCAGTTAATTCCAGGCAGAGACACTTGTGCCAGGAAAGTTGACATTGGTTGCATATTTTTGTCTATATTATCCAGTATTTTAAAATGTCTACTAAATATCCATTAGGCTGCCGATATGACCACTGCAATTAAACGCAGGGTATAAATAGAACTTTCAATGTATCCAGGAACTTTTTTCTATTCAGTTTGCAAGAAAATGGAAAACCTGCACACGCACGCTTGCTACACCCTCCACCTCTAGGCTCTGATGACAAGACAGCCATATTGAACGGCAATATTTCATTATAAAATTGCAGTTTTGATTGTGATATGTAGTGTTTACTAACCATAGAAACACTCATACTGTGGTCTAGAGGTAATATGCTAGGCTCTCCTACTTGAGATCGTGGTTTCAAACCCACTGGATAGCAATTAACCTTTTTGAGGTTTAAAATCCTAAGTTTGGTTTCCTTTCGGGAACGAAATAAAGCTGGTGGTTCAAGGTTGTAGTTTTATGGCAAGTTAAAGAATCTCAAGGCTAATAAAGGGTCCACTGAACAGACGACAGCTGTCTTTCACACCCAATATACAATGGGATGCTGACAAGTATCACTGTACTTATACTGGTGTGGCACCTGAAAATTTGATGCTATATTGTCTATCTGCACCAAAAATCTGCTGCAGAGTAGAACTGTAGTACCCAAAGCTGAAGCCTAGAAAGTGCCACGTGCAAATAGCTGCAGGACTTCTGTCCGCTCTGTCCCAAGTGTGGAGGATGATGGTCCTTATGTATGCCATGAGTAGATCGCTGTCGCCAGGGGTAAATAATCCCTTCCATACAATGCTGTGTTATTAGGGTTACCATATCCTGTCAAAAAACTGGATGAATTCAGTGAACGACATTTATTTTACATACTTTTCATTTCCCTTTAGTTTTTTTCAGGAAATCTTTTACAGATAATCCTATCATAATATTGAGTACAAGTTACATTTTACATGTTGTAGATTATGATCAACATTAACTTTACAATTTTGGTCGAGGGCTTATTTTGCATATCTGTCCACTGAAAATTTAGCAGAGCTCTATAGCGGTATTATGTGCAGGTATGGCAAAATAGTACTGTACTGCTTTCAACAGTTCTATACACTCGACATTACTCATGTATTTGTACTATTTCTTAGCAACGCTTCCCTACCAATGTTGCCGAGTTCATTTTGTGGTAAGTTCTTAAAGTACTTATTTCATCCAAGATTATAGTCATTAATAACTTAACACTTTTTAAAAATAAGTTTTTTCAATATAAATTTAGACATGTTCATTTTTAACTTATCTTATTAAACACACTGCACATTAGACAGAATACATTAATCATTGGAAATTATCATCATCTGCATAAACTTTAAGTTACCTTGTTCTTGCTATACAGTTAAGTAAATGGTACTGATCACATGATTGGCCACAGAGTGCAAAGACACTGATTCGATGCGAAATAAAACCCATTCTGAAGGCATATTCTGTAGCGAAATCTATGTGCAGCAGTCCTCGTAAACATGTCGCATGGGAAATTTAGGCTCCATCACTGGGGTCAAGAAGAATCTGATCTATATCTTCAGCTTTTCCAGATCTCTTATGTGCGCTTCATAGCCCGGAGTGTGCGGCAGGTGTATACTGATGCAATTTCCCTTATGAAGAAGTCCGTGTTGGCAAGATGATAGGATCTCTTGTGATCTAGGTATCCTAAGTGCTCTCTGCAGGAAAGAGATTGAGTGCTTAAACTCTTCAGATTTTCAGCACTTCAAGTTCATTGTAGCAATTGCATAGCACGCTATTGGAGAAATCTTAATGTGAAACGGTTGCATCACAGATTTAACCGACAGCTATAACATTTTTATATCAAAAATGACCTTTATTGCTGCATTGCATCTTTCCTGGATATGCTTTGTGAAGGACTTCCTGTCACTTGTAGAGTTATGTACACCCGAATATTTGTAGCAGTTGATAAGTTCCAGTTGGGCATTCCCATATTTCAAGATGTGTTCGTTGTTCACATTTCTTCCTTGCCTAAATGTTATTACCTTTGTTTTACTTGTGTTGACTTCTAGTTCATTCCTGTGTGCCTAGTCATGTAGTTTATCCAAGCTTTTCTGAAGAGCTAATCTATTTCTCAACAGGATAACTTACCTGCATAGAGAAGTAACATGGTTTCCAGTGATGCTACTTCTCATACTACATGTCGGTTAGCAGGTTAAAGAGAAAAGCACAGAGAGGATCCCCTTGAAGGTCTATTTGTGTAATGGGTTCAGAATGGCTAACTCGTTTATAGTCAGTAGATTGAATACCAATACTTTCGATTATGTTCAAGAATGGGTTCTGCCGGCTTACTATTTTGGAGACTTTACCTCATATGTTCCTATTAACACTATCAAATGCCTTCTGAAATGTATAAATGCTGCATAAATATGGCCGCCTGTAGTGCCAGTTGCTTCCCAGATGGATGGTCTTGTATCATGGATTTTCTGGCTGAAAATCCATATTGTTCCTCCACACCTCCAGTATGTGTGTACTTGCTTGGGGAAGGATACATTTTAGTATGATCTTCAAGTATTTTGAACAGTGCACATACCAAAGCAATACCACGGTATGCATTTGTTGAATCTTTTGATCCTCTCCCTTTATACAGCATTACAAGATCAGACTCCCTCCTTCCTGTTATGTTATGTTATTTAGGTCTGTACATTTATTGAGCAATGCCGTCCAGATTTTGATAGTTGCTAGTAAAGAGTTCATTAGTACCTCGGTCAGGACTTGCAGCTTATCTTTTGTATCCTTGGAAAATATGCCAAACTTCCTCCATCGTTGTTAGGGTCCATGTTTCAGGTGCTGTTTCTGGTAAGTTGTACTTCAATTATATGAGTCTTCTAAAAAATCTTGGTAAAATGTTCTTCCCATGTCCTCACTGGAATTTTAGAGTACCATTTGTTCTTGGTTCTAGGATTTTTATGGGGATGTCTCAGCTTCCATTATGGTTTCAATTTCTTTCATTTTTGTGAATTTTAATTTCTTTCATCATGTTTCTGTAACATTTCCTTTCTTCTGCATATTTTGTTGGACTCCTTAGTAGTGAGCATTCACCATGTGTAGTTTCTTTAATGTTGCTTTTCTTTGCATGAAGCATTCTATATCGAACCAGGGTTTGCTTTTCCTTTTCAAATGTTTGCTTTCTGTGGATGATAGGAGATCTAGCGCTTTGTCTATGCATTCCTGCTCAATTAGTTTAGACTTTTTCCTTTACTTCTCTCTAAATGGGCTCTATATTAGTTTGATGCTGCCCCCATTGGCTTGTTGGCTAAACAAACCATCCTTAACTAAAAAAACTGCCCTAGATTTGCAGTCAGACTTTTCTCTGCGACAGTTGAAGTCATCACGAGAATTTGAGATCCTGATTTTGTGCAGTATATTGCTGTCTTACTTCTGAAGGATTGGAGGGCCTGATGTACTTTGCAATAGTTGTTATATTCTGAAACTGAGCGCTAGGTTTTCCTCTGTATGCTTGAACATCACTTCACCTAAGTTTGGTGAAACACGACACTCTTCTGCACGGACTGCTTTCATGTCCTGATAATGCTAGAGCATTGATCCCGTAAAAGCCTTCTAGTTGAAGTTCTAGGAGAAAGGTTTCTGTGAGTATTAGTAAGTCTTGGTTCAATAAATATATTTCTGGATTATTTAAATTGAATGAAGTGCTTCAAAATTCCAAAGGATACAATTCAGCTCATTACTGTTAAAAGCGAAAGAAGCAAAACATCTGAAAGCTCTAGGTTGAAAATTTCTTCTCTGCATTTAGTTAAGAATTATTAAAACAAAGAATTACATTTATGGTTACATTTTTATTCGAAATATTCATCTACAAAGGAATGTTTACGACTAGTGAACTAAACCTATTACAAATTACTGAAGTATACGTTTGGGTCTTGAAATATGTTTCATAAACTTTTGGATATTTCCTCTTATTTTGGCAAAATTTTACTTTTTCTGCCATGTACTTAGAAGGGTAGAAAAGGTATCACATTTTACCCCAAAAGTCAATACTCTCACAGCAACGCGCATAAAAGTTGGCACACAGACGGATGCTTCACGGAAATAAAAAGCTTGGATAAGCAGAGAAACATATCGCTGGAAATAAGACTTGTCGACACAGATATAGTTACATTCTAGAACATTCGTCTTTTATCTGCTGACATATTAGAGAACATTCCATAATTCATGAATGGGTGTATAAAAAGAAGCCATGGCTAGTGATCGAGTAAGTCGTAAACAGACGTAACGAGAGCTGATGTAAACAGGTGTAATTAGAACGCTGTTTGTGATGAAATACTGCTACTGCGAGTGTATTTCTACGCAAATAAAGAAAGATTTTAATTTCTGCAAATTGGACTTTTAATTCTACGAACCCACAAAGTCGCAATATAAAGATGTTAGTGGAAATAAGTTTTGAGGCATCTGAACTCCAAAACCATTTTTATAAAAATGGTCTGTATATCTATGGACAACGTAACTTGAAAAGTAAAGTCGTTTAAATATTAAATTTATAATAAAGTTTGCCAGCTTCCAAATATGACATGAAAATCCCTTTACCCACATTAGCCAGACATAATAGTTATACATACCATCATTTATATTGTTATAACTAGAGCCCGGAAGTTGACCTAAAAATTCTCTAAAAATGAGCTATAAAATGCCCTTAAAATATAAAAACATGCACATATAATGTAAAAAAAATGACGTAACAAAAATTAATTTCTTTCATAATAAATTAATAACTGTCAGACATGAATGTATGGTTCGAATAACCACATTTTAAAATTAACTTTCCTAGTAAATTATGCAATTATTCCTACTAAATAATAAATAAATTCAAAATTCATCAGGTCATTTTCAATTTTATAAAATAAGAACAAATAAGTTACTGTACCCATTAGCCAAAACTTAGCGTTGCAGTACATCACCATGATCTTCAAGTTATCAAAAGTAAAGGAATGGCGGTTGTCAGCTAGAACTTTTATACTTTGAGAAACTTCTCTCCAATTCTACAGATGTTATAGATATAGATTTGGAAAACACTGTCACTGCCTGTTAAAAATATCAGTTCTGAATTTTTCTGCTGACAAGATATTGGCAATCTGACGAACTGGTATTTATTTTTGTCCAACACAGATTTTAGTTTGTCTAATTTTGTCTCCAACCCCACATTTTACATTTTGTGTCCTGTCTTCCACAATCCTCACTAACTCAATCGATTTATCCATGTCATACCACTCTCAAGGCGGGTTATGGTATCCGTCAAAAATGCACATTTTTATTTAATGAAAGCTAATTTACCCTGTTTGAGTATCAGAAAACAGATCCGGTGTGCTCTCAATTGCCTTAGAATCTAACCCATCAATCCATTTCTCACCATTTGAAAATTGTCAGTGATATATATATATATGCAGTTAACTATGTACCCCAACGTGTTAAATTGGTGCCGGGGGCAAAGCTATATTAGGGGCTTTTTCTTCGAAATAACTAGTTCGGGTTGGCCCTTTCAGAAATATTTTCTTTACTGCGGAAATTAGTGCTGATCTGACCTGTTCCACACTTCGATGAAAAGCATGGGCCAAACACGTAACATGCACCATCTTATTGTAAAATGATTGGATCGATTTTGCTGCCTTTAACATGTAAGGTGCCGCGTCTGTTAGGAAGAGGAGCACGTTGTCATGGATTTATCGAAAAGTTTGCACATCTGACAGTGGTTAACAGCTTCCATAACCTCTGAGGTCAGAAGAAATATTTGTCTGGCACTAACAATTTCTAGCGTACCTATCATTACATTGGCTACATAATGCTCTAAGTCGGTTGTCTCATGAATTGATACATTTTTTCCCCATTCACATATTCACGTATTATGTTTAATGTGCCTTCATAACTTTTTGTATTTAACTTTTATGCAAAGTTGGTTCATCTGGAATTGTATGACCAGTGCGATGTTCAAGAAAATCTCATAATTTAGAATTAATTTTCCTAGTGGAATATTTGCACTAACAAACACTTCATAATTCTTTATAAAAATAAGATGACTTGTTACTTGACATCGAAGCCAATTCTTTTAACAGTCACCGAGATGCTTGTCTTTGCACATTTTAAAGAGCTCGCAAATGTTTTTGGTGCCCAACATGCTGTACCGTGAACCCTTTGTCTGCAGCAATTTTAATTTTGCACACTTTACGGAACAATACAGTTCCATCAGTAGAAAATGTCACCGCCAAACCCTGAACTGTTTCAAACGGGACGCAGTTGACTTGGCATTTCAATACCACAACACAACAAATTTAAACACCTCAAAACTACTCTCCTTACTGCGGCACTTCTAGCTGCTGAAGTCCTGACTGATGCAATGCACATGTATTGCATGATGTAATCAGTGATTACTCGAATTGATGTGGTAAATTCACTAGCACTGTTAGGACGCTGACCCGTGTTAATTACATGTTTACCACACTTACAAAGTTACTATTTCACAAAAAATGATATAAACGAACATTCAATCTCATTATTTTAAAAACCCCAAAAGCCCGCCACGGGAATCGAACCCGGTCCTCCCAAATGCGGGCTAGAGATGAAAATGTCCTATAAATTCGTGAAAACGAAAGATAATGATCGAAAAATGCATCTAAATGTTGAAAAATGACTTTATAAAAACGTGGAAAAAATGCATTTTGATGGCCTATAAAAACCATATATATCTAAAGTATTCGTTCCAGAATGCACTTATTTCCAATAAGCATCGTTTGTGACTACTCAAAAAAGATGACTTCATAAAAATCTGGGCCCTACTTATAACTATCCATAATGTTTCTTGACAAAGCTATAATTTCTTAAAAAAAAATGGAGAAGAAAGTCCTATAAGGACGTGGACTAAATCAAAGTTAGAGATTTTTACAAAATTTTACTATCCATAATTACTTATTACAGTAAAACTGTGTTAACCCAGACCAGTTTTGAAGAAAAAACATTTACTGTTTAGCATAGTAAATGAAGACTTGTTTTACAGACAGTAAATTGCTATTCACAGAAGGTACTCGAGTTACCTTGCCAGCCGGTGCTACCTGCTTGGGACCAGGTTGGAAGACAATAGTTGTGGTCTGGTATATGCAATTTGCCAGAAAACAAGATTGAAGAAAAAAAACAAGTTTGCAAGATTTTATAGACATTTTTAAAAATATCAATGGCTGTTCCAATGTTGTTGAAGAAATTGACAATGATTCTTATTACTATTATTTATGTTCATTATATAACATTATTAATCTCTATATGCTCTGTAAAATTTTTAAGTCTTGATGTAACTAACCAATCATTTACAATATTGTGGAAACGTAGAGTCAGAGTTAAAAATTCAATGCCATAGCCGGGATTTGAACCACGGATCTTCTGGTTTCCGTCCAGCCGCTCTACCATTGAGCTACTATTGCCGGTGACACTGATACACGAGATGAAAATGGAGCACCGGTGATATGAGATGGCGGGGGAAACCGAAGGTCCCGGACAAAACCCGCCCCAGCGCCATGTTGTCCACCACAAATCTCACTTTGCGGTCGCCTGGGATCGAACTAGGGCCGCCTTGGTGAGAGCCAAGCGGCCTAACCACTGAGCCATGGCGCGGCCGTACAGAAAATGGAAGAAATGAAGACGGCCAACGACAACATCGCCGAGAAGATGGTAGAAATGAAGGCGGAACTAACAGCAAAGACGGAAGCCACAAACAGCAGCCTGACCGCGAAGATGGAAGCCACAAAGAGCAGCCTGACCGCGAGGATGACCGAATTGACCACGGAGATGAAAGCGGCAAACGAGGCCCTTGCCGTCAAGTTCGAAGAACAGCTGACCGGTGTGAGAGATGACGTCAGAGCTCGGCAAGCGGATGGGTCAAGTGGACGAGCGCGTCGAAAATTTGGCAAGCCGCGTTGACGAGCTGGAGGGAAAGGCTGACAGCAAAGCAAAGTCCCTGAACGCCATGGGGGAGGACGTCGTCGGCAGGAGGTTAAAGCATTTGAAGGTCAACGCACCGGGACGCGACACATCGGCGCGCGTCAAACCTCCTAAATATGACAGCTCGTCAACGTTTGAGGTCTTCGGCCGCCAATTCGACGCAGTGGCCAAGCACAACAAATGGTCACCAGAGGAGGAGGCCACACAGTTAATAGCCAGCCTCCAGGGACGGGCCGCGGAAGTCCACCCTATTCCAAGGTGGTCATACAAGTACAAGGCTAAGTTTTCGCCTCAGCATAATTTCTTCATGAGCACTGATAACCTTGACACAGAGTTAAGACGTTTCTGGGATTTGGAAGCATTTCCTTAGCATGTTCTTACTAAGGAGGAAAAGGAGTGTGAAGAATACTATGTAAAAACAACCACTCATAATGCCTATGGTAGCTTTACAGTTCGTCTACCTGTCAAGGACAAAAATCGCTTAGGTGAATCTAGAGAGCAAGCCATCAATCGCTTTATGCACTTAGAATGACGTCTTCAAAACGACATCACACTTAAAGAAGATTACACTCAATTTCTTACTGAATATGAATCCATGGGGCACATGAAGCAAGTGTCACCACAAAGGAAGGGAACCTTGTTACTATCTTCCGCATCATGCAGTTTTCAAACCTTTGTCTACTACTACTCGCACCAGAGTTGTATTTGATGCATCTGCGCAGTCATCTTCAGGACTATCCTTGAATGATGTGCTGAAGTTTGGTCCTATTATTCAGGATGACCTTATCTCCATAATTTTACGCTTCAGAACTTATCGCTATGCATTCTCAGCTGACATTTCTAAGATGTACAGGCGAGTGAAAATGCATCCTGATCAAGATCTCCAAAGAATAGTATGGCGAGAAAACAAAGATGAACCTATCAAGGATAACGCTCTTACTACAGTCACATATGGTACCAAACCTGCATCCTTTTTGGCCATAAGGACTTTGCATCAACTAGCTTCAGAGGAAGAGGCTAAATATCCACTAGCTTCTCAAGCTATCCATGAATCCTACGTAGATGATTGCTTATGTGGTCATAATGATCTACAGCAAGCTTCACATATTCAGAGGCAGCTACTTCAAATGTTAGTGGCGGATTCCCACTTAGGAAATGGTGTTCTAATCATGAAGATATTGTAAAATCCATTCCACCGGAAAACAGAGAGACAACTTCCACTTTCATTGGATATCAGTGAAAATGCGCATGCTCTTGGTCTCCTCTGGCATCCTGGAACAGATCAATTCCAGATACAAGCCAATCCATCTCTGCAGGATAACCTAAATTCTAGCTAAACCAAATGAAGCATACTTTCTGTCATATCTATTTTTGATCCTTTAGGCCTAGTAAGTCCTATTGTCATAAATGCCAAGATGTTTCTACAATTTCTTTGGTTGGAAAAACTCAGTTGGGATGAATTGATACCATCTCAGCTCATCCAACAATGGCTAAATTTCTGCGAGACATTGTCCATCATTTATGCTATGCGTATTCCAAGACACATCCTAATCACAGGTACATTAAGGGACATACAAATACATGGGTTTTGCGATGCCTCAGAAAAGGCTTATGGTGCCTGTCGGTATTTATCTTCATTCTATGAACAGCTGCCATGAGGTGAAAACCAGACTTCTTTGCTCCAAATCCAAGGTTGCACCATTAAAGAAACAAACCATTCCTTGGCTCGAACTTTGTGGTGCTTTACTACTCGCTAAACTTTACAAGGTTGTAGCTAACCTTAAGCTGCAGACTTCACAGAACTATATGGACGGACTGATTGTTCTAGCATGGATTAAATCCAACCCACACAAATGAAAGACTTTTGTAGCCAACAAAGTTTTGCAAATACAAGAGTTATCAGAAACTGCTGCTTGGCGATATGTAGCTACTCAAAATAATCCAGCAGATCTCATTTCGAGAGGAGTTTCGACTGAACCTCTTGCCTCAAATGACTTGTGGTGGAAAGGTCCTGATTGGATCTCACAACCCTTTGCATCTTGGCCAGAACAACCCAAACAATTAGATATTCAAGATGCTACTGAGCAATGCACTACTGCATGCTTGATGGTCACTACAGAAAGTGATATCATTTCTCGTTTTTCAAAATTGTGACGCCTGCAAAGAGTGACAGCATACATGCTGAGATTTGCATTCAACTGTAGAAAGAGCAACACGAGATGGCAAGGTCCTCTCTCAGCACTTGAGCTTCAACAGTCATTGCACTGCTGCATTAAACTTGCACAACAATCAGCTTATATCACAGAGTTAACAGAACTTAATGAAAAAGGACACGTTCCTACTAAAAGCTCATTGAAATCTTTGCATCCATTTGTCGACAATGAAGGTTTACTCCAAGTAGGGGGAAGAATTGACAAGGATGAAATTTCCTTCCAGTCATGACATCAGCTGATCTTATCTCCTAAGCATCATCTTACCAAGCTAATTATTGAAAGTGAACATGTTAAACTTTTGCATGCTTCCAATCAGCTACTTACCTCTTCTCTTCGACAACAGTTTTGGATACCGAGAATAGGAGAAACTCTTAAGTCCTACACAAGTGCCTGCCATGCTTCAAACTCAAGGCCAAGGGAGCTCAACAATTAATGGGCAATCTACCTACCTACAGAGTGACTCCAGCGAGACCTTTCCTACGAGTTGCAGTTGATCACGCTGGTCCATTCTTCCTACATTATGACTGGCCTCGCAGCAAGAGTCAGGTGAAGGCCTACATGGCTATCTTTGTGTGTTTATCTACAAAGGCAATTCACATTGAGTTGGTTTCAGACACGACTTCTGATGCTTTTGTTGCTTCCTTACGAAGGTTTACAGCTAGACTAGGATTGTGTAAAGAGATCCTAAGTGACAATGGCACAAATTTTGTAGGTGCTAACAACAAACTTAGAGAACCTAGACTACTTTTGCAATCTCGCAAGCACCAAGAGATTGTACAAGACTACGCTTCATCTAATGAATGCACATGGCATTTTATACCACCCAGCTCACCCCACTTTGGAGGATTACATGAGCCTGCAGTGAAATCTATAAAATATCTTCGCAGAGTAAAGGGTACACAAGTACTGACCTATGAACAATTAACCACATTACTAATTCAAATTGAGGCTTGCTTGAACTCCCATCCATTGCTATGCCTTACTGATGATCCTTTTGATACTTCCTACCTTTCTCCAGGTCATTTCCTCATCGGAGAACCATTGACTACCATACCATCACCTTGTTCTGACAATCTGAATCAGTTACAGAAATGGGAACAGCTCCAAGATCGTCTACAACATCTGTGGCAACGGTGGTCAACCAACTATCTACATTCACTCCGGCAGAGGCAAAAGTGGTCCAATTCCAGTGAAAATCTTAAGGTCGACACCATGGTCCTGCTAATGGAAGACAATTCATCTCCTCTGCATTGGGAACTTGGCATCATCACTGAGATTCATCCTGGTGGTGATGGTTTAGTGCAGGTAGCTACAGTGCGAACTTCTAAGGGTGAATATAGGCATCCCATTGTGAAACTGTGTCCTCTGCCAGTTCAAGAACAGTGATATTTTTCAAAGTGTGTTTATATTAAATTAAAAAAACTTCAGTTTTTTGGGCCCCAGTATGCTTGCGCCAATATCGTCATTTGTCCCGGCAGGCGCATGAATATTTCACTTGGCGCCGGTTATGCAGCTAGCCAGTCATGTGACTCGCCAGCGCGCAAAAAAAAAGAGGCTGCTTCTTTTAGAGTTACAGACATGTTGAGACAGGTGATGTGCTTCGTTGTGTGGCTGCGTGCAGCTTGTTGCAATGAAAGAACCGTTTTAGTTGATCTCAAATATTAAATGTATTTTTGTCTTCTTCATGATTATTCACATAAGAAATGTAGCATGTGCAATAAATTTATCTAGTGATATGAATACAGCTCTATCGAGTACAGTCCACAAAAATCAATTTCCTTGGTTACTGCTAAAATCATGGTGGTCCTCCGCATTAAATTAAGCACGACACGAACAGTATGCTTGGAAATAAAGATGACATCAAATGAAACCAGTCTCATTTTTGTCCAAATTTATACCTGATTTTTTCTACCAGATCTAAAGAGTTTTTTAAATTTGCACTTCAAATTTTGGGAAGCTATTGTTTTCTAGTTATTTATGTATATAATACTTCTAATGTCTCTATGCCAGTTAGGGACAATGTCCCAGGATGGCTATATGTCGAAGGCCCCTCCTCTTCGGAGGGTACACCTTCGACACCTCTGCTGCACAAAAATCCATCTCCATTAGGAAGTATTAACACCAATTTCTTAAGATAAGTGGAGCCTTAGTGGCAAATATAGTTGTGTAACATAATATCCTTGCTTACCAAAAAATTGCATCCCCATAGGTACCACACCATCTTACAGACAAGGTAATGCATTTATGAAGAGGATTATACCATTGGATGAAACATGGGTACGCTCTTATAAGCCAGAACTTAAGCACCAATCAAATGAATGGCGCCATCATCTCCTCAACCCAAGAACTTACATCAGAACCAGGGAATGTGAAGGTGATGCTGATATTCGTGTATGATGTATAAGGTTTCATTATATGGCATGCAGTTCCTCCAAACCAGACAGTAAATGCAGTATTACTACAGGTTTTTGCAACATTATCTTCATCCTGAACTACAAAGGAAACGACCCAGCTTCCCAGTCAGTGCTCCAGCTATTGTTTTGCATGACAATGCCCACTGTCAACAGTTGCTCTGCAGAATCTTTCTGCACGAAGGGGGTGGGAGGTTCTAGAGCATCCACAGTATTCACCAGACAAGTCTGTGACTCACGTGTTCCCTAAAATGAAAGAACCCCTGTGAGGGATGCATTTCCCCATCAGAGATGCAATACATTGATCAGTAGGGTGCTCTCTTGCAGATATGAACAAAGAGGACAATGCTTGTGGTATCCAGTAACTTCCCCACATCTGGTAACAGATGCAATATGCTGCAGGGGATTATTTGGAAGGCCTGTAGAAGTCTCATGATTGTACAATAATGGTTCACTAAAGGTTTATATATTGCCACTTATTTCGTTCTAAAAATCATATAACACAAATAGTAATCTTTGTTAAATTAAATGTTCAGTTATACTCCACTAATACACAAATACATAATCATGATACTCAAAAAGAGCAATAATCCCCCTTAACACCAGTTTGTTATACTGGACTTTGCCGGCCTACCTGAACACCTAAACAGCATATCTGTGAAAAAGTTCCTGTTAGAACATTGTTTTTATAGTATAGGTGAATTTTTTGAATATGTCAACTACTGATAAATTATTATATTTGTACATACAGTTTCTAAATTTTCATTTCTAAACTTGTGTTGTATATGTTTACATATGTGGATTACTAAAGGAATTATAACACCTTGTACGCACAAACAAAAATTACATGAAATTGTGCAAACAGTGACTGTCACTGCACAATTCAATAACTTAAGAAATATAAAGCCACATTGAATAAAGTTACAAAACAAGCAAAAAAGATGGCAAATGATTGATTCATCAAAAGTCTCCAGAACAAAATGAAAGCTTAATGGAAAGTAATGCAGAATGAAATAAAGCCCAATAAGAATGTAGATAATTTAGTACTGCAGAAGCATTCAAAAATAAACCCAAAGTTAGACTTTTAAAGATCACTTCATAAATCTTTCTGAAAATGCTGACTAATGGCACTGGGGATTAGTTGATTTACATCAGTTTCCCCTTGGCTTCACAATAAAAAGCCTGTAGGTTCTCACTTTTGAGACCATTACATTTGTCCAAATGATGTTTGTTCATGACGGATAGTACACTTGGATGCAGGTATGCAGTGCATTTTATAAAGGTGTTCTGCAAGACAATCATGGCCAGTTTCCATTCTAAATAGGGCCACTGCAGTTTTTGTATGTCAGTTTTGTCTACAATGTTCTTATAATCCTCGTCTTACTTTATCTTCATCAAATCTCTGCTGTCCTTTAAAATGTAGCTTAATTCCTTTCTTGGAAGTGTTGAAAACAGTGTTATGATAAATTAACTTTAAAGAGAGTCGATTAAAGACACTAGACAACACTTAAATTTTTCCGGAACATGTTTCTGAGGCTTTGCCTCTATCATCGGCCGGCTCTCGACTGGTTCTCGTTAGACCAGTCGAGAGCCGGCCGATGATAGAGGCAAAGCCTCAGAAACATGTTCCGGAAAAATTTAAAAGTGTTGTCTAGTGTCTTTAATCGACTCTCTTTAAAGTTAATGTAGCTTAATGTTTAATTTTTTACTAATTTCAATTTGTCTTACAGGTTTTATATTTTGAATTGCACCCTTTTTTGCTAGTTGGTCAGCATGTTCATTACCTAAAAGTCCAACATCAGCTGGGATCCATTGCAGGGTGACATGATTTCTTGAATCAACAGCTTTAATTAAACTTATTTCTTTGAGGTTTTTGTTTTTACAATTTCTATGGCTGATTTTGAATCTTACAATAACTATGTTTTGCTTTATGTATGGTCTGTATGGGACATTCTGCAATGCTGCTTTTATGGCTGTTAGTTCTCCGTCATAATGGTTTGAAGTTTTGTCTAGTGTTAGATACTGTGCGAAATGTTTCGCAGTACACTCCTGCAACATCTTGTTAATGATCCATCTGTATATATTCAGAGCCATTCTTTTTCTAGATATCTTTCATTTTCTGTGGCTATTGCTCTCATTTCATCTGGTGAATTGTTTTGCTCATGTATTGTATGTAACAAATCATTTTTATAATGTATATCATATTCTGTTGGGCTCGTTTCCTCTATTATATTTGTTGCTATTATGTTCTTTTGTTTTGAGTTATTGATGTTCTGAAGATTGTTTTGGTATTTAGATTGCTTATGTTATCCACTGTGTGATACCACTTTATTTCCGTTAACTTGCAGTTTGTGCTAGGGTAATTGCCTTTAGTCACATTCCAGTTCAATGGCCATATTTTTGTGAAGCTTTGTAGTACGGCCATTGCTGTTTTTAGAGCTCCTATTCTTAGTGAAGTTTCTATTTTCCTTTTGAGTTTCTTGTTTTCCATTGCCAACAGTTCTCCAAATAGTAGGTTGGGTTTTATATATGTTTTATGTGTTAAGGAGGTCCATAGTTCCAGCCCATTTTCTGTTGTGTTGCATTGTGAACACTTGATATTGGGTTTTTCTGTGTTATCTCCATATTGTTATGGTTAGTCCATTGTTTTAATAATTGCATTCTCCATTGTTGTTGGTAACTTTTTATAATGTTACCTAGAACTTCTATTCTTTTCTGAGGTCCATATGCTGAAAATATTGTTTCACAAAACAACTCCACAATGGGTACTTCAGCAAAAACAAATGGAGCAAATATGTGAAAACCACGTTCTTGCACCCTACTGATTCCACGGAAATCTTTTCAGTAATATCCAAATTTAAATCTAAGTACTCTTCAGGTATTGACAACGTTCCTGACTTTTTTGCTAAAGAAATGTTCAATTCTTATTGTTCTATCTTATATTTTGAATCTCTAATCAAATCATGTAAATAAGATTAGGTGTTGTAAACAGTTGTCAGAAATCTTAATTTTAAATGTATTTTAGTAAATTGTATATCATTTTAGTAAATTGTATATCATTTTAGTAAATTGTATATCATTTTAGTAAATTGTATATCAAATTGACGAAGCCATGAAAATGTAAAAATGTTTTTCAAACGGTGAATGAAGAATACAATACGTATGTAATAGTTCACTTGAACATGCAGTGTTTCCAAAAGCTCTAAAAACTGCTAAAGTAAAGCCACTATACAAAAAAGGAGAAAACCCATTTACTAAATTACAGGCCAATTTCACTCTTACCCATCTTTTTTAAAGTACTGGAAAAGATTTTATAAGACTTATGGCATTTAAAGAGATTAATGATTTAATATCTAAAGCTCAGCATGGGTTTTGTAAACAAAAATTAACAAACTGCACTTTATCATTTTGTAAACAGTGTAATACATCTTCGGATAACAGACAAAATACTAGGTGCATTCTTTGACCTAACTACAGCATTCTATGCACTAAATGTACATTTCCTAAGCAAACTTATAAAAGAAACTGAAACAGACTCATTTAGACAATACTTTTTAGAATATAAACGAATATACAAAAAGGTTATTAGAAATGCAGAACGACTATATCAATGACAAACAAATAGTAAACTTAAATCTAAAACTGCTTGGAATATTATCAAACAAGAAATACAAATGCAAAAGAGATTATCCAAATTATAACAAAGATGAGAATTAAACAGTATCAGACCCTACAGAAATAGCAAAAATGTTCAATAATTATTTTGTAGAAGTATCAAAAAGCTTATTAAATAAATCTTCTGTACAAACACAAAAGTAAACTAGACAAAAAAAATTCTTATCCTACTATTTTCTTAGTGCCTGTAACAAGATGAATTAATATCTATATTAAAAAGCATAAAAAATAAAAAATCCTATGGGTTAGATGGCTTCTCCAACTTCTTAATAAAAGCATGTATAAACCACTGTTCTGTAATCTATCTATACGGGAAGGGTGTTTTCCAGAATGCTAAGACTGCAAAAGTAAAACCATTATTTAAAAAGGGACTTAAAACTAAAGTAAACTACAGGCCGATATCTCTTATCTGCATTCTCTAAAGTACTAGCAAAATTATAAACAACAGAATTACAAACTATCTCAAAATCTAATATTTCACTAAATAAACTTTAAAGAGAGTCGATTAAAGACACTAAACAACACTTTTAAATTTTTCCGGAACATGTTTGAGGCTTTGCCTCAATCATCAGCCGGCTCTCGACTGGTTTAGTGTCTAATCGACTCTAAGTTAATTTATCATAACACTGTTTTCAACACTTCCAAGAAAGGAATTGCATTATTTCACTATCTCAACACGGTTTTCAAAAGGGCAAATCCATTACTACAGCATTGATTCAATTTTGTGATGCTATCTATAAAAGATTAGATAATTCAGAACATTGTGTAGGTATTTTCCTTGATCTATCAAAGGCATTTGAACTCGTCAATCACACAATTCTACTTCATAAACTAAATGACTATGGAATAAGAGGTGTAGCTCAAAACTGGTTCAGTTCCTACCTAAAAAACAAAAAATTAGTGGAAATATATTATGATGCTTGCACAAATGAGATGAAATCTATCAGATGAGCATACAGTTGATTGCGGAGTTCCACAAGGTTCAGTTTTAAACCCATTGTTTCTTTTATATATAAATGACGTTACTGATAATCAAAATAACAGTATTAAACTTATTTGCAGATGATACCAGCATATTACCTCAGGGAAAAATTATGAAGCTTCAAAAAAATATTAATGCAGCCACATTACACACATCTTGGTTTAAAAAAAAAATTGTTTATGTATAAATAAGAAGTGTTTAGCTATAGAATTCCATCACAAACAACAAAACATTAAATTTTCCCACTATATAACTAGAAGGAACAAATAATACATTTAAGTAAATCAAAATTTTTAGGAATAGTTACTGATGAAAATCTCAGTAGGAAACCTCATATTAATGAATTAAAAAACTGGGATAAATCTTCCAAATTAACATTCTGAAACACTGAGTAAAAATACTCTTAGGGTCATGTATTTCTCCAAATTTCACTCAATCTCCATATGGAATATCCTTGTGGGGAAATAGTGAAGCTATTAAAATATTCAAATTACAAAAAAGAGTCATTAGAATTATTCTCAATTTACCTCCTGTTGTCAGCTGCAAACCATTCTTTAAAGAACTAAACATTTTGCCATGACCCTGTATATATTTATATGAAACAATTGTATTAATGCAAACACGCATCAAGGATTTTACCATAAATTCTGAAATTCATGTCATAACAAAAGAGAAAGCAAAACTTCATATAACCCCACATAAAAAATTGTTTAAAAATAGTTTCTACTATGGACGCATTAAATTTTACAACAAGTTACCTATTGACAAATATAAATTCCTTTCTGCGCTTCAAAAAACATCAACCAATTTTTAATTGAAAAATTGTTATTACTCAACTGATGAGCTTTTGTATTACTAAAGTATTCACTTGTATTTAACAAGATACATATTTAATCTACATGTACAATATAATTTTTTTTTATTACTATTGTTAACTCTCAATATTACAATTAACCGTTTTAAATACTGACAAATCTACAACATGTATGTTAAATTGGGTGAATAAATAAATAAAATAATAAATAAACCACAATTTACTATTCCAAAATTTAGAACATGGGTATTAGAGGACATGCATTAGAATGGACCAAATCATATTTTAAGGACATGAAGCAAATAGCAGAAATTTGACATACAGAAAAAGACCATGTTAAAGAATACCTATCAAACACAAAATATATTTTAAGTTTGCTGTACCACAAGGTTCTATTTTGTATCCTATTCTTTCCTTATTGTTTGTAAATGATTTAGTCAAATATTACAGCTAAAACAATAGTGCAATATGCTGACTACAAATATAATAACTGAAAGCAATGCACTTGAAGAGCTACAAATCTTATTGAGCAGAATATTCAGTAATATTTCTAAATGGTTCAGCAATAATAATCGTAAACTTGGATAAGACATGTAATTCACTTTCACTTCTTAGAATAACTTCTGTACAATCACAATATGTAGTAATAAAGTAATTAAGTATGCAAATACTACTAAATTTCTTGGTTTTTTTATAAAAAGCCAAGTACAATTTGTTATAATTTCAGACAACTGGTACACAGAGGTAACAAAAACTCAGAAGCATGTGCTCACTCCATTTTAAAATATGGCATAACATTATGGGGTAACTCACCACATTGTAAATCATTCATAATGCAAAAACACATTCTAAGAATACTTTGAGTAAAATCCACATCTACATGCAGACCATTATTTAAAAAAATCTAATATCTTACCTCGCCCATGTATTTTCATTTTTGAAATTTTAAAATTTACGTAGATAAATTTAATGAAAGGGAATTAATATAATTTTGAGTCATACTCTATGCTCCACTTATTGCTAGTATTTACCTAGAACACATTTCGTTAGGATCTTCCTAACATCAGCTGTTGTCGAATAATGGACATTGGTTTGGAGAACTCCTTGGAGGCAATATGTGCATCTGTCGGTATCTTGATGAACTTGGCATTTTCTTCAAAGGTGGTGTCCAAATTCAATAATTTTCTTTCATATTTCTTTATGAAGATTTTTTCCCACATGGTTAATGCAGCTGGACCTTGGACACTTTAATAAGTGGATTTCTCCTTCTATATCATGATTCTCCTTTCAAAAATGGTATGCTGCTGCCGATTTATCTATTTCTTTGTTCCTGATGTTCCTAAAATGCTCTTTAAGCCGAATGTTCAAGTTCCTTTTTGTTTTTCCAATGTAAAAGTTGTCAGCCTTTGCAGTTTATTTGGTACACTGCCTGATTTTTTTGTCTGTGGGTATCCTCTTTGTATTATGTGATTAAGGTGTTGTACCCTAAATTCGTTTTGTGGGACCAAAGTAATATTGTGCTCTTTGAAGACTTTTTGAAAAAGGTCTGGTCTGTGTACCAAATAAACTGCAAATGCTGTGACAACTTTTACATTGGAAAAATAAAAAGGAACTTTAACATTAGGCTTAAAGAGCATTTTAGGAACATCAGGAACAAAGAAATGGATAAATCAGCAGTAGCATACCATTTTTGGAAGGAGAATCATGATATAGAACGAGAAATCCACTTATTAAAGTGTCCAACGTCCAGCTGCATTAACCACGTGGGAAAAAATCTTCATAAAGATATATGAAAGAAAATTGTTTAATTTCGACACTGCCTTTGATGAAAACCCAAACGTTCATCAAGATAGCGACAGAGACCTCCCTATCACCTCTGAGGAGTTAACCAAACCAACCTCCATTAGTCGACAACAGCTGATGTTAGAAAGATCCTAATAGAACATGGGTAAATACTAGCAGTAAGTGGAGCATTGAGTATTAGTTTGACTCAAAATTATATTAATTTTGTGCTTCATTGTATCATAGTCCTTAGACATTGGAATTAATGAAAGGAAATGGCCACTGTATACCTTTAATGACATTTCATAACCATAATACTAGACAGAATGGATATTCATGTGAATAGAGGTAGCAAGAGCTCATCAAAACAGTAATAAACCTAGCAATCACTTTAATAAACTGCCTATAGCCAATAATACCACTTGCAATTTTTCAGTATTTGAAAGGTCAGTTTTGGCATACTTACTAGACCACTGTTATTCCGTTAGTGAATTTATCGGAAGTTTATAATATTCTTATATTGCTGAATTAATTGTGTATATTATAAAATTCTTGAGATATCTATAAATCATTTTTTACTAATACTGACTTGTCCTTATTGGATGTGACTTTAATTTAAAAGTATATTCACAATTTGACTTGTCTTAAATCATAGTACTGATGTACAATGTACGATTTACAAGATGAATAAATTATCTAACTATTGTATAATTTTTAGTTATAAGTACTTGACATGTCCTACATCATGTGCTATGATCAAAAGGATGAATAAATACTACTGCTACTCCTACTATATCTAAAGTTTACATAGGCACAGGATAGTGAAGAGATTTTTATTTAAGGTAGAGGATTGCAAATACGTACATATAATACAATAATCAAAGTACATAACACATCTACAGTTTACATACACAGGAAGACAATTTTTATTGTATTAGTTATAGGAGATTGTAAATACTGGGTTAATGACCCTTGTGGCTGGTTGCAGTGTTAGTGGTGCAGGATGACATGAAGGATTGCTGACCCTGTAAACAATACAATTACGGCAATACATTGATAAGCATATAACAAATCTACAGTTTACATAGACAAGGAAAGGAGTTTTCTATATTACCCAGGACAAATATTTTGAGCTTTCTTTGTGTGCCGGCAGGAGGAACTACGTATGTTGTGAAGGTTGGCTATAGGCTGCATAGCAAGTTGTTAATCTAATTGTTAACCGTGATGTGATATACGAGTACTGCAGTACAGTGTAGTATTGTATCACATAATGCGTGTCTAATAATTTTCAAACATGGAAACTTAAAAATCGCCTCAGAAGGTTGTAAACGTCAAAGCAGATGGATTATTCACAATGTTTTCCAGTTCTGCACAGGAAAAGCAAAATGATCTAGTTCATCCACTGCAAAAACAGTAACTAGAACGGCTGCAGCAGTAGGAAAAAGTGAAGCTACAATAGAAAGGATTGTTAAAGCTAGTATTTCAGATACTTGAGTCACTACTCCAGGAAAACTTATCAAAAAAATTTCAAATGCACTATTTTGATAAGTGCATCCATCGCAGAACTTTTTTGGAGTATTACAAAGTGTTTAAAGAAATTCCAACAGTGAAGAAGTTCTATTCTATGCAGTAAATCAAAAAATTAATTTCGTGGTGGACGAAAATGTTCTGGTGAATATTAAAGGAAATGGGATTTAGTTTTAGAAATGTAAGAAAATGCAGCCCTTTTTAGTGGAATGCCAGGGTATAGATTGCTGACTTATCACTGATTTAAACCACACTGAACTGATATGGAATATCATTAATCAAAAAGTAGCAGAAATTTGTGTTTTATGACTTGAAATGCATGTAAAGGACTAAACAGACAATATTTAAACACTGAACATTGGAAAAATGTGTGCAACAAAATGAAATCCACAGAATAGGAATTGCATTGAGATGCCTTCATGGCAGAAGAAAGAATAGTAATCAATGTGGGTTTGGATAGCAGTGATAAAGAAAATGCAGATACCTTAGTCGGTTTTATGGACTCCAGGGATTACAATGGCAGTTCTACAGACACAGCAGCTGATGTACATCCTTTAGATGACTTTGCCACAGATGGAAGCTCTACAGATTCTGCAAGTGAAAGGAATGTGCAGGACTCAATCTTTACATCAGAACTAAATAAGTCAAATCTGTTCTGCTCCTTCATATAGCACATTTTCTGCTTTAAATAATGTACATTTTTTGTGACATGCTGTTTACCTACCCCCCCCCCCTCTGATATCCAGCCTTATGTAAACAGATTACAGTGCTTCCACTCCCAAGTATCTTCCTAAATGTCCCAGGTAATACAAGGTAAACAATGTAAACAAATAATGTAACTTACAATTGAGTAGATCAAAAACAATGATACACTGATAATTTATAAACATGAGTTGGATCAGTTGGAACTGAGCAGGATGGCTCAAGCGGTTTTGCCTTTGGCGCACATTTGGGAGGTCTAGGTTCGCTTCCCTTGGCCAAGCTACCTGACCCATGGGTTTTTTGGGGGGTTTTCCCGAGCTGCCAGGCAAATGCTGGATAGTTTAATTACATTTCCCAAATTTCATGTCCCTCCATTTCATCTCCATTATCTCACCTGATGGTCTCAGTGTAGAAGTGTCCGTGGGAGTCTCGGCATTGCATGGCAAGATATTTGCTCCTGGTAAACAGTTCCTCCTTTAGAACAGTTTCTAGTCTTCGGACAGACCTGGTGGGGCCATTTCTGGACCATGGCATGG
This sequence comes from Mantis religiosa, assembly GCA_030765055.1. Taxonomy (NCBI): domain Eukaryota; kingdom Metazoa; phylum Arthropoda; class Insecta; order Mantodea; family Mantidae; genus Mantis; species Mantis religiosa. The sequence goes on from CM060956.1 coordinate 309,560, forward strand.
TGGGATGTTGGTTGTGCTGGCCTGCCAGGAGAGTTTCCAACTGGAAAATTGTAGGGACCATGCCCTTGTGTACTGTCATGACTCCCTGAATCTGCAGCCCTGTCTCCTCTTGCCTCATCCTTCCTTCCGGGGATGCCCCACTTGGGCCTTAGGTACAATAAACTATTGATTTTGGTGCCAAATCCCCTTCATATTAATTTTTATCCTGGATCAGTTGGACATAAGTTGACAATGGGAACAAGTCCTTAGACCTTTAAATATGTTCACTTTATTTTTTTGGCTAGTAATGTTTAATCTTTCCAATCCAACTCATCTTGATAAATTAAACAATACAATGTTACATTTATAATTACATTAAGTCAATGCCATAGTCAGGATTTGAACCACAACACTACCTTTCCAAACCTTGCCCTACACAGAGCTACTGTGAAAGAATTTACATTAAGTCCTTACACAAATTGTTATGTATTTAGTATCGTGCACAATAATCACATGGCTTTTTCTACCCAATACATTTTCATATTCACTTTGTGCTGATCAGTCAGTTGCTGAAGTAACACTCCAGTTAAAAGCTCATAAGAGGGAGTAGTAACAACAAATGTTTCAGAAAAGTAGACAAATGTTACAAAATGTTTCCCAGTAGCACAAAACTAGTTACATAAATATGTTTATCATGCCAGGGCCTTATCAACATTCTTAGAAACGCTTAGAAAATAAAAATATGACAAATTCTACATACAGTTTAGATTGGGGCATATTAAAAAAATATCCATTTTAGTTATCCATGTTTTATAACTATTGTAATAGAGATGGACCTAATTTCAAGGAAATAAGACAATTCATTTAATGTCCTTTAACCTGGTAACCCCCAGGGGCCTACTGCAGTAGGTACAGGAATTGGCGATCCCAGGGTCCCGAGACAGAATGACACCCTCGATGAGGGTTCTTCTTAGTGGTGAGGGGTCAGACAAAACACCCACCCAGTGCGTGGAGACCAGTATCAGTGGAAAGGTTTGTCCTGGTGGTTGAGGGGTGCGCATCTGAACTCGTTCCAGTCTTCTGAATTAGGGGAGAGTATGCATTTCCAATACACTATGGTTTCTGCTTCACCTAAATGGGAGGTTAGGGACTAACCCACCCCTAATGAATCGGCCAGGACTAGGTACTGTACTGAACTCCAGGATGAGTGGGACAGCGAGCCCGCTATATCCCCTGTGTAGCCCTGTCATCCCAGTGGGATGACCCCTTGTGTGGCCCCGTGGTGAGTGGAGCACTGGGGGATGAAGCTCACTCCATTTCTTATGGCACACCTTAACAAAAACATGGAAAGGAAATAGCCGAGTTTTGTGATCCTCGCTATTTAGTTATTTGTAGAACTGGGGAAGGTCAAAAATATTCTACCGTGAACCCATTCATTATTCAGAAGGGTTTAGATATTGCTAGTCCTGCAAAGTCATGTAATCGATCTTACAATGGCACGCTCCTGGTCAAAGCAGTTTCTCCGACTGCAGGCTGCAAAAGTATTGAAAGCCAATATGCTTGCAAGCTATCCCGTGTGCACTGAATTGCATAGGACCCTAAACTCTTCGGGTGGTGTAAACACCAGTACATTGGATGGTATGTCCAATGAGGAGATTCAGGAAAACTTAGCAGAATAAGGTGTCACTAATGTATATCAAGTTCACCGCAAAGAACAAGGTGAACAAGTGCCCACTTGTACCCTGTTTCTTACCTTTGAGCAAGTAGACCTCCTGCAAAGGATTAAGGCAGGGTATGAAGCTATTGAAGTGAGGCAGTATATACCCAATCCACTGAGGTATTATACATGCCAGCGCTTTGGCCACATGAGTGATTCCTGTAATGGAGTTGCTACTTACATTGACTGCGGGGAAGTCAAACAATGCTTGTACTATACCTGCAACATGTGTTAACTGCAGTGCTAATCATTCATCTAATTCCAGAGAACGCCCGTATTTTATGGAGGAAAAGGCGATCCAAGAGATCCAGGTAAAAGAGTCCTTGGAAGCCTGGAAACTCTTGCATATTCGTCAGCCTTCTGTCCCTAGGACCATTACTTATAGTGCAGTTGCAGCTAAGCTGGTACCTAGACGTGAAACCGCAACACAAACCGACAAACGGGGCAGTGATATCCAAAAGATCAATTACACCAAGATCACCGCCAAAGCAACGAACACCAGCCTGAACAACAGTGAGCGTGCCGACCAAGTCCAGTCCTAAAGATTCAGCAAACTCACCGCCAAAAGCATCTACTTCAAGAACATGTGAACCGGTAATATATAACGTATTGCCAAGGAAATTTAAGACTTCGTATGACAGAACTGACTTGCTTAAGAAAAACAGTAAGACCAGTGAAAGGAAAGCTAGCCAGCACAAAAGTCTGCAAACATCTCCTTCAACAACATCTGAGGAATCATCTGGAGAGGATGCCAGTCTGTGACTTTCATCTTTGCCAGTCAGTTTCAGATCGTTTCGAGACTATTTGAAGTTACCAGTACGGAAGCTGTCATACCCCATTGAGGATGTGGAGCAGGTAGATCCTATCCTCACTGCCCAAACGACAATGAGGAAAAGGCAGGAAAAAACCTGCTGAAAAGTGCTAGTCCAGCCCCAAAGAAAAGGAACAAATTGATTCGACCATCACTGGGCAGGTAGTTTTTGTCATGGTAAGTTGATATTGAAAGTAGTAATTTTTATGCCTTTTGGTATTTTATTGGTATAGCTTTTTACTGTTTTAACCATTTGGGCTTATTTAGTCATTTTGTTTGATCTTTTTTAATTTTGAATTTATATCTGGCTATTGCCATGAATTAGTTTTTTTAAGGGCACTGATGACCAAGCAGTTGAGGGCCCTTATATACAAATCATTAACCTGATTGATATTGATATTGATAGTTTATTGATCCAGTTTATCAGATGTACATTGATTTTGGACACGTCATTTCTATACAAATTTAACAATTATGCTAGTACCAAATTCTTACATATATAATTTACAATTCATCTAGGCTGTATATACATTTATTTAACAAATATTGTTTTAATTTACTTTTAAATTTTGGTTTTGAGCTATTCGTCAAAATTTTTATCTCACTAGGTAGTTTATTATACAGTTTGATCCCTCTGATATTAATGTCCTTTTCAGTGACACACCTGTTAATATTATACATGTGATAGTTATCACCATTTCTTGTACTATAGTCGTGAATTTGGTTGTTTCGTACTAATGTAAGTCTATCGGTTATGAATAATATAGTTCTGTATATATACAGAGAATAGACTGTGAACATATTTTTAGTTTTAAATGTTTCTCTGCATGATTCCCTTCCTTTTAGGCTATAAATCAATCTAATACATTTCTTCTGTAGAATTAGTAACATGTCCATGTGACATTTTGCAGCTGTACCCCATATTTCGATCCCGTAGTTAAAGTAAGGATATATACATCCAAAATAAATCATCTGCAGAAGCCTAGTGTCTTTGTAACTTTGAAAATACCTAAGCAAGTATATAGATTTACTAATTTTATTACATATATAATCTATATGTTTACCCCATGTTAACTGTTTATCAACAATTATTCCAAGAAACCTATATGATTTTACTTCTTCAATGGTGGTGGTGTTTATTTGCAATTCTGTATTGGAGGTAGTTTTTCTTGATGTATTGGGCCACATTACTTTAGTTTTTAGCATGTTACATTTTAAATTTACGGATTCAAAGTATTTGATTAGGGTATTAGCAGTGTGATTTAAATTTTTGTTTAGAGCTTCCAATGTCTTGTTCCAGCATATGGCAGTTGTGTCATCTGCGTAAGTTATTATAGCTGTATTTTGTGGACAAATAATATCATTAACATATATAATGAAAAGCAGAGGCCCTAGTACTGTTCCCTGAGGTACTCCATATTTTACTGTTTCTATTTTTGATTGAATTTTGTTTACAATTTTTCCCGTTTTATGATTTACTTCTGTATATTGCTTCCGACCAGTTAGGTAGCTGGAAAACAATTCTAGAGGTAGTCCCCTTATCCCATAATTTCTTAGTTTGTGTAATAAGATGCTATGGTCAACACAGTCAAATGCTTTAGTCAGGTCGAAAAATAGTGAGCTTACCTTATCATTAGATTCTAACTTACTTGTTATTTCATGTATATACTTTATGACTGCAGAGACTGTGGAACAACCTTTTCTAAACCCATGTTGAAAATCTTGTAGTACATTATGTTTATTTAAATACTTAATTAATCTTTCTAATAAAATTCTTTCAAAAAGCTTAGCTATTTCTGATGTTAAGGTGATCGGCCTGTAGTTACTGACATCCTGTTCATCCCCTTTTTTAAATATTGGTTTGACTAATCCTAGTTTCAAAATTTCTGGAAATTGACCAACTTCAATGGAGTAGTTAATCAGGTGTGTTAAAGGTTTTGAAATAGCTGTTTTACATTGTTTTAAAATAACTGGACTAATATCATCCCATCCACTACTTGCTTTTTTAGGTAGTTTGTTTATTATGTTGGTGATTTCGTTTTCTGTTGTTGGTTCAAGGAATATTGATGATTTGATGCCGATGTCATTGTTTGCATATACATTAGGAGACAGTCTATTATGTGAAGCTACGTTTATAAAAAATTCATTAAATTTCTGACATATGATTGTTGGGTCTTGTATTAATTTCCCATCTATGTTTAGGCTTATGTTTTGATGCAGCTTTTTGTTTTCCCTACACTCATTAATTAGGTTCCAAGTTGTTCTGCTAGGGTTATTTGACTGATTTATTTGTTCTCTATAAGTGGCTATCCTTGCATTTAGAAGACTGTTTATATACTCCTGTTTGGCATCTTTGTATTTACTTTTATAATGGTCTGAGAGAGTGCTTTTATATAGGGCATGCATGTTTTTCATTTTTTCTTTGGATTTAACTACTTCAAATGGCAGTTTAACTCTTTTCTTCCTGGCTTTATTTACTCTAACTTTTTTGAGTGGACATGTAGCTTCAAAATGAATCCTAAACTTATTATAAAATTCATTCCATTTATCATTAATATTAGTTTTTTCAAAAACGTTTTCCCAATTTTCAGCAGTTAGGATATTTACAAGATTATTTATATTTTCTTCAGTTACGCTTCTGCGGACCATGATTTCTTCAGTGATTCTATCACAACATGCAATATCAAAGTGTGCCAGCTGAGCATAATGATCAGAAATATGAACATTTACTACATTAGTTGATATTTCTTGTATATTAGATGCTATGTGGTCGATAATAGATGAGCTGTTAGCCGTTACTCTTGTTGGTTCCTTAATTAAATCTCTAATGTTGTATGAATTAAATACTTCTTTTAATGCTATGTAGATGGTATCAGAGAGATCTAAATTTATATTAAAGTCCCCAGCTAAGATAATTTTTGTACATTTTTTAACAAATTTACTTAACATACCTTCCAAATGTGAAATAAAATCTTTGGCAGAACCTGAAGGAGACCTATATATTCCAAAAATTAACACATGTCCCTTATCTGTCCTTACCTTGATCCCTGTTACTTCAAAAACTTTCTCTATACAATAGTTTTCTAAATTAAGTTTGGTGGCACATATGTCATTTTTTGTAAAAATTACAACTCCGCCCCCTTTGTGCATAGATCTGCTGTATCTATTAGCAAGTTTATAGTTGTCAATGTAATAAATTTCATCACTACTGAGCATATATACATATTGATTCCAATATGTCATATTGGAAAACGAATAAGCCCTAGGTCATTAAAGTCAGCGAAAATCATGGCTAACTCATCCTAACCAAGATTCAAACTCTTGAAAGCTAACCTATACATGCACACCAAAAAACATACCAACAGATAATAGAGCCAACATGAAAAATTCAATGCCATGGCCAGGATTTGAACCACGGAGAACACAAGTCAAATGGAGAATTTAATGTATGATGGCAAGTTGGCCATGGTAGCTCAATGGGTAAGAGCGACTGGACGGAAACCAGGAGATCATGGTTCAAATCCTGGCCATGGCATTGAATTTTTCATGTTGACTATATACGGCTAGTATGAAGAAATGATTAATTTCCATCAATTAGCTACAAACTACAGGTAAGCTTAAACATTTGGATACACTGGAAAAATTGGGGGAATGTCAATGTAAGACAAATGAAGTAACTACCAATAATACCATCACCCAATTAGCAGAAAACACAACCAACGACAGCTGAGTAAGGGGCCAGAGGCAGCCAAGCCACACCCACCCATCAGTCTGTCACTAACTGAGGGGATGATTAAGGAAATGTCACTTGTCGCCGGCCGCCTCTTCCCCCCTTCCACTGCCATCTGGAACCTTCGCGGTGATTCACGGAAACTAGAGGCTTCGAGAAAACGGTGATATTCCTTTAAAAAGGGCTGCAGCGAGTGAATTGAGTCAGTCAATTCTTGGCGAGCTGCGTAAGAGTGCAGTGCTAGTGTACGGACGAGAAGACTGTACGTGCATCGGAGGATTGTGCGTAATTGCGAGAGCAAAGTGGAATTGTAACGGACGAACTGGTGAATCGTAATTGTGTGCATTACGTAATTCTGTGTAATCGGCAAGTGTTTAACTGTAAGTCGGTGGAAATAAAGAACATCTTTGAGTGGTGCAATTGGACTTTTCATTTCAAGAATGCACAAAGTCAATACTTTAAGGTTGGGAGAATAGTTTAAGATAATGTTCAACCAAATAAAGCGAAACATTACTGAAATATAACATTTCAGAAGTCATGTACATTGATGAAAGGAGAATGTCAGAATAAAAGAAAGTGTAATGTCAGCTTAGTATGTGGCAGCACTGTTTTACATGATGCTGCATTAACAGCAGTTTCTTACCATGTGTTAGTTGCTCATGATCGTAATTTTGCATATAATTACAATGTCTGAGGAAGAGAATGGGAATGGAAGTATGGCATCAACCAAGAAGGGACAGTTTAGGTCAAACAATTGAGGTAACAAAGAAACTTAAAGTGCAATCTGAACTGTCATTACTGTAGGTTGCAGTATTTTAAAAACATTTTGCGAGGACAGTTGAGAGCAAGATCTACCTAGGAGTGGAAATGCCCCCTCCAAACTAGAGAGCTACTGCTAAGCAGACTCTTGAATTAACTTTAAGGAGAGTCGATTAATGACACTAAACAACACTTAAATTTTTCCGGAACATGTTTCAGAGGCTTTGCCTCTATCCTCAGCTGGCCATCGTTCCGGAAAAATTTAAAAGTGTTGGTTAGTGTCATTAATCGACTCTTTAAAGTTAATTTATCACAACACTTTTCAACACTTCCAAGAAAGGAATTGAGACTCTTTAATGTTTTCAGTACAGCTATATCTGATTTCTTAAAAAGCCAACCCTTAAGGGTGGATGTGGATATGCTACTTATGTATTTCAAATGGGATGATGTTTGTCCTTGAGTGCTACTAGGTGAGCAACCAATCTGAGTACTGCGGTGTTGTCTTATTGCATTCCCCAATGTGATGTGACAAGCGCCAAACTAATCAATCTGAAATACTATTTGTGCTTAGACAAAAATTCAGATTATGCAAAAACTGATCCATGTGAAAGGAGAGAGTAATGTATCTAACATAACCGTAAGACCCCCATATTTTTAGCTCAGTTTTCCTAATACAAATAAAGTAGATACCATTATATTATAACAATGCTTGCGACGTAAGCACTAATGATCATTGGTTGGCATGTATGCATGAACGTATATTTGAAATTACTCAGCTGAAACGAAAACATTTCACATGACATGATAAAAGAAATATGTACTTTGAATAAGCCAAGGTGTTGGTTCAATTTTATGAGAGGAAACAATACACTTCCTGCTGATCTGGCAAAACGTGTCTGGTTATATATCTTTAAGAACGGTTCGTAATCTATCTATACTAGAGAGTTCAAAGCAGTACTATTCAGTTACTCTTATGAAGTATCAGCTGGATCAATGAGATACGATCCACCTTCCCCCTTACTACTGCCAAAACAATCCAATTGAGTTAACATGGGTTCAAATTCTGTTGCAAACAGAAATATTTTTAAACCGACGTTGAACGACTTATACATGAAATTGACAAGGAACACAACAAGACTGGGAAAACAGCGCAAGACAGATAAACTACAAGATGACTTTTGGAAAGTAACATGTAATGAGATTTTGGAACCTATTATAAATTTGCAGTACTCAGACACTGAAAACAATGACAAATTATCTCTTAAGTAACATTCACAACTATATGGATGCACTGCTGGTATTTTCGTTGGATTAGAAAAATAAGTAATTCATAAACTATACTTAATTTTAAACTAAATATTTAAACCATTTGCATAATATATGAATATGCATGTTGCAATTGTGATTTCAACTGCATTATGAAATTTTGGAAAATTCAGTTTACGTTCCCTTACATCTAGCGCCAGGAACACTCACAAGTGCTAGAGAGGGAAATATTAAAGAGGGGATAATGAAGTGGCAACGGTGAAGGCTGTAACACATCTGATTTGCTACAGGTGAGAACTCACCCCATTTGAAACACTTAAGTGCATCAACCCATCTGGGAAGACCACTGCAAAACCTTGATAGGGCTGGGAAGAGATTGTCAGCATCATGGCACCCCCAAGCAGAAAGCTGGCTTTCTAAACCTTGTTTCAAATAAGCTTGTCAAGTGAACTAATCACCTCTCATTGGCTGCTGTCATGGTATGGGCTATTTGGTGTAAAAATTAGTTTGTTTAATATGATTTCATGTTGACTATACAGAATCTTAGCCTATATAGGGCTAGTGTGAAGAAATTAATTTCCATCAATTAACTATTATATTTTCATAACCATATGAATTATATATTACACAACAGAGTTAATTTATCTGGAATATGTGTTAATTCTTAAACAAAATAAAGAGACGGATCCTTTGCTTCAAACCTGACTCTTGGGATGACTGATAATAGCAGATGCATTTATCAGTATTGGTGACATACGTCTTTATATGGCTTTGAACTGGATTTATCTTACATTGCAGTGCCTATGGCGCCGAAAGCATTAGCCACTTAGGGTTATATGTTAGTGGGGCAAGGTTATTTGAAATAAACCTTATACTAGGGTTCACTAGTAGCTCCTCAATTTCTTCACAATGCTAAATGGGTACCAGTCATACTCCGGAATTGACATCTGCAGCTCCCAGGGATGGGAGCATTCCTGGTAGATTCCGTGGCAGGGAACCAAAGCACAATGCTCTAGCCCACTATAACATTGCACAGAATGTTCTAGCACACCAAGCTACTAGCTATTCAGGATAGTTCTGGAGAACCTTAGGGGTCCCTCAACCCCATCAGGGCAGAACCAGCCAGACATACCCAATTTTCATGGGAGTTGGGAACCAACCCAATCCGAACTCCCTAACAGGATGAGCTGGCATGTTCAGCATGAACTTCTAGTAACGTCAGAAGTACTATGAGTGCTACGGGTCCACAGCGCTCGCACCATAGCAGCTGAAGAGGTTGAAATACCTCCCCTACAAAATTTTCTGAGCACTAGAAAAAGGTTTACTCATGACTTCAGTCTGCTCAGTACTAAAAACTGAACAAAAGTACTCATCTAGTCTAATAGACATTATGCCAGTTGCTCAAAGGAGGTCTAGGAAAACGAAATATTAAGCACGGTTTCATGACCAGAATTACAAGTATAAGATTAGAATCCCAGATGGGCATATTGTTGAAAGAAATGTATTTACAGAGCATTCCTGTCCATCTTCAGTATTTCTAAGAAACAGCTAGATATCTTAGAAAAAATCTAAAGGCTGGTACACACCAGTTTAACATATATGAAAAACATACCCATCAACAAAAAAGGCATTCTGAATGCCGAGTTCTATTGATTGCATAGTCATTTAAAAATTACAGTCATAGTCTCCATGATTCCTGAAAAGTGTATTTGTCAGATAGCTAATTAAGAAAATGAATGCCATGTTCACGGATAAGAATCCCAATAGTCCTGTGTCCTGACATCTCAGGAAAATTTTCTGTAACAAATTTAACATTAGTTTCGGATATCTTCACACGGATATGTGCAGTACATGCGACACTTGCCCACTGAGGTTAAAAATAGAATGTTACAAATACACTTCAAGATTGTGCAAAGTGTAAGAAAATTGAAACTCGATTATATCACTTTATGCATCTTAAAGCTGAACAGTTATTACAAGGATCACTTCCAAAAAGTAATAGTAAATGATTTCTAAAAGAATTTAATCATACCTAATGTATCCACTTACGTGTATTATTGCAGACAGCATTCACTGTTCAATATATGTACATGTTTCATCTAGTGGATACTCAGCATTCTATACACACCCAAATATGGTTGCATACAAAGCAGCAGATGAAGTGTTATATGTTAAGTGAACTTGGCAAAGAGAACACTTGACAACTTTTGTGATTCTGCATGTGGACAAGAATAACTGGACTGCTTTCAAACTTCACAATGTAGGCACTCATACTTAGAGTGCAATAGAAACATGGCACTAAACAGAATTTGCAGCTGAAACTCCGAAAGACTGGGCAGACCATTTTAAGAATCAAAATTGATCACAGATTTGTCAATGGACCAAGTTTTTGGCTCCCTTATACAGAAAAGTTTGCCCTTTTTAAACAAGATCTTCCAAGGAACTTTTCTCCATTAAGCATCCACGAGATAGTTACAATGGTCATTGGAAAAGAACTGTTTTAAATGCTCCAGGATCAACCCTTCACTTCCCAGAAACACCAGATATTCATAAAACTATGGTATTTGAAACGACTCAAATATATGGGCTTAAAATTATACAACTGGCGAAGTCATTTAAAAAATATGTCCTCTGTAAATAACTAAAAATTCAAAATCACTTTTACTAAGTAAATGAATATTTCAAATATAATTTAGGTAAAATGTAAATCTATTAGTCGTGAGCACTTCACTATTTTATTCTTATTTCATGTGATTGAGAACTCAAGATTCATCAATGAAGGATTTTGAAAATTCCTGAAGTGCAATACCAGTTATCAGTGTGTATAAATAAGTCATGATATATGATTGTACAGAATGTTTTAATGCCTTCAAGTGTAAATAGTAATTTGTGTAAATTATTGGTAGAGGTGATTTTTTGCAAATGCATTATAGCACGATAATGTGCGTAATTAACTCAAAATGCGATATGAATGCAAAATCAAACATTTTCCCAAGTACTTGCGATAGTAAGTTGCCACAAATGGTGTATCTCGAATGTGAGCCCCTAGTGGTTTACCAGGAAAATATATGAGTCAAATGGAGAATTTAATGTCAGGACCGCACATTGGCCATGGTATAAATTTTCACAAGTAATCATTTTTTCAAATGCTTTTTCTTCTGTAAACTAACTGAAGAGTCTGTAGAACCTTTACATGTTAAGTTATAAAGTGACCACTTCTGGAATGTGGAAAGCAGCCCTTCCTCTAAACTAGCCTATTGTTCCACCATTGCCCATATGACGTATGTTTGGTACCGAAGAGAGTTCAGTTTTACAAAAGAGACCCTCTTACAATGCCTAATGACTGTCTTAAATCTATCTTCACAACCAGTTAACTGAAAACTTTAATCCTCGTCTCTGAAAACTAATAGCAAACCTAATTTTAAGGAAGTGATTAACACATGTTAATTCCAGTTGGAGTTCTCAGTTGCCAAAGTTCCGATTTTCATAGTTCTGTTTGGTTTTACGCACAACTTTCATTCATTCTATGCATAGGTCACGTCAGTAAGTGCAAGGCTAATTTTGTGTATTTTTTTATTGTACTAGTTTTACATCAGTATGCATTTATATATTTGTGTTATGCAGTATGCTTTAGTCTGTATGAACTTATTCTACATTTCTGTGTATTGCTTTAACCTACATTAATGTAAAACAAATTGAAAGTTTATGCACTTTTAACTCCCTGTCAATAACAATCCATAAATGTTTTAGATCTCATAAATAATGCTAATATTCATCATTTAAAAAAAATAATGCAAATTAAACTTTAAAAATGCTATAAAATGCTAAATTGCAAATGTATAAATGCTATAAAATACTAAATGTAAAAATCAAAATGCTAAATATCACTACCCCTAATTATGGCAATCTTCATATTGTAAATGGGTTACAGATAAATTGTAAGTATTATCTAATACTCTTCTAGGTATTTTGATCTATATAATTCTGTACAAATTCAGTGGCTAAAACTGAACTGAAAACAGAAAATAATGAAAATGATTCTCTTCCTGGTTTAAATTTGAAGACGGTTATACAAATAAAATATTTAGTGATTTTCCACTTATCGTAAGAAGTTGATGACAATACTTCTATCTTCTCTAACTGAAATTAATTTTGTGGAGATTGACCAATTAACTTAATTTTCAGGAATATTTCATAAATGATTACAAAAGACATTCACAAAGCATTTTTTAAGTTTTATAATTGTTTTAAGTGTAAGCTTTTTCCACATTGTTGTATCACTATTTTTTTATCCTAATCTCGTCCAACTTAATTGCTCTGTAAAGGAATATGCAACCATTTATAATAAATACAGTTATTTAAATGATATGATTATTGTAGCTAGACAAAGTTAGCAGTGTTTTTTACAGATTAAGATTTTTATTGTACATTCCTTTGGCTTTGGGCCACCCTTTCTTGTATTACCCTCCTTCATTTTACTTATCTTTGTTTCTTTTTTCTCTCCTGTCGTTCGTTTCTCCAATGCTGTCCTTTCTCTGCCACATGGGTATTGGCAGACAGGCATCAAGATATTCTGTGCAGGGCTCTTGTTTTAGGAAACCTTCCCTTCACCAGTAGCATCACAATCTACTTCCATATTTCTGGTGCCAAAGGAATGCCTCTCCTTCGATATCTTCATGGTGGTACAGGATTTGCACATGGGCCCACAATGAAGCCTGCTACATCTTTGTGTTGAGAGGTTATGCTTATATACAGGACCTTCCAGCCTACCTCCTGTATGGATGCATTACTTTGTTCTAGCCCAGTTCAGTACTAACTACAGAAACTGTTACTGCAAGATACTTTGTTGTGTGGTATGTTATTTCCAGTGTCTCAACAAACTCTGGATCTTACTTTTCTTTAAGCAGAAAAGAGTCAGCTCTACAAACTATAGCAGAACTGACATTTATACAGAGTGTCAGAGTTTCTTGATGTGCTCCTAGGACCTCTGTGTGCTAGTGCACCTGCAAACGGTGGTTTTTCAAACTTTGTGTCCTGGCAAGTGCTCCTGTGTTTTCATGGTCCCTTTTCATCCTTCCCCTTCCCTCCCTTTCCGCAAGAAATGCAATCCTACTATTCTAATAATCCTGTCCTCAATTCTCCTTTTCTACTGGCTCATTACACTTATTCTAGACTTTTATTGTTATTTTGTGTACAAATTTCTATGTGTAGATACATGTATTTCTTTAATTATTTTGTCAACTGTTAGCGTGGCGGAGGTTGTAACATAGGCTTATAATAAGTGTAAATTTACAAAATAGATATTCGAAGACACATTATTGATGAAATCCAGACATACAACCTCCTGTTAATATACAGATAGTCATTTCTTGGAAGCTCATGTTACATTAAGAGGTATGAGAGTCCATGGAAATCCTGCATTCCCATCGCACTGAGGAGTCAGCTTAGCTGACAAAGGTATCACTCAGCTGGTATTCTAATATGTAATTTCCAAGAAAGTTGGCTTGAAGAGAACATGGTGCTAAGAGGAACCTGCGACACTTGCCTCTAAGCTCTAATTGACTGTTTTAGATAATGGAACTAGAGACACCAGGAATCTCCCAAAAGTAAAGCCAACAGCTCTTTCACTGACCAATACAGAGTTTAAAATGGAGCATTGAGTATTAGTTCGACTCAAAATTTTATTAACAGAGTTTAAAGTTTCAGCATGCAAAATTTCAGTATTTCTGACCTTCAGATCTCTTAAATTCACCAGCTCCATAAGATGGACCCTCATCCTTGTTCTCTGCAGCAATCTTAGAGAGGCATAGCTTCCTTCGAGAAGACTGAGGAATCTTGACCAGATTTCAAGCTTCTCTGCAGCCGACATTGGTCCCTCACTTGGCTAATGTTCTTTGAAGCTGGGCTGAAGTGAAGACAGCTTCCTTGCTGAGTTTTTCACTAGCCATGCATCCCATATTGAACTGGCACAATGCTCTTGTAACCCAACATGCAATTTTTTCTTCCAAACAAAAATATCCTTTGGACATTTGGACCATATTTCATTAAAAGCCTCACTGGCATTTTGAGTTTTAACTGCAGCATATCTTTTCAACAGTTCCTCATTTGCTAATCTGATGTATAGGAATAAGCTTTTGAATTACTTGGGTTGTCAGTTATGTGAAGGAATCGCCACCTTTTGCAATGGCTGTTTTAGAAACACCATGAATTTAAACTTCTAGAGCATTTATGGTGTTGTGGATTACCGTCTGTTGAGTTAGCGATATATAGTTGCATATATTGCCGTTTTCATATGTTCTACATTGGGACAATTTTATAATTTTACTATTTTACTATTGTATCTTCTTTCAAGCTTCCAAACTTCTGCCCACCCAAAGTGATTCCCTTTGTCTTCCATTCCTTCACCAAATTTATTATTCCTGTTCCCAACCTCTGAGCTACATGGTTCAAGCATTTTTTTTTTTTATCTCAGTGTCACTGTACACTGCCAAATCCTCTAAGTGCTTATATGTCCTGGAATCTCCATCTGACAAAATTATGTATCGCATTCTATATGTAGTAATGGATCTCTTCCACAATATAGCTGCAGCTGTCATTTCCATAGCACTTGAACAGCCACTATAGTTAGCTTCGGTTTCCAACTTGTTCATGCTCTGTAACCCATTTCTGATACACATCACTTTTGAAGCCTAATGATTTTTGTTTGTGCACAAAAACTACAGTATTTGGACATTATCTCAAAGTCAGTAACAAGACCTGTAAGTACATCTATAACTCCTATGCCATATAAAAAAGAAAATCCTCGTTTTTTGCCAAGTGCCATCATAGGATACTATGTCTGATATTCATATTACATATGGGTATTATAGGGAGCAAATCATATCTAAAGCACAGGAAGCAAATAGAAATTTCACATAAAGAAAAAGATCTCGTTAAAGAATACCTATCAGACAAAATATTAAATTTGGTTTACCACAAGGTTCTATTTTGAGTCCTATTCTTTTCTTATTGTTTGTAAATGATTTGCAGTCAAATATTACAGTGAAAACAATAGTTCAATATGCTGATACAAATATTAATTGAAAGTAATGCACTTAAAGAGCTATAAATCTTATCGAGCAGAATGTTCAGTAATATTTCTAAATGGTTAAGCAATAACACTAGCCAGCGATGAAATTCCTGCCTCCAAAGTTTGAATGTTTTTGGGGTATTTTTAGCATGCTGAAATCAAATTCAAAGCCAGAAAGTTGTACATATCACGTACCATTTTTTCACATTTTCAATTTTTTGTTTCCTTAGAGCGTAATTTTCTTATGTTTGTAGGAACTTATAACATTATATACAGTGTAATGCTTTAACCTGTAGTTTTATAATGCCAGGATTTGAAAACAATCTTTTTAAGATTGTTCATAGTAATAACGGAAGGCACCGGAAGTTTATCTGATATGGGAATTTAGAGTGCACTAACCTGCTACCTTGCCATTAGTGTATGTTTATCTGCGGGAGATCACTACTCTATGGATGCACTCTTATCTAATGTTTGTGAGCACATACACATGCGGTGTAGTGTCTCACACTTTACTGTTTCATCTGGAAACAAAATCAGTTGCAGGCTTTATCACGGAGTAGAATGTTGTGATCTATTAGTTCAATATGAAAGCACTTACCATGTCGCATCACACTTGTATAAATGATCCAGACCACTTTTGTTATATATGTGGGAAATACACATTGTCTAAGCAGAGGCGTAATATAATAGATTTTGTGAAAAAAGCATATCTTGCCTACTTTGGAATTAAACTTGGAGACCAAAGTAAAGCTTGGGCACCACACAAGGTATGTAGAGCATGCATTGAAGAACTTCGTCATTGGGTCAACGGCAGAAGACTGTCGCTATCTTTTGGGATACCTATGGTTTGGAGAGAGCAGATGAACCATAGTGATGACTGCTACTTCTGTTCGTATGATGTGAAAGGGGACAATTCTAAAAATAAGCAAACTGTGTATCCAGTTGTACGCTCAGCCATTTTACCTGTGCCCCATGGGCTGGTGTACCAATCCCTATACGACCACAAAATCTTGAACAGTTTTCATCCGAGTCTGATGAAGTGGGGGAAATTAAGATGAGTGATAGTGACTATATACCACAATCATGTGCTACAGAACATGGGTGCTTTAACCAGAGTGAATTAAATGACTTAGTGAAGGATCTTGCTCTCTAAAGAGTTAGCCGAGTTGTTAGGCTCTAGACTCCAAGAAAAGAATCTTGCTTTGCCCTGAAACATTCTATTGGTACCGACAACGTGAAAGATTTTAAACCCTATTTCTCCGAAGATGGCTATCTTGTATACTGCAATAATGTGAAAGATCTTATTCTACAACTTTGACTTCCAAACTATGACCCAAGTGAATGGAGACCTCATTGATGCTTCGAAGCGAAGTTTAAAGGTGTCCTTCTACACAATGGAAACGTTTTTGGTTCAGTGCCTGTTGCCTATTCAGTGATCCTCAAAGAATCATATGCAAATATGCAACTGATGTTATTGCGAGTGAATTACAGTGAACACAACTGGCAAGTATGTGGCAATTTAAAAGTTATTACTATGCTGATGGGTCAACAATCTGGGTTTACCAAATTCCCATGTTTTCTTTGCCTATGGGATAGCAGGGCATGAGTTCATCACTGGACCAAGACTGGCCACCTCGAGAAAATTTGGAAGTCTGCTCTAAGAACGTTGTGCGCCAGAATCTTGTGAGTTCTAAAGTTCTGCTGCCACCTCTCCACATTAAGCTTGGCTTAATGAAACAGTTTGTTAAGGCTTTAGATATGGAAAAAGACTGCTACAAGTATATATGTGAGATATTCCCACTTCTCTCTGAAGCAAAATTAAAAGGTATATTTAATGGCCCGGATATAAGATTGATGTCTGATGCAGCATTCAAAAACACCATGGATGAAAAGGAGAAAGCTGCATGGATATCCTTCTGTGAAGTTGTTTCAAAGTTTCTTGGTAACTACAAGGAACCCAATTACCAAAACATTGTGGCTAATGCTTGAAGCATATAAGGAACTTGGTTGTAATATGAGTGAAAATTCATTTCCTGTTTTCTCATCTAGATTATTTCCCTGAAAATCTAGGACTTCTTAGTGAGGAGCAAGGCGAACGATTTCACAAGGATATGGAGCAGTTCGAAGGCAGGTACCAGGGACGATGGAGCATAAGTATGCTTGCTGACTATTGCTGGATGTTTAAGCGTGAAATACCAGAGGACAAACAAAAGGAAAAGGACCAGGAGAACTTTCTCAACTAAGAAGCAATGGGTGTAAAATGCGTGTGATGCATTCCAATATTCAAGGAGATAAGGCAAAATAAAGCAAAATAAATAAGACTAAACAGAACAAAAAAAAAAACTAGTGACATGTATGAATAACCATACACATAATTTCAATAAGTTCTGTATATTATTTATTGTTTTCATTTAAAATAAAAAAAGTATGTGAAAGTCTGGTCAATTTCACTTAATTCTACATATATGTATAGTGATTTCGCAAGAAAACCTTACGTGATAGAAATAAATGGATTGAAAATTCTGATTCAGCACGTCAACATTATACAGAATCACATTTAGTTTAGGCAACAAACAAAAAGTTTTAATTTGCAGGCTAGTGTAATTTAATCATAAACTTGGACAGACACGTAATTCATTTTCAGTTTTCTCAAAATAAGTCTTCCATACAATCACAATTAATATATAATAAAGTATTTAAGTATGTAAATACTAAATTTATTGGTCTTTGGATACAGAGTAACCCAAAATGGGACACATGATCATCTAATTAAAAAACTAAGTACAATAAACCAACTACAAATAGTTTGAGATTAAGTACAATTTGTTATAATTTCAGACAACTGGTACACATAGGTAACAACTCTCAGAAGCATGTATTTTGCATGTGCTCACTCCATTTTAACCTTATGGGGTAACTCACCATTCTAAATCATTATTCATAATGCAAAAACGGATTCTAAGAATACTTGGATGAGTTAAACATTTACATGCAGACCATTATTTAAACAATTTAAAATCTTACGTATTCCTTTTTTTTCTTTAAGATATCAACAGCATGCTACATTACATGGTAATACTACACGTTTTATAGTTACATGTCCACTTTTGAATTAATAATTGTAAGCATTACAACAATTTTTCATTGGATTATTCTCTTTTCTAGACACTGCACATTAAATTGAGTATTCTTCTAGCCAATTTTTGAGAGTTCACAAACTGTAATCATTTCACTCTAAATACTTTTATTTATAGAAATGGTGCTTTATGGTTTTAGTTAATTGTAAAATTATAATGAAACCAGAGTAAGTTGGTTGTATAGAGTACACAATTTGTCATTACACTGCAAAAACGTCCGTCCATGTCGTTGATTTTTATAGAAGTTGCAAATTTTACGAGCGACTTCAGGTGATCATTCGCAATCTACTCGGTAGGCCATTTCCCTCCATTGCTACACTTTTTGCCAATTCTAGTCTTTGTTTATCAAGTCTTCTGCAATTAAATATGTGGTTAACGGTCTGTTCTCCCCAAGAACAGAATGGGTTATTTATTCTAAATCGGTAGAGGTATGCATTTAATTTTCCATGGCCAGTTGACATTTTAGTGAGTTCTGGGGATATTGAAATCTTTTGGCGCAATCTGTTTTTCACTAACAGAAAGAACGTTTTAGTCCCTGCACCTTTCGTTGTGTTCGTCTAAGACTTATTGCCAACTGAGCCCATTTTCCTTCACTCTTTAATATTACATCTTAGTATTTTGTCGTACACTATTTCACTATCTTCGATAGCAGCGTGTTTTGCAAACCTATCTGCTAGTTCATTCCTTTCTATTCCAGAGTGGCCTTTTACCCAGCAGAAGTGGATGATCCAATTTAAATGGTTTAGTTCAAGATGTTTGTCTCTGATAGATTCTATTAGTCTATTTCTTTTCCAGTTTCTCAGCAGATCTATAGTAATTCTGCTGTCTGCATATTGCAATGGTTCTGTTTCTATCTATTGAACTGGCATAATAAACTTCTAATTTCTCTAGTACTTTTAAAATAGCCAGTTGTTTGGCTTTATTATTAGTGCAGTGACCATGCAATTTAAATTTTAATTGGTGTCAATTCTGTTTTCAAATATAATTTCTGCTGCACCAACTTTCTCCCCCATTTTACTTCCATCTGTGTATGTTTCTGTTCTATATATGGTATCTATTCACCTCCTGAATCGATGCCACTTCGGCAGGATGTCGCTAGTGTTGTACTTCTAAAGGTTTGTCGAAGTCTGCTATGTGAGTTTTTGTTGCCAGATATATTTGGACTTTTTCCTCTATAGTTATTTCTATGGGATGTACTCTAGCTGTATTTTCATTTTTGAAATTTTAAAATTAACAAAGACAAATTTAATGAAACGAAACGGCCACTACCTTTAATGACACGGTTCATAACAATACTAGACAGAATGAGAAGTAACAAGTACTATGAGTAGAAGTACTCCATGGGAGTAGAAGTAACAAGAGCTCATCAAAACAGTAATAAATCTAGGAATCACTTTAATAAACTGTCTTTAGCCAATAAAACCACTTGCAATTTTTCACCATTTAAAAAGTCAGTTTTGGTATACTTGCTAGACCACTTTTTTCTGTTAGTGAATCAATGGAAAGTTTATAATATTCTTATGTTCCTGAATTAATTGTGTATATTGTAAAATTCTTGAGATATCTTTATAATGGAAATTGTTCTTTCAGACTGGCCATGTGTAGGCTAAAGTATTGTAACGGACCTCTGGAGCACCCTGTACCAGCTGCGAACGGAAGGCAGGGGGAGGACCGCGTTAGCCACACCTTCTCCTCGTTTGTCTTGTAGTGGTGACAGACTTGTGGTTAGGGGAAAACATGACTGGTCGCCTGTTTTTTTCTCTACACCTGTTTCTCGACCTTTCGTTTACTGGAACATTCTCCCGGTCACTAGAAACCGGCGATATTCCGATATAAAGAGGGTTACAGACAGACGGAGTTAGTTCAGTTGTTGTGCTGAGTTGAGTTGGTTTTGGTTTAGTCAGTTGTTGGTTTGAGTTGGTCAATCAGTTGGTTAGTGAATGAGGACAGTTCTTGGTGTAAGAAGGCAGTGTTAGTGACGTGTTAATAAACGAAAGGGTTGTGCAACGGAAGACTGTACGAACTGTGTATGGGTATCGGAGTTTATGTAATCGCGAGTACAAGCGAAGTTTGTAACGGACGAACTGGTGAATTGTAACTGTGTGCAGCAAGTAATTTTGTGTAATTGGCAAGTGTTAAGCTGTAAGTCGGTAGAAATAAAGAACATTGTTGAGTGGTGTAATCGGACTTTTTATTCCACGAACCCACAAAGTCACACTGGTGTCAAGAAGTGGGATGACAACAGTCACACTGGTGTCAGGAAGCGGGAAAACAACATCACCGAACATTACAACGATGGAGGCAGCATTAGAAAAGATTTTAGCGGAACTAACAGAGATACTGGAGACTAGAAATAACCTGGCCGCGGAACTGAAACTAATCAGGACGGCTAGGGACAACATCGCCGAGAAGATGGAACAAATGAAGGCCGAGTTAACCACGGAAATGAGAGCAGCGAACGACGGTCTGGCTACCGAAATGAAGGTGGCGAACGAGGCTCTCGCCGCCAAGTTTGAGGAACGGTTGGCCGGCGTGGGGGATGACGTCACGAACCCGGGCAAGCGGAAGGGTCAAGTAGACGACCGCCTTAATGATTTAGAGGAAAAGGCCGACAACATCGCAAAACCCCTCGCCCGCCTGACGGAGGAAAACCGGCCTTATGTGTGGACGGAGGACGCCGAAGACGCTTTCCAGCACCCGAAGGGGACCCTGTGCAGTGCTTCAATTTTGAGTTTCCCACAACCGGGTGGCGCCTTCATTGTGGACACCGACGCCAGCGACCATTGCATTGGAGGTGTCCTATCGCAGATCCAGGACGGCCACGAGCGCACAAGAGTGGAAGGGGAGGAGCGTGCCGCAGCAGTCCGAGTAGTCGTGGCAGTGCCTGCTGAAGGCTGGGATAGCGCAGGCCTGAGGAGGGAGCAGCTGGCGGACGCAGACTTGGGGCCACTCTTGAGGGAAGTGGACGCAGGGACGAGACCAACCTGGGAGGACATCGCACCGAGGAGCGCCACCTACAAGTCGTACCGGGCCCAATGGGACTCGTTAAAGACCAGAGAGGGCGTGCTGTTCCGGGTATGGGAGTCACCCGATGGGAAGGCGCGGAGAGGACAGTTGGTACTTCCCCGGAGCAAGGTCCCGGAAGTCTTGGAGGAAGTGCACGCCGGTACTTCAGGAGGACGCCTGGGAGCGAACCGAATGATTCACAAACTACGGCAGCGCTACTTCTGGCTCAGACTCCGGGCAGATGCTGGTGGTACACCTGGACCGCCTCGCACGCTACGATGGGGCTGTTCGTGGGCGAACAGCTTTGAGGAGGGAGCAGTGTAACGGACCTCTGGAGCACCCTGTACCAGCTGCGAACGGAAGGCAGGGGGAGGACCGCGTTAGCCACACCTTCTCCTCGTTTGTCTTGTAGTGGTGACAGACTTGTGGTTAGGGGAAAACATGACTGGTCGCCTGTTTTTTTCTCTACACCTGTTTCTCGACCTTTCGTTTACTGGAACATTCTCCCGGTCACTAGAAACCGGCGATATTCCGATATAAAGAGGGTTACAGACAGACGGAGTTAGTTCAGTTGTTGTGCTGAGTTGAGTTTGTTTTGGTTTAGTCAGTTGTTGGTTTAGTCAGTTGGTTAGTGAATGAGGACAGTTCTTGGTGTAAGAAGGCAGTGTTAGTGACGTGTTAATAAACGAAAGGGTTGTGCAACGGAAGACTGTACGAACTGTGTATGGGTATCGGAGTTTATGTAATCGCGAGTACAAGCGAAGTTTGTAACGGACGAACTGGTGAATTGTAACTGTGTGCAGCAAGTAATTTTGTGTAATTGGCAAGTGTTAAGCTGTAAGTCGGTGGAAATAAAGAACATTTTTGAGTGGTGAAATTGGACTTTTTTATTCCACGAACCCACAAAGTCACAGTATGGAAAGATAGACTGAAAAATTAAGGTATAAAATTCTTGAATTTTAATTATAAAATTCTTGAGATATCTTTATAAATCATTTTGTACAAACACTGACTTGTCATTGGATGTTACTTGTTAATTTACAAGTATATTCACAATTTGACTTGTCTTAAATCTTAGTACTCGTGTACAATGATGTATGATTTACAAGATGAATAAATTATCTATTCAAGCTATGGTGTGCATCAACAAACATGGTGCACTGCAGCCTGAACATCTTTCACAGCAGCCATGCTATATCCGTTTCCAGAATGTTTAACAAATGGACATTAAAAGAGGAAGTACTAATAACTGGCATGCCCATTCCCATGCAGAATTGTTCTAGGCCAGCATAACCCTTACCCAGTGACAAAGGTGTTCACCATGCTTTGATTTACCACATAAAGTGGGCGAAATGAATCTGAGTTTTCAACTCAGACTTATGTAATTCATTTATAATAGTATTACACGAAGGGCATTTTACAATTTAGTGGCAAACGCATTATGTTCTGAAAAGGAAGCTTTCAGTCCTGAGTCACAATTAGCACACTTTGTACCTCTATACGTGCTCCCAAAAACTTGAATGAAGTAAAGTATAACCTGGAACTACATTTACACAATCTATTTCATTTGTTATCTGAAAAAATAGTTTTCCGTCTAGCAGTTGAATGCACGGTTGAGCGGATAAAAATATACTTGCTTGAGGTTCTGGCATTTCAGATGACAAGTTCTTGTGAAGATAAATTTTCAGGTTCCTGAATATTTTCGGTGTCACATTTCCATCTTTTTTGCAACTAGGAATTTAGCTCTGAGTCTTTGTATTTTTCTTACCAGTGGTTCTGTTGTCTGCCAGTCTATTCATGGCTAAGAAGTTCAGTTAAATAGGCTAAGGCTAAAAAATCTAGAACTCAATGCTATTTTCTAGAGGCACAACACTAAGGTTCTGATTCTAGTACTATAAAACTTAAAAGCTCTAATTTGTAGCATATCACATTAGTTATAGGTTCCTATAACTAAAAGTAGCACAAACAATATAGCTCCGTAAAAGCAACAGAAAACTATTTCACAGCATTAACAGAACCAGGTTTATGTATTTTCTCAGCAGAAAACAAAACAGGCGGTAAACCATATTCATTTGTTCTACAAAGATCGAAATGCAAAAGGAAACTTCCCTGTCACTGAAGGACGCTAAATTCAAACTTGGCAAGGAGCATAGCAACTTCGAAAGTACAAGTTTTTGTGGGCGTGGCAAGTGCAAACCATGCGCACGGGCATTTGTAAAATCACATATCTCAAATGCAAAATGTGACTTTTCACAAAGTTTAAAGTCCACACTAATTTAACATGGTCAAATTTCAGATGCATCACCTTAATAGTTGACTAGTCTTTTGAACATATTGTAATACAAAATGTTGCATTGAAAATGTAATATTGTAGAACGAAAGAAGCCTTTTGATTCAGTAAAATTTAGCTCCATTTAACTTTTGTTTTATTAAACTGAAAATGTATAAGCATTTAGATATTTGATAGATATATATATTTGTACGGTTTCCATTACAATTTCAATACAATAAATTTAACATTAAACATGCTGTATTATCCTGTACAAATACATAAAATTGCTGACCCTAAGATTTACTCGCTGACCCAGGTTCCCTGGCTATAAGCCTTTGGTTTTCCTGAGCAGCTTGTTATTTCTTCTTGACCTTCGCTTCTTTTATCCTAAGCCACTTCTCTCTTATCCTATATAAGATCTCCTATACATATTTTTCTTTTCTGCGTTAGCATACGTAACGCCAATATCTACTTACACTGTCCCATTTCTTATCCCATATTTTTTTCCTGTAATTTGTTAACTCCTTACATTCTATCAGGTAATGAACAGTGCTCTCTTCGTCGCCACAAAATTCATATATCCCTACCTCATTACTTCTCAACCCTTTTAAGTGCATTTAAATAATGAAACTGCTTGCTACATGTAACAAATTGACAAGCCCACAAATCTCTGTGAACACCCTAAAGATCGTAAATGGATCAAGTCTAATCACTTTCTTTGTAAAAGTTGCCATCGTCAAACGCAATTTAACTCTTGCACCTTCACTTGGACTTGGGTTAGGAAATCATTTAAATTAATAATTTTGGTGACGAAATTAATATATCAAATTGCAGAATATATAACAAAGATCCGAACTTTATAGCTTCAACATATCAAAATGTCTATTCGTTTTAGGTATAAAACACTGTTCAAATGAATCAAAGACACAAATCTACTTTTCATATTCTGCTATAAATCAAGTTATTTTTGTTGCATTTATTGTTTTAAATATAGCGTGCGAACCAGCTTAATTGTTGTATATGAACGAATTTAATAACACGTAGTGAACCTGCATATTTATTTCAAATAAATGCATTTAATATAAGGCTATCACTAATAAAGGAAAAGACAGGTAATTACTCACCTGGATAAGACGTTCACTTCGCATGGGCACTCACCGAATGACAAACTCCGACTAGTGAAGCGGGACGTTCACCGATTGACAACTGCGACTAGTGCAGCAGGAGACGTGGCTGACGTAGCGGCTGACATTCATGCGTGCGTGCGTTCATTGGTCGGTAGTCATTCTATAGTTAGAGGTGGTCAAATACTGTGATCAAATGGTCAAATACACTTCCAGTAGTATGCACATATTTACTTATCTCTGTCATTCTCATTGTTCTGTGGTAAAGAAACACTGCCCATTTGTAATATATGGTAAAATAAAGAATAAACAAGATTAAGAAAAGATGACCTCTTTCTCAATCATAATGGAAAACAATAGAAAGTATCATGTTAATTCCATTTAGTTGCTTATGATTTGTTTCGAATTATAATGCGGTTGAGTGATATCCTATTTGTTTCAAATATCAAACGTTTTATTGATGGAATCTATGAATTTCCGATTACACTTTTCAGATGTATCATCTATTGAATGACAAGTCATTTATTAAATTTAAAAATAACAAAGTCCCAGAAACACCTGGTTATGAGCCAACATCATTTATCCTGGCTTTCTGGATTATACAGGAGTATTCTAAATGATTGTCGGTGTTACAAAATATCATACATAACTCACAGTGCAATTGACGTAAAAATATGAACTTTGTTTTGTGTACTGTAACTCAATTTTGATTTAAATAAAGTGCCTAAAAAAGTATTCGTCCTCTCAGCTACATCATATTACACATATTTTATTTGTTAAGTTAAGACCAGTTCACTGTCAATATCTATAGTTGTTTTGTAATTTACGTCCTCCAACGTTAACTCATATTGGACGATGAGTGGAATGGGTGGTCCATAGAGTTTAGAGTTACCCGACATTCGCCTTTCAGGATAAGGGAAAACCCTGTAAAAATCCTTATTCAGGTAACTCACCCTGACCGACATTCGAACTCGGGCCCTCTTGAACGTGAGGCACATACGCTACCATCT
This sequence comes from Mantis religiosa, assembly GCA_030765055.1. Taxonomy (NCBI): domain Eukaryota; kingdom Metazoa; phylum Arthropoda; class Insecta; order Mantodea; family Mantidae; genus Mantis; species Mantis religiosa. The sequence goes on from CM060956.1 coordinate 335,440, forward strand.
ACGCGGCTACGCCGTGGCTCAGTGATTAGACCGCTTGACTCTCACCAAGGCGGCCCGGGTTCGATCCCAGGGGACCGCAAAGTGAGATTTGTGGTGGACATCACGGCGCTGGGGCGGGTTTTCTCCGGGATCTCCGGTTTCCCCCGCCATCTCATTCCACCATCTCATGTATCATCAGTGTCATCGCCTGCGGTGTAGTATGTAGTAAAAGCGTACTGCCATCTGGTGGTAACTTATATGCTACAGTTTATGTCCGCCTCGGTTTAAGAGGTCTCGAGTTCGAATCTCGGTCAGGGGGAGTTACCTGGATAAGGTTTTTTCCGGGGTTTCCCTTATCTTGAAAGATAAAAGTCGGGTAACTAAGCTCTATGGACCCCATATGTTCATTTGGGCATATCATCTATTTCATTCATCGTCCGATATGACTTGACACTGGAGGACTTAAATTACAACAACAACAAAAACAACAAAAACTACTGTTGATGCAAAACAAAACTTGGAGAGTGCATCTAACCATTACTTCAACAATAAAATATGTTTTCCACGTTAATAAAGCACAAAAACTCGACAGCCCTGTACAGTAAACCTGTATTAATACGCTTATCACTAGGGCTGCGACATCGGGGATATCAGAAGTCAGGTTACAGCAATAAGGGTTAAAGGTCACTGACGCGACATGGTAGTGTCCAAATGGCTACACAGGTGCCAGGTTATGTCACACCTGATGACCATAGTATTTTCATAGCATTGTCTACTTATGGTAGAATAATTTGCAACACTGACTACGTCACTTAGAAGGTATGGTCCAATGGGACCTCCTGCGTCTAGTGCTCCAACAACTACATTTACCAAAATCGTCCAAGGACATCCGTTGTTTCATCCATTGAAACTCATATGTTGCAGTTATTTAGGCTCATTCTTATACCACCAATGCAATTATTATAACATTTTTTTTACATAGTACTTACGTAAAGTCGTAGGATGTGGAATTGGTTTGTTAGTTTACTTTTCTAAAACTGCACGCAAATTTGTATCCTAGAGTTTATGTAAAGGAATATCGGTAGAAATAAATGCCGTTTGATTTAATGGAAGTACGTCTTGTAGCGATGAATTCTCACTTTTGCAACACAACGCTTATCTGTTGCTGTACTGACATATCGTAGCACATTACTGGGTTTACTATGACCAATTGTTTTATTGCAAGTTTTTCAATAAAGGCTTTCACGAAAAACCGCTCCAATGTCGATGATACCCTACTTATCACTAATTTATTATATAATTCTACTAACTCTGTTACCAATATTTGTTTGCTATAGCAGGTACTAACAGCACTAGTCCGCCTCAGTAACGTAGATGGTAGCGTGTCTGCCTCACGTTCAAGAGGTCCCGAGTTCGAATTTCGGTCAGGGTGACTTACCTGGATAAGGGTTTTTCCGGGGTTTTCCCTTATCCTGAAAGATGAATGGCGGGTAGCTCTAAGCTCTATGAACCCTGGGCTAATTTGAACATAATTTCATCCATTCCACTCATCGTACGATATGACTAAACGCTGGTGGACGTAAATTAAAAAAAAAATCACTAACAATACTTGTGGGTCGTGATCTGAAGTCACTAAATAATAGATTTATGGTATAACATAGATTTGTTTTCCGAGTTTAAGAAAAATGATTTATTGGTGCTGCAATGTTGTAAATGGAAATTGAACCAAATATTCAAAATTTATGTGTGTAACCGGAAGTGGGGTAAGTCTTCATGTCACTACCATTAAATGTGTTCACATTAAAATTTCCAAATGCAATTATTTTACCCATTTCAATATAAATATGACATTGTGCTTTGTAATCGATTTCTAAATCCTTGCAAGTTTTACTTGAGTGGTCTCTGTATCCCTAATAAATTCCATTTTTACTTAATTGCATTTAAATTCCTTTCTCACTAAAACATAAAATTCTTATGGTGAATGTTGTATATTTAGTAAATATATTCGCTCCTCTACAACTTAAACTATTTCTACAAAAACATGATCATAATGAGTACCCACTAAATTTTTAAGTCTGTTTCATGATTTCATAATTTACATCTTGAACAAGTATGCTTTTCACTGCCCCGTTTGAAAGGCATCAATTTACAAATGAAAACGAATTATATCTAAAATAAGATAATAATGACACCAATTCAAAAAATGTTTATATAAAATAGCTGAATTCAGAAAAAGTGTTATTTATTTTGTACATGTTTAGAGAGGCAAGTTATACAAACACATTCTGAATGAAGGGCACTTCATATCATATAAAGATATACCTACATTTGACTTAAAATTACGGCAATTTAATCAATATATAAACTGAGACTTGCACGGCCGGCATCTTGAACGCAAACGTTATGTTTTGGAGTTACGGGCCAAGGTAACCGACATTTCGCCAGAAACTGATGATGCTACGTGAAACGTCGGTGCAAGGACTACTAGACCTCCATGAGCTCAGAACATAGCATTTATCTACATCTTTTAATAATATTATCCAAAATAATGACATATATGTTACCGAGGGACAGTTTCTGTTAAGGGCACAGGAAGACAGCTTCGAGATTTGTGACGTATTTCAGTCGGGAGCGAGGCTTGCACTGCGTGTGACGTCAGACAAGAGCCGTGTAGTACCAAGTTATCTATATAAATGGGGCGGTGAGTACAGAATCTGAGGGTTCAGTCAGGTTTAACACATTTGATAACAACAATGTAGCTGCCACGTATCCAATGGAACTGTTAAATTTACAATGTGACGATTTATTGAAGGACAAATATGCACACAAGAAAGACTTGGCTGATTTTTACAAGAATGTCTCCCAAATCAGATTTCCGAGGTTGTATTCACTTGCCGTACGGATATCGTCCGTGTTTAGCTCGACATATCTGTGCGAACATTTGTTTTTCTGTTATGAAATTAGCCAAGTCCAAACCCCGAAGTACCTTGGCGTATCACAATCTAAATGCAGCCTTTGATTACAAATTTCCCAGACTTTGCGTCCTGATTTTGATAAATTAATTAAAGAAAAGCGAAACAGAAAGTGTCGGAAAATGTCCACCTGATTTTGTTCTGAGTGGGTCTCCTCTAACTTGCAGAGAAAATTACTTTGTGTTTTATTTTATTTACTCTATAACATGCCTGTCCTTCAGATAAACTACGAGTTTGAAGTTTTATATATTTTCTCAAAGCACAGAGCTAAAATGTAATTGTTTATAAACTGTGACCAATTGTGTAATTAAAGCAGTCAGCATTAATATAACAACACCCAAGATGTAAGTTGCACGTATTATTAATACCCGATAGGTTTCCTGTCATTCCTTCCCGCACACATCAAACTATTCCCTCCCCTGACGTCACACGCTAACTTGTCTTTCTTTCTGGAGCATATTTTACGGTGAGAGCTGACAGAGCTGACGTCACACCTCCACTACCTGTCTTCCCCTGCGTTAGGGAGTATTGTTTGTCACCTGTGTTGAATTTCCTAGTGGCTGGCCGTCCTTCACGCAGGGATATTTTAAAAATGCGTCTTTTAAAGTGAGCAAGGTTTAAGAGCATGCCCACAGCTAGGTCATTTAGGTTTAGAACACAATATGCAGCATCTCTTCTACCCAGGGACGTATTTAAGGGGGGGGGGTCCAGGGGGTCCGGACCCCCCAAATGAACTGTCGTTTTAATTTTGTAATAAATAGTTTAAATAAAGCTCACTTTAAAATAAATCAAAAAAGTTTATTCAAGCTTCTCATCTTAACGTCTCTATTTACTGTCAGGTAGACATGATGTTGTGAAGGGTGCGTGCGGAACAACTGTAAATGTAATCGACTCATTCGTCTCCCATTCGATGGCAGACGTTCCAGCGAGTACCGCAGTAAGGCCAATGCAGCCCTTTTCAGGGCATGGTCCTTGAATACCAGCGTTCCTCGCAGGAAATACAACGCCAGCAGCTAGATTCAGCTTAGGCGTAGCATCAAGCTTGCGTGCATCGTAGAAGAAAAGAAGAGCCCGACTAGCCTCTTGGAGGCGGGAAGAAAGGATCAGAGCCTGCAAGAGCTACATAATCCTGCAAAGTGAACGGGTAGAATTACAAGGCCGCAGCCAACAGTCCTCGTGACTGGTTTTTAGGCGCCCTTAGGGTAGGCCCTCTGTATTTCGGGCTTCTGAGCGCCCCTCACTTGCACTTTCAACCTTCATTTTCTTCCTTCATCTTTTCTTAGCCTTTGTTCTCAGGCACAACCTTGTGCTGTTCCCTTGCCTCCCAAACACTACCTTCCTATTGGTAGTTATATTGTGCCCCGTGATTGGCTGATTTGATCGCTCCTACATCCCAACATGGAAACAGCTAAGTCCAACCCAGCCCCTGAAGTACAGGATCACCAGATGACAGAGCCAGAAAATAATACTGCGGCATCGCAAGACCTTATTGTCTGCAGTACTATCTACAAGGAGGAGACTTTCGTGATTTCATGCATGAATCACTGATAGTTGACCCTCACATGCCTCTGAGTCGAGGCGATGAGCGAACGCTGTCGATAGAAAAGAAGGCAAGACTAAACTTCCTGGAAGCTGCAGACCAGCAAATCTCCAACCCATCGGAGAAGGCTAACCAGGAACTCACCATCGGTGCCTTCCGCCTTTACTCCGCGCATCGCGCAAGAGTTGAGGCTATATCAATCTACTTGCTGCAACATGCAAGACAGCAGGCTTCCACGCAACAGTGGGAGGTGCAGTCCGCTAAACCCAGGGCTAAAGCACATAAGCATGCCCTGCAACCTGAACCATTGCCCACAACAAACAGGTTCCAAGGGCTCATGACGGCCCAGGAAGCAGTTTCGGCACCTCAGTCACAAAACAACAAGAGGAAATGTCCAGATCCGACAACCTCGCCAGTAGCCACAACTTCTTCTGTTGCTCCAATGGAAACTCCATCCTCACCAGTAGCCACAACTTCTTCTGCTACTCCAATGGAAACTCCATCACCAAACGCCCCAGTAGCCAGTTCCATGAAGGCTACTCCAATATTTTTGAGAGACCCTAGGAATGCAAGGGATCCTTCCTGAGCTCCAGCCATCCGACAATCAAGTACACTGTCCGGAACATGAGTGGCTCAGTAGCCTTTTTACCGGAGTCACCTGATGACCATCGTGCACTCCGCAAGGTGCTCAATGATAGCAATGTCCAATTTCTGACAACACTTCTGCCAGAGGAAAAGCTACTCTACGTGACGATAAAAGACCTCCAAATGTACATCACGGATGCCGACGTCACGTCATATTTAAAAGAGCAGTTGTATCCAGTTGAGAGAGTTGGACAACTACGCTCCAACCGCAGCCCAACACCACAATTGCTGCCCCACTTCAGAGTTGCTCTTAAGAAGGAAGGCAACTACCAAAGCATTTATAAGGAGACAAGGATGTTCAATGCTGTTATCCGCGTCGATGCCTACCGTCCACCAGCCAGACCCCTTCAATGTACCAACTGCCAGCAGTTCACTCATAGTGCTGCTGGTTGCCGTTTTGAGCCTGTATGCTCCTTCTGTGGAGAACCAGGACATAAACGGGCAGACTGTCAGAGTGTGGGTGTTCCAAATTCAGAGCCCACCTGCCATAATTGCGGCGCCGATCATTCTTGCCGTTACGCCAAATGCCCGCTGTGGCAAGAAGCAAGGGTGGAGATGCACCTAAACAAAAACGGCCAGCGCACAAGATTTGATGCTCACCAAAGGTGCCAAATCCTATGGGTCTTCCAAGAGAAGCCTTTAAGGGTACTCGCTACCCTGGTCTTCCTCCAGTTACAAGACCACAGTTCCAAAATTATGCAGCTGCCGTACGAAGTCAAAATCCTTCACTACAACCCCTTCAACCAGAGCTGCAAGCACCTATGCAATCGCAAACCACATCAGCTCCACCAAAGCCACCAACACCACCACAACGTCCACCTGTTAACAGACCAACAACAGGAATAGCTCCATCTGCACCGGCCAACAAACCTATGTGCCCACTAGGACAGACTAACGTCGACTCCAGAACGCCCATGCAGCAGTGGCTATTGACTCGCGCCACCACAAACCACAACCTTCCACCGACTTCCAAACCATTCCTTCCTGATGAACAGTTTTTAAGCCTTATGTCCAGGATTCCACTCGCCCTGCAAGCTGACTTCGCAGCCGCCTTAGCTGATGCATTAGCCATCCGCCCCCCTTCAATTCCATCACAAACAGTATTGGTGCACACCGTATTTGTATTTATGGGCAACAATGGCGGACGTCAATAATATAATAAACAACCTCACCAGCCTACGCATTTGTTCCTGGAATGCCAATGGACTACGACATAAGTTACGTGAAGCCACAAACTTCATCGCTGTCAATAAAATCAACATCTTCCTTGTCCAAGAAACACACTTAGCACCACGCTATAGGGCTACCATTCCAGGAATGATTTGTTATCGAACTGACCGTCCAGATGGCTATGGTGGGACTGCAGTATATATCCAAAGGCACATCCCCCATCATCGCCTACACCTGCCTGTTTCCGACGGTCTTGAAGGTACAGGAATCCAAGTTGTTACTGACATGGGACCACTTAATATCTACTCGGTTTACATCCCACCAAGTAGAGCAATTTCACAGCGAGACCTGGACATTATTTTCAGTGGTTCTCCCACTGTAGCCATGGGAGACTACAATGCAAAGAGCACACTTTGGAACTCCACCATCACCAACAGTCGTGGACGCCTCCTGGAGCGCTATATAGAACGCAAGAACCTGGTTGTACTTGCTCCCACCTCTCCCACCATAACTCATGGTGATCTTGGTCCCCCTGATTGGTTGGATATAGCACTCCTATGCAACATACGCAGTCACCCAACTATATTCTCTCTTCCCGAACTTTCTTCCGATCATTTTCCTGTTCTTTTGCTGTATAAGGCAAAACTCACACCTAAGTCATTACCTTCTCTCGTAAATCCCCGACAAACCAACTGGAGCAAATTTTCAAACATCATGGCTGACAAACCCGCCGATATTCACCCTTGCACAACAATCGCAGAAGCTGATGATCTGGAGCAGTTCGTCACTAACAACATGACTGAGGCCATGCGCGAAGCAACTCCTGCCCGTAAATCTCCATATAGTCCCCTCAAACCCATCCCAAAACATTTGCGCACAACTCGTCTCGGCCAAAAACACAGCACGGCGAAAATTCCAAAATACGCGCCAGCCAAAAGACAAGAGGGAATGGAATCGCCTCCAGACTGCAGTGAAGATGGAACTTGCAGACCACTTCAATGACGAATGGGAAAGAAAATTATGTACCCTCGACACCACAGATTGTTCTCTCTGGAGAATGTCCAAGGCTATGCTACGCATACCCACCTCAGATCCGCCACTTACTGATGGAAATCGAGTGACACAATCTTCCAGAGAAAAGGTCGAACTCCTAGTTGAATACCTGGCTGCTACTTTCCATCCAGCTGAATCCCCTGATCACGAACAACTAGCCGAAATTGAAGGAGTGGTCCAGCAATTTCTTGCCTCTCCCTACAACTCAGACGAGCTGCTCCTCACCAACACCGCTGAGTTAAGTGGTCTAATAGCTTCAGTCCGACCCTACAAAGCTGCTGGTTACGACTCCATACCATACGCTGCTTTTAAGGCACTCCCGCATAACTGGATAGCCTTGATAGTTCATCTGTTCAACAGCCTGCTCCTTCTGTCATATTTTTCTGCAAAATGGAAACATGCAAAAATCATTACCATCCCCAAACCTGGCAAGGACTCTAAACAAATTTCAAACCATCGTCCCATCAGTTTGCTACCAGCTATTAGTAAATTATTTGAGAAGGTACTACAACATCGCCTCCAAAATCTACTGGACGAGCTAAACATCATTCGCCCAGAACAATTTGGCTTTCGCCGCTCCCACTCCACATCACACCAACTCCTACGTCTGGTTGACGAAGTAACCCGAGCCTTCAATAACAGACAGTATGTTGCAGCTCTATTCTTGGACATCTCAAAGGCCTTCGACTCAGTTTGGCATCAAGGCCTTCTTCACCTACTAATCAGTTACAGCTTTCCTCCCTACATAATACACATCGTCAACCATTACCTTACCCATCGTACCTTCTCCGTTGTCAGAGATGACATTACTTCCCGACCCTACCTTATCAATGCAGGGGTACCCCAAGGTAGTGTCCTTGCCCCCCTTCTTTTCTTAACTTATATCAACACCCTTCCCACTATCTGGAGCTGCAACCTGTACCTGTTTGCTGATGACACAGCAATCACCACAGCCTCTTGTCGACACCTCACGGCTGTACAACATCTTCAGCTCTATGTTGACATAATTTCCGCCTGGTTTCTCACATGGCACCTACGCATAAACGCCACAAAATCACAGGCAGCTACCTTCACCCGTCGCCAAGTTCAAGACGTTCCAGAACTCCACATAGCAGGAGAAGACATCCCCTGGAGTAATCAGGCCCAATATCTTGGTGTCCAGCTCGACATACGTCTCACATGGAAAACACACATTACATCTGTTGCCTCTAAAATCACCAAACGAATGGGTATGCTATACCCGTTATACAACAAAAAGTCACCAATGAGCCTCAGAAATAAGATTCTCATATATCAACAAATATTGAGGGCCGGCTATCACTTACGCATGTCAAGTCTGGGGTGCTGCAGCATCATCACACTTAAACAAACTCCAGGTCCTGCAGAACCGATTTCTCCGTATTGCTACAGGTGCTGATTGGTACATCCCCAACGCCAATATACACAACGACCTCTCATTTCCCACTCTCACCAATTACATCATAACACTTTCGCACAAATTCTACTCCAACCTACCATCCAGTTTCAACCATCTCATCAGGGGTCTCGGGGAATATGATATAGACCCCGGGGCTACCTACAAACACCCACGAACCACCTTAGGCCTACCATAAATTCTAACCTCCCAATCATACACCATTTCTATTGTAATATCTCTCCAAATTCTCATCAATCATAAAAAATAAAAAAAAAACTTAGAACAAAAGCCAACCATCTAACCACCGCCCGATGAATTAATCCCAACATAATGCCAGTAAGGGACAGTGTCCCGGTATGGCAACAAGTCGAAGGCCCCTGCTCCAAGGAGCAGGATTCGCCTTCAACGACACCACTGTGCTGTGTGTGTAAATGTAAAGGTTTCCGCCCCTAATAGAGAACTGTTTCTTTTCAACTTTCTGGCATTTCCTATATCCAAGGTCAAGTACGGTGGTATAAGTACAGTCCGCTGAAAAATAAACAGCATGAATACAGTACTCTCATTGCATTTATAACTGAATACAGTTAGTGAATGAGTGATTTGGGGTTTAAGGACCGTCGGCAACGAGGACCTTTGGATCCCATGAATACAGTATGCAACACTAGATACTGCACCTAATGAACATGCGATGTAGGTGAGATACGCCTTAATAAAAATAACTAATTTCAGTAACGCAACACTCTCCACTGCTTACAGATAGTCTGGTTTATTAATGCATGTGGATTAACAGTCCTCATTAACATCGAGGGCTGCGGGGTTTAAAGAAAATATGGTTGGATTATTTATTTTTATGCTCAAGATCATGAAAAAGTTAATCTAGTAAAATACAGTTACGTATTCTTTGTTAGAACTACATTACATTTGTTCCACGTGTAAGTGTAATGTTTTAAGTGAAAAATGGCGTCAAATTCTGTAAGTTATACGAGCAACCTGCATAATTATATGAACAACTTTTATACCAATTATTAAAAAGGCAAGATCAATTACCAAATATACGACAAATAAATGTTTACATTTTATGGTTATTTAAAACGGCGGTGTTCTACATCTAAGGCCTGCAGCCGTCATTCATGTGCCAAAACTTAATGATCAGTGGAACAACGAATAACACTCGAATAACGGTTTTATAATAATAATGATAATGATGATGATAATAATAAATTAATAATAATAATAATAATAATAATAATAATAATAATAATAATAATAATAATAATAATAATAATAATAATAATAATAATAATAATAATAATAATAATAATAATAATAATAATAACAATAATAACAACAATAATAATAATAATAATAATAATAATAATAATAATAATAATAATAATAATAATAATAATAATAATAATAATAATAATAATAATAATAATAATAATAATAATAATAATAATAATAATAATAATAATAATAATAATAATAATAATAATAATAATAATAATAATAATAATAATAATAATAATAATAATAATAATAATAATAATAATAATAATAATAATAATAATAATAATAATAATAATAATAATAATAATAATAATAATAATAATAATAATAATAACGATGACGATGATGATGATAAAATTATTCTTTAAATGTGATATACCTACAAGGTAATTAAGAATATTTTAGAAACTGTGAACCTAAACTCTCTCAACGGGGCTTTCAGATTAGCGATCTCCCAGATAATTTTACAAATGAGCAAATACTGCAGGGGAGGAGCCTAAGTTTTCCAAACATAAAGGTTTAAGTGGTGAGGAAACATTAGGAAGAGGATTCATCCGGGAGATACATCAATCGGTAATCGAAACCCTGTCTCTGGGAGAAACACATACATCATACACCATACTATACTAAAGCGGCGGGTTGCAGAGAATGTTAATATTCATTAACTATCATCCTCACATGCAATGGAGAAAAAGGGGAATAGTTAGGTACTAAACAAAGCCTTCCAATGCAGTGAAAACTCTTAATAAGTACTTTTATCCCAAAATAAATGATATCACAAGAAATAAACTTCTCTGAGAAAAATATTAGCAACAACTAAATAATCAAACAAATCTGAAACTGCGGCTCTTTCTTTTGTTCCGACTGTGCACATCTAACTTGTCCTTAGGACTGTCATTAAGAACTGAGTTATTCTTTAAACTGAAGGAAGGGTCATTGACCAATGTGAGTGTCTACCTGCTAGGGTTGAAAAGCCGTACTTAACGCAGTGTAGCTAGTAAGCAAACGTTTCTCGTATTGTGAAAGTGTTTTTTGACAGTTTGAAACAGTGGGTTTTTTTTAGATATGAAGAGGAACGCAAAAATCGATAGTTTTTTCAAACCTACCAATGCGAGCAAGATATGCAGAACTAGCGCTTTAAGTGAAGTTAAACCTGAAGTTGGTGAGTTAAGAACTAAAAGTGAGATGTGCAGTGTTCGTGTCGCGAGTGAAGAACTTCGCAGTTTTAATGCCGGTTATGATATCGGCATGCTGCTGCAAAAAACAAACTGTGTCAATATTCCTAGAGATGTTAGGTATGACATACTCACAAATGATTTGAAGCCTAATAGTTCATTTGTGTTTCCCGTGCGTTTGCATGGCTCTAAGGGACTCAGTTTTCAATATAAGTGGCTGGATAGGTGGGGGTGGCTAACATACTCAAAAGTTCAAGACGGTGCATATTGCCGTTATTGCGTTCTCTTCTGCAAACAAGGCGTAGGTCAAGGCGGTCACCAAAACTTAGGATATTTGGTGACAAAACCATTTTGTAAATGGAAGGATGCTGTAGAAGCATTTAACAACCACCAGACAAGTGGTTATCATAAAAACTGTGTCTTATCAGCCGAGCGGTTTTTAGCAATAGAGAATGGCAGGGAAGAAGATGTGGCATCTCAGATTAATAGTCAGAGGGGAAAAGAAATTAGGAAAAATAGGGAAGCTGTTCTACCAATAATAAAAACAATTATATTTTGCGGGCAAGAAGAACTGCCTCTCAGAGGTGATTTAGATAGTGGTCCCTTAATGTTATCAAAGCCTGATAAGAAAGACGGAAAATTTCGAGCTCTCTTACGCTTTCGCCATGATGCTGGTGACAAAATATTAGAAAAGCATGTGGCTAATGCGAAGAAAAATGCAACTTATATTAGTCCCTTAATCCAGAATGAAGTCCTGGGCATATGTGCCGAAATAGTACGAGGAAAGGTTCTCAGTGCTGTAAATGCTGCAGAATGCTTTAGTGTCATTGCTGATGAAGCTTTAGATATTTCCGGAACGGAGGAGCTATCTGTTTGTTTAAGGTATGTCAACTCTGACCATGTTTTGAGAGAAGACTTTTTGGGATTTGTGCCTATATATTATCTTACCGGTAGCAACATTGCTAAGACAACTATACAAGAATGCGTTAACCTTGGACTAAATATGAGCAATCTGGTGGGACAGGGGTACATGGTGCTTCTTCTATGGCTGGAAAGTTCAATGGAGTTCCAGCGAAAGTGAAACAGCTATATCCAAAAGCTTTATTTGTTCATTGTGCTAGTCATAGACTAAATTTAGCGTTGTCCTCTGCACTTACTACAACTCACATTCGTAATTGCTTAGGCACTATGAGTGACATTTGTGATTTATTTCGCAATGATCCTTTTGCTGGCAACGCTTTAAAGAATAGCATTAATGAGCTGTTACCTACCAGTAAGAAATCAAGACTGATTGGCCTTTGCAATACAAGATTTATAGAGAGGCATGATTCTGTCATTGTGTTTGTGGAACTTCTAGAACCGATTGTTCAGAGCCTTCATGAGCTTTCCATAAGCAACAAATCAATTTCCAAAACTGCAGCACAACTATTGGCGGCCATAGAGAAAAGTGCCTTTCTAATCTCACTATTGACATGCGAGAAACTTCTGTGTTTCACAGTCCGCCTTTCTACGTATCTGCAAAGCCCGGAACATGATCTTAGCTCTGCTTAGGAATATGCCAGTGACGTAGTAAAGCAGCTGGAAGCTTTAAGAAAGAATGCTGTTGAAGAATTTCACAAAATCTTTGAGCAGTGTTCAAACACTATGAAATCCCTATTTGACTGAAATCAGAATTCAAAGACTGGCAGGGAAGCAGACAAAAAGGGACAATCACCCAGCAGATACAGCAGAGGAGTACTTCAGAAGATGTCTCTTTATTCCATGCACTGACGAACTGATCTCAAGTCTTAAGGAACGATTTGAACAGAACAAAGATGCATTGTCTGCTTTCGATATTTTATTGCCCAGAAATGTAGGAGAAACTAAAGCTGATAGGTTAAACAAGCTTTCTTTATATTTAGGCAGAAATATCAGTGACAGTGAAACACAGGCAGAATATCGGTTGTTGTGTCAAAAATGGAAATTCACAGAGAAACAAAATAGACCAAATGATGCCATAAGTTCTTTGGTAACATGTTCATCAGCATTATATCCCTCAATTCATCGTCTGCTTAAAATTTTAGCCACCCTACCCATCTCAACTGCCAGTGCCGAGAGATCATTTTCAACAATGAAACGGCTCAAAACTTACCTCAGAAATAGAACTAGTGATGAGCGTTTAACTAATCTTGCCTTGTTGTCTGTACACTGGGATCAGAAAATCAATCCTGAGGAAGTGATAAATATAATGGGCAGGAGAAGCAGGCGTATCAACTTAGTACTATAGCACTACTTAAGCTTCGTGTACATAGTGTAAATAGTGTGAAAATATTTTCCATATAAACTGAAGGACTGTAATGGAGATCATCATGGACAAGGCTTCTCTTCAACAATTTCTCAGCTCTTTGTGGTGAGTTTTCAAGTTAGACCCTCTTAATGTTACTAATATATTATTTATCTTGCATGTCTAGGAAACTTCTAGTAATTCTGCAGTATTTCATGTGTATATTTTGGCTGGAGTCATATTTGCTACATTATAATTTTGTTAACCTGTCAATAGGTTTATTATCCTCTATATAGTAAGAAAGTATTGTATTGCAGGTACATCGGTAAACTGCACTGAGTTTTGACCCTAGATATACGTATAGAAGTATCATTGCGTTAATGTAACAGCGTATTTCAAAAACGAAAAGTCGCAGGATGTTTCAAAGATGTGACACGAAGGTTTTGAAAAAATTTCTCCACATCAAGCCATCCTTTAGATGGAAAAAGCCCGCCTCGGTAGCGTGGTGGAGACGGGTCTGCCTCGCGTTCAAGAGGTCCCGAGTTCGAGTCTCGGCCAGGGTGAGTTACCTGGATAAGGTTTCCTCCGGGGTTTCCCTTATCCCGAAAGACGAATGTCGGGTAACTCCAAGCTCTACGGACCCTGGGCTCTTTAGAGCATTATTTCAGCCATTATTTCACCCATTCCATTCATCTCCGATATGACTTAACGTTGGATGACGTAAAATTACAAAAAAAAAAAAAAAAAAAAAAAAAAAAAAGATGGAAGAACTATCGTAAATTATTTATGTTCTCAAAAACATGTCTAACGATTCTGATTAAAATGCTTCACGTTTGAGACACAACAATTTGAATATTCTGGGAATAGGTGATAAACACCACTTCAATTTCACTGATTATTCAACTAAGAAACCATGGCATCATAGATAAAATATCAGGTTACAAGCGAACGTGGAGCTCATAAAATGCGCAACTCCGGCAATTTCTAGTTTCCTTGTACCAGTTGTTTCCGAAACATCTCATGGTATGTAACAAGTTATATGTGCATTTGGCAGTCTCAAAATTGCAACTTTTTTTTTTCAGCTACATAACTTCATACGGAACCTAGTTTTCTATTTATTTTTAAATACTTTAATATCCTTTAACCAGATTATCATATTGAGAAGTAAATGAAACGGATGACACCCTCAAATCGGTCCACGGCCACCAGAACTTAAGTTTTATCCGACATTCGTCTTCTTAAGATAAGGGAAAGCCCTGTGAAAAGTTCAATTCAGGAAACTTATCTTGATCTCAATTGGAACTCGCTTTAGCGATGCTCAACTTTTGCTCATATGAGGTGGGGGTAAGCCTTCCTTCCCCTCGCGCGGCAAGGTTGGCCACTACCTCTTCACTGGGAGTCAGACACGGTATCACCACATTATGGAGCTGGACTACAGTTGAAATCATTTATAACCAAACAGTTTGTCTGATGACGATACGGAATGGAGCAATCGTGCTTTATATGAATAGTGAAACTGTGTGAACCAGAGACTCATGTCAGTGTACGGCATCAATGTTTAGTACCTCTACCACGTGCTTGGTAAGCACAAACGTGTTATATTCCATTTAAAAATTTTGATTTCGAGATGTCACCAGGAATGCAAGTTTAGAGGAAACCAGAACAAAGACAAAAATTAAAAAAGAATGTCCGCACGCGCGCTCCAGTGTGTATGTTTTTTGTGTTTGCTAATAGCATATTACAAAACCCAAAAATTGGCGGAATACGAAATGTAGGTTTTAATTTCATTATCTTTCAAGGATGCGAAAAGAAGATTTTCAAGAAAATCGTCCAAAAATGGCTTCAATAATTTTAATTAAAGCACAACATATTTAAGATACCCTATTGTGAATTTTTTGAGGAAAAACTCGAAGTCCACTTTACTGGAAGTGATGTTCGTATAACTATTCTGAACTTAAGAAACTAACGAAAAGTTACTGCACAGCAGCTGTAGAACTCGTTGAAATATACAAATAATGTCAATTACAATATTGTATTGCAAGGTTAACCAATTCCGATATATTATCTGTTGGTAATTACAATTCTCAGATACTTACTTAAAGGTATTTAATTTTTGACTTCTAAGTTCCTATTCCCTTTTTCATTCAAGGAGAACTAATACTTTAAATGCATCAGTCAGTGGTTCGCTTTTTAAATATCTGATTATTGCTTATACCCGTTAATTCCAGCTATAAGAAAGAAAACTGTGCAACTAAAGGCCTTTCTACAGACTTTATCCAAAGAATCGAGATAACAAATTTTATAAGAAGAATTTTGTAGAAGCTTGGGTGGAGAAAGTCAATTTCTTTTTTTGTTTGGTTGTAATTTTACGTCCTCCAACGTCAAGTCATATCGGACGTTGACTGAAATGGGTGAAATGATGCTCAACTGTGTCCAGGGTCCATGGAGCATAGAACTATCCGACATTCGTCTTTAAGGATAAGGAAAAATCTTGGAAAAAACCTTATGCAGGCAACTCATCCTGGGCGAGATTCGAACTCGGGACCTCTTGAACGTCAGGCAGACACGCTACCATCTACGCTAGCGGTACGGGTAGGAGAGAAAGTCATGTGAATGTAACAATACATTTGTTTTTTTTATTAACATGATAAAAACACATCCCTAATTAACTGTTAAAAGTAAATAATTCAACGTAGAATTTTTGGACCCCCCCAGAAATTAACTTCTAAATACGTGCCTGCTTCTACCTATCGCGGGTCACCTCAGATAACAAAACATCATAACAATTTCCCCTTTTGCTTAAGTTTTATTAATATCGTCACGGCGAATGACTACCACACAGTTTCTATTGTTTGTTGCCTAAGAAAAGCAATAATGAGTCGCTAAGGTACAGCTGCTGCTGACGTCAAGACCCGGAGACCTTTATAGTTCTGCCATTATGAGCCTAGGATGTTACATACAGGCGAATCCAAAAACTTCTGTCTCCGGTGACCCGAAGAAGTTCCTTTAGAGAAGCTACAAGCGAAGCAAACTGTGTCCCTCAAAAACACAAACAGTGTGCTTGGAGATCAGAGATGTGAAAGTTTAGTGACGAATAAAGTGAGTGTCACAACTTGGTGTTGTTATTTAGTCCACTGATGTCAAACGCCGCTCTTCAGGAAATATTTAAGAAAGTATTCAATTACATTAAGTGTGAGAATATTCGAATAGAAGAAATAGAAACGAAAATGGCATCCGACTTAGACAGGATTGAGACAGAAGAAGAAACAACAGAGTAAAATAACGACAGTGAACACCAAGTGTGACAAACTCACTTTATTCGTCACTTAAAATATTACGTTCACTTTCACATCTCTGTTCTCCAAGTAGTGTTTGTGCTTTCTTAGTTGCAATATCACATTATCCCGTTTGATGGAAGTAATAATAATAATAATAATAATAATAATAATAATAATAATAATAATATCATAATCATAAATAATAATAATTAATAATAATAAATAATAATCATAATCATAAATAATAATTAATAATAATAATAAATAATAATCATAATCATAAATAATAATAATAATAATAATAATAATAATAATAATAATAATAATAATAATAATAATAATAATAATAATAATAATAATTATTATTATTATTATTATTATTATTATTATTATTATTATTATTATTATTATTATTATTATTATTATTATTATTATTATTATTATTATTATTATTATTATTATTATTATTATTATTATTATTATTATTATTGTCATCTGTCTCTCTTACATAGCGGAGCACCTCTTGTGCCACTATGACAACTGGAGTCTTCGTGGAAATTAATTATTCTTTCACACTGGCCGTGTGTAGGCTAAATTGTGGAAACGTTGAGTCAGACGAATTTTTCAGTCTGACTCAACGTTTCCACAATTTAGCCTACACACGGCCAGTGTGAAAGAATAATTAATTTCCATTAATTAACCTAATAGTGGTTAACTATAAAGCCCGGGCTTTAAAGTACTTACATGTAGTAAGTCGCCATTAAGGTAGTTTTCTCATGTGTTTATGAGAACTCCTAGTGGTTTACCGGGAAAAACACGAGTCAGTTTGAGAATTTAATGTCATACCCGGGCCTTAAAGTACTTACATGTAGTAAGTCGCCATTAAGGTAGTTTTCTCATGTGTTTATGAGAACTCCTAGTGGTTTACCGGGAAAAACACGAGTCAGTTGGAGAATTTAATGTCATACCCGGGCCTTAAAGTACTTACATGTAGTAAGTCGCCATTAAGGTAGTTGTCTCATGTGTTTATGAGAACTCCTAAGTGGTTTATCGGGAAAAATACGAGTCAGTTGGAGAATTTAATGTCATATCGGTACGTTGGCCATAGTAGCACAATGGTAGTGCGGCTGGACGGAAACCAGAAGATCCGTGGTTCAAATCCCGGCTATGGCATTGAATTTTTCAGTCTGACTCAACGTTTCCACAATTTAGCCTACACACGGCCAGTGTGAAAGAATAATTAATTTCCATTAATTAACCTAATAGTGGTTAACTATAAAGCCCGGGCTTTAAAGTACTTACATGTAGTAAGTCGCCATTAAGGTAGTTGTCTCATGTGTTTATGAGAACTCCTAAGTGGTTTACCGGGAAAAATACGAGTCAGTTGGAGAATTTAATGTCATATCGGCACGTTGGCCATAGTAGCACAATGGTAGTGCGGCTGGACGGAAACCAGAAGATCCGTGGTTCAAATCCCAGCTATGGCATTGAATTTTTCAGTCTGACTCAAGTTTCCACAACTGGAGTCTTCGTTATAAACTCTGTCACGTACTCTGGGGCGATGTGCCTGTTAATCCGTCTGTCCTTTTCGTACACCTAAGGAAGATATGGATGGAAACCACCTACTCTGCTGGCCAATAACACCAACATAACATCAAAATACTGGAGTGCAAGAGAGCGAATGGCTTCATTGTCAACTTCTTAACCTTGCATACCAACCATAAATACGAAAGAAAATTTATTTGCAAATGTTGCATGAACTTTCGCTACAAAATTAGAATTAAATGTTTGTGAAATATAATAAAAATGAATTTCAACAATAATTATGTGTGAAAAACTATTATGTGTTTCAAATAGGAAGATGTTTGTCCTTGAGCGCTACTAGGTGGGCAACCAATCAGAGTACTGCGGTGTTGTCTTATTGCATTCCCCCAAGTGGTGTGTGACGAGCGCCAAACTAATGAATCTGTATGAAATACCATTGGCACCAAGACAAACATCCAGGTTTTACAAAAACTGATCCATGATGAGTAATGTACTTTACATAATCGTAAAAAACACACATTTTAGCTCAAATAGCTTTCCTAATGCAAATTAAGTAGATACCATTATATTATAACAATGCATTGCGACGTAAGCATTGTAATGAATACCATTATTGGTTGGCATGTATGCATGTACGTATATTTGAAATTACTAAGAACTGAAATGTAAACATTTGACATGACGTGATAAAAGAAATGTGAACTTTGAATAAGCCAAGGTGCTTGTTAAATTCAATGAGAGGAAACAATACACTTCTTGCTAGTCTGGCAGAACGTATCTGGTCACATTACATCTTTCTTTATGAATGGTTTGTAATCTCTATTTACTCTAGAGAGTTCAAAGCAGCATTATTCAGTTAGTCTTCCATGAAAACGTGTAACAGCTGGATCAATGGGATACGATCCACCTCCCCCCACCCTTACTACTCTCAGAACAATCCAATAGAGTTAATGTAGGCTTAAATTCTGTTGCAAACAGAAATAATATTTTTAAACTGACTGAAGAACGACTTATTCACAAGGAAATGGGCAAGGAACACAACAGGACTTGGAAAACCGCATGAGACTCAGGTAAACTACAAGAAGACGACTTTTGGAAAGAAATAGTACGTAACGAGATTTTGGAACTATCATCATAAATTTGCAGTACTCAGGCGATGAAGACAATGACAATGATGAATTATCTCTTAACGTAAGTAAAGGCCGCGCCGTGGCTCAGTGGCTAGACCGCTTGGCTCTCACCAAGGCGGCCCGGGTTCAATCCCAGGCGACCGCAAAGTGAGATTTGTGGTGGACAACATGGCGCTGGGCGGCTTTTCTCCGGGATCTCCGGTTTCCCCCGCCATCTCATTGCACCGGTGCTCCATCTTCATCTTATGTATCATTAGTGTCATCGCCTGCGGTGCCGTATGTAGTAAAAACGGGCGTTAAACACTACACATTTCATTTCATTTAACGTAAGTAACATTCATAGCTATATGGATGCACCGCTGGTATTTTTGTTGGATTATAAAAATAAGTAATTCATAAACTATAATTAATTTTAAACTAAATATTTAAACCATTTGCGTAATATACAACATCCATAAATACGTAAAATATGAAGCTATTAACAGTGAAGCAAACAAATATATACAAATATGACAATTTGTTACTTAAAACTTCACTTATAAAAAGTTATGACAATTTTCTTATAAATTGTCTGGGATCGTAATTTCATGTAAACTTATACACATCTTCAGCCTGAAACAAAGCTGTCGTCATCGTTACTAAACACTAGATGTAGATATGTTCTTGTTAGTATCACCAAAATCTGAAAATAAAACAAATTTAAAAACAGAATCAACTGCTGGTATTTCAAACCTCATTACGCGATGTTTGTTTTTTAAAATAAATATTTTTTCCCAAACCATTAAATCTATCGGACCATTTAATTGTTTTAATAATTTAACTTCTGGATTTATTTCATGGTTAAATGACCAAAAATGATCTGCTCTGGCCAATTTATCAGTTTGTTTGTACTTAATGTTACGAAAATTTTCTTTCATTTTAGTTTCTATATTACCTTTTCTAATTACGTCTTTCTAATATAAACCTTATCACAATCGAAACAATTAAACTAATAAATACCAGATTTTTTTTATTATTAGGAATTTTATCTGTTTTAGAGAAATGCAATAAATTGTTAATACTATATTTATTTTGAGGAACTAAAGTTATACCAAAATCTTTAAAAAAATTGAAAATGTTTATTAACCAGGATTTGATTTGAACAACTGCATTATTATAAAAACTGTGGAAAATACAGTTTGCTTTCCCTTACGTTTAGCACCAAGAACACTCTCAAGTGTGCGAGAGAGACGGAAATGTGAAGAGAGTTGGAATAACGAGGTGGCAACGCTGAATGCGTTAACGCATGTGATTTCCTACAGGCTAGAACTCTCCGCATTTGAAACACATAATACGTCATTATTGTAATTTATTTTCCACTCATTCATTAATACAACATTTTAAGCACATTCATAACCTTATCTCAACATTACAATTAACATTTTCTCCTCTCTGACCTCGCATATTGTTCAGAGCAGTCGCTTTTTAACTTCTGACAATAGTCCATCATGTGAACATTCCACTTGATACCTTATTTCCATATTGTTTATATCTTGGTGAAATCTTTCACAGTGTTCCTTAATAAAATCTCCTAAATTATCAGGGGAAAAATTCAGAGGAAAATGGAGGAAAAGTAACTCATCACTTATGATCCAATCTGTTTGAACTAAAACTACTCATTTTAGTAACAATAGCACTGCACTTTCTGAAATACTTCTTTTTATTCTATATAATCTGTTTGAAGTTTTGTATAATCACTTTTATGTTAACATAATTTGGGTCTGTTTTATTTCCAAGTAAATTACAAACAACATCTCTAAAAGCATTTCAGATATCCTTTACTTCTTGAACTGACCGTCCATCATCCGTTTTTGACTTTGTTGGCCAACGAATACACCATGAGATAATGAAAAGGTGTTTACAGTACTCCCTGTCGTTATCTGGTGTTCTTACAAATTGTTTCATTAAGTCTAATTTTATATTCAGAAATGACAACAATACTTTTCAGGGATCAGAAGGAGGCTCACATTTTAATTATTTTTCGGTTGTTGTTAAATTAGACCTATGTGGCCACTGTTCCGTTTCTCAGTGTTCTGACATAGCTCTAGTAACACATTCACATAAGAAATAAGGATAATTTGTTAAAAAGTCTGCTAAACAAGTAATAGTTCAATAATCTTGAAATTTCCACATACTGGCAACAGATAGTTTTCACACACTTCACTTTTAGCCGACAACCACCATAAAACTTAACTCTCATTTTAAAACTAAGGAAATCTTTAGTCTCTTAAGCTGAATTGGACTTCGATAGAGACTGCCACTTCTCTAGTACATCTTTTAATAGCAATCTATACAAGTAAATATTTCCTTCCATCAATGTGTAAGGCACATTCAAAAAGAAACGAGCCGCAGTCTGGTATGCGCAAACCGGTGACAGGATGGTAATATTGTGCCATGTGTGTAACGAAGTGTTGTTCCAACCAGAACATGAAAGTTACAGCCTGTCGTTAGAGGGCACGCGTGCACGTCACGTGACTACAAAACCAGCAGCAGCATGCATCAATCGTCCAACGCTGCCAGTCACATTGTAAACAGTGAAATGGGGGCGTCAAAATAAGACCAAAGAGATGTTCTTTTTCTGACAGGGGAAAGAGTAGGGGCAACAAAAATGTATCGACAACAAAAATTTATCGACACGTGTCACAAGTGTACAGCGAACACTGCATGTCCCTTGCAAGGGTCATGGCGTGGCACAAGCGCTTCAGGGGAGGATGGGTATCATTAGCCGATGATGCACGGTCTGGAGCACCACACTGCATTACTGATGATATCGTCCAGCTGGTTGATGCACTCATTACCCAGGACCACCATAACTGCCAAGGTCAGATTGAGCATCGGAAGTGTTCACACCATCATGAAGGAACGACTGCTCTTGCGCAAAGGTGCTCAATGGGTGCCCCACAGTCTTCAACCACACCAGGAAACATGTCAAATGGCCCACTGTTTTGGTCATCTACAGTGCTATGCTAGGGAAGGGAATGAGTTCCTGGCGTGAGTGGTGGCTGGAGATGAGTCATGGTGTCATCACTTCGAACCAGAATCAAAACAACAGTCTCCACTGGAAGCATCCAGGGTCACCTCCACCAAAAAAGCTAAGGCTATCCACAGAAGTGCAGGAAAGGTTATGCTGATGTTCTTCTTTGACCAAGATGGCCCCCTTCATGGGAGGTTCTTGGCCACCCTCCATACAGTCCAGACCTCTCTGCCCACGATTACGCCATTTTGTCCTCTTAAAAAGGCTCTGAGGGACAAACGATTCACCTCAGAGGACGTCCAGCTGTACATGTGGAACTGGCTTACATCGCAGTCCCAGGACTTTTATGAGACAGTCATTCACCGCCTTGTGTCACAGTGAGACAAGTGTCTCAACAGCCAGGGCCAATACTTCTAACATACAGGTACTGTAATGATAAGTTTTAGTTGGAACTTTTTATGTAAATATCGACTTGGAAATTCTTGTTTTCTGATCTATTAGTGGGCCATGTAATGACAATATAGAAAAAATGAACAGTTGCTAGGGGAAGCAGAAAATCAATAACCTTCTTTCATGATGATGGAAAAATATCGCAGTGAATATACAAGTTTTGGATAGTAACAGAAAATCAATAATCGTCAGAAAAATATGTTCTGTAATCTTGATGGTGGAAAGACGATGTGGGCAAGATAAAAAGTTTAGATAGTGATGAGTGGACGTGTAGGAGTGAGCAATTTTATGTAATTAACTATGCTGGAGGTAACCTGCAATGATTGACTAGGAAAGAAAGTTCGAGTAAAATGTAATCCAGATTATACAATTAAATTATATATTACAAAATTGGAATTATCCAAAATTTTATTTATTTCACTCGAAACCACACCTGAAAACGAGAGATCTCATGACTCTTATTTAAGCAGACACAATCATCAAGAAACAATTGAAACTACAACGAAGTAACCCTGTTACATCTGGCTTCCAGACCTGGATCTTCGAAACAGTCAACGTGTATCCCATCTTCAACATAGAAATCTGGTGACATAAGTCGCCACAACGTGGGGATCGTAGCAGAATATAAATCTGATTACAGTACCGTTACACAAATATAAATCTTTGTAACAAAAACTTCACTTATCTTAAGAAAACGATGTTAATTCTTCTATCTAATTGAGATCGATTTCACAAACAGATTGCTTGCACCGTCAGTCCTAGCTTCATTTTCTACGTAATACAGCTACTGGTTTCTGTCATGTCTCTGGCTCGTTTCTTTTTAAATGCACCTTATATATGGACTAATTCATTAAACACTGACACAGTAAACGTCTCAACTTCCTCTTTATCCAAAAGATAAATGCAGGTACTGTAGATAAACGTCTCAAAGAAAAGTAAGACTTGAAGCTTTCGCGGCGAGCGTTCTGTTCTTAAAGTCAAGCTCAATGTTCTTAAATTTGACGCGGCCAATCACCCGTGAAGCCTTAATCAATCTCCAAGAAAAAACAAAGGATGTCCTATCGCTGGTTAATTTTAAGGGAAGACACATTTTTCTACATCCCCTATGGTGGATATACAGCATATTTTAATAAACATAAAGCATATAAATATAAAGCATAAAGATACTAATATTTATCTTATTTCATATTTTAGGTAATAAATGTTGAAATAATAAACCATTGGGCCTTTCTAACAAACAATGGGCACATGGTAATATTACTACAGTACGTACATTACCAAAAATATTCAAAATATAAAATTTTGAATTCCACAAAATTCTGACATGAAACGAGAAAACGGTTTCCAGTTTTGTAATCAGTATGAAAATATGACTCTGAAACGATCACTCATTTTGAAAAAATAATTTTTTTCACGACGGTGTTATATATGCTAGTGTAAATGAGCATTCCAGCCGCCAGTTTATCCCTTCACGAAAAGAAATTTTTATTGTCATAATATTTATTCACATTATGTACTTTCTGTGCCTGTCGTTGCTATGATTACATCTGAACAGAATGTACATACGATTGGCTCCAGTAAACTACTCTGTTGTTAACACATGGCAAAGCAAGGAAGCAAATAAAGAGACGCTTAGTGAGGTTATTGCGAATGCACAGAGTCCACTGTATGTACATTCTGTTTGATTCAATCTTGCATTCTGGATCAACCTTGTGAATGAAATTATACTTTTTCAAACTCCTCAAATCAGTAAATATCTGATCATGTATAGCCCCTTTTATCATGGAGATAATTATGCTTTCTGAAAACAGTAAACCTATTCCAGTGAATTGGCGTTTTTACACTCGTGAATCAAAATATGTGATTTCAAATTTGACAAATGAGTAAACCTTTTGTCACAAATTTCACATCTGTGAGCCATTTTGGCCTCGTGGATCAAATTATGCCTTTTCAAATACCTCACATCAGTAAACCTCTTCTCACAAATTTCGCAGTTGTAAGGCTTTTTACCCTCGTGGATCAATTTGTGCCTTTTAAAATCCCTAAAAGCAGTAAAGCTCTTCTCACACAATTCACATTTATGTGGCTTTTTACCCTGGTGCATTAAATTGTGCAATTTCAAACTTGACAACTGAAAGAACGTCTTCTCACAGATATTGCATTTGTGAGGCTTTTTACTCTCATGGATCAAACTATGCCTCTTCAAATTTGACAACTGAGTAAATCCCTTGTCACAAATTTCGCATTTGTGAGCCCTTTTACCCTCATGAATCAAATTATGCCTTTTCAAATCCCTCAAATCAGTGAATCTCTTCTCACATATTTCGCACTTGTGAGCCTTTATACCTTCGTGTATCAAGTTATGTGATTTCAAACTTGACAAGCGAGTAAAACTCTTTTCACAAATTTTACATTTGTGAGACTTTTTACCCTTGTGGACCAAATTATGCCTTCTCAAATTCCTAAAACTAGAAAAGCTCCGCTCACAAATTTTACACCTGTGAGGTATTTGACCCATTTTTATCATTAAGGCCCTACTACAAATCCTACACTCAGAGAGTTTAGATGGTGTTTTTATAACACTGCTTCCTTGAATTTCACAATCTGGACAATTTCTCCCATTACTGAACCTTGTGTCTTTCCATGAGGTTGCCACAGAGACTGATAATGGATCTTCACTGGTATCAGCAGACACGGCTTCCGCGCATAATCTGAAAACAAAAAGTTTTTGGTAACAATGCTCCAGAGTAGTACTGCCTCACTGTCCTTTAACATCACATTTTAATTAATAAACCTTTTAAATCAAAATTACATTAAACGTAAACTGAATGTATATATGGCCATTTAGGCTCACAATGAGAAATACATGCTTTACCTACTACACAAATAAATATCTCTGTTGTTGAACCTTGCAGGAAAACATTTCTAACAGTTAGCAGAGATAAAAATGGATGTGATGATTCTCGCATATTATGAAGTATAAGTGGAAAATAATAAGGATATTATGTATTTAGGTACCTTTAAACAAGATAGAATATATCAAAGACTACAATGATATCATTCACATTGCAGAATACAATGGATTCAGTGCTGAATTGGTAAAAAAGAAAATTGATAAATTCAAAAGACAACAAAGATGCAAACAAGTAACTACTCTTTCACCAATTAGCAATGAAACTTCATACAGAAAATTTACACATCATCCCAGAGCTACACACCTTTTCCACTTATTAAAAAGTGTCCAAGGTTGAGCTGCATTAACCACGTGGGAAAAAATCTTCATAAAGAAACATGAAAGAAAATTGTTTAATTTCGACACCACCTTTGAAGAAAACCCAAACTTCAAGTTCATCAAGATACCGACAGAGACGCACCTATCACCTCTGAGGAGTTCACCGAACTGACATCCATTAGTCGACAACAGCTGATGATGTTAGAAAGATCCTAACAAAACGCGTTCTAGGTATTGAGTATTAGTTCGACTCAAAATTATATTATTTTTGTGCTTCATTGTATCATAGTCCTTACATATTGGAAGAAAACTATGAGATATTCATTTACATGACAGTAAAAAAACTAACATACGCTAACCTTTATTAGTATCTATATGTACCATGTACAACAAACTAAAATAAAAAGTTTAGTCCACCAATGGTTGAACTCTGCTTCTAAACAAACATTATCTAATATAACTGACATTCATTCTCATTCCCCTGATGTAACAAATGGCTGCTCAGTGCTATAGTCTACTTGTTAACAAGTGCTGTCACTCAGTACATATTTAATATATACATTGTTGTCAAAATAACTACTGACAAGCTAGTCTTACCTTGATGATTTTACTGCAACAAAGTCCCAATCCTGTAACACAATAATTCCCACCTTTAATATTATACACAAGGTTTGGTTAATCTGTAAATTGACATAACATGCTTTGAAGTACATCAAGTCAAACAAAACTGCACAAATGAAGATCTTGATTAACGGAACTGACAATTGACAAAAATAGTGTTTATGAAAAATAAGTCAGATATATGGCTCTGCAGGATTGATTAAAATTTCATGACAAATTCACATTGCTTTCCAACATTAGTATCACGAACATTTAACAAACATTTGACATTATATGAAGTGAAACAAAACAGAAATAAAATTCTTGACTAAAGATACAAGTAAAGATAAATAAGAATGTGTAATTCTGTTAGTTCAGTATTTAGTAAAATCTCATGATACATTCACATGACTTTCTCTACATTCACTACAAAGATTTAGTTCCATATAAAATCAAAAGCAAACAGACTAAGGAGCTACCTACTCCTAATTTAATGTTTGTGTTGAGATAGACTTCTACTTTTCTTCTCCAAGCATTACCAACTTATGACGGATGGTGTCAGATACCAATGTGTTGTATGCTTTGGGTAATAGCTTTTATGTTTTTTTATTTATAAACAGTGGATGAATTTTCAAACTCAATATTTATCTAATCTGAAATTTGAGGCACAGAAACTAGTGTTTTGATATGCAATTTGCAGAACTATAATCTTCACAAAAGTTAAAGTCATTGGAGGCTGGCCGTACTGCAGGCTCTAGCTTGCTCCTCCGACCAGCGCTGCCAAATGTGGTACACGCATCTCACACGCCTGAACTGAGAACATTATCTTTATTAATTATGCTAGGATATTAATATTTGAAAAGGGCAGATGCTGATCACATAATAAAAAAGAATTTTATTTTCTAATCACGACCGTACAAAAATGCTGTCTCTACAATACTTAGAATTCAAGCGATGCACATTTTATCTTTCATATGGTTATGGCTACCCAACATCCATCCATTCAACACAGATAAGCCTGAAAAACAACACCATTTCTTCCTCACAACACTTATCTCAAGTATAAATAAACAGGTCATCTACTGCATGCAGTTAGAAACAGACTGAGTTAAAGTTCAGTTTGTTTTCAGAGTAGGGTTTGCTATTTTCTTAAAGTGAACAGCATAATTACGTCGTGAGTTGAATTAGAGCTGAAATATTGCTAATATTACATTAAATTATTGTTATCAAATATATGTTCTCCAGTGTTTGTGATCCAAATGCATGAACATGTCCCTCAAAGCTGGGACAAGTGATTTTTCGATCAACAAAGGTGAAGTGATTCACTCTCAGGGTAGATGAATTATATTTGTTGTTGTTGACTAATGGCACTGGGAATTAGTTGATTTGCATCATTTTCCCTCTAGCTTCCCAATATAAAGCCTGAAGGTTCCCACTTTTGAGACCATTACATTTGTAATTATATTTAATATGAACAAGTTTTTACGAAAGTTCTCCAATCCGGAATATAGGGCAAGTGCAGATTTTTCAAAAACCCAGCAATTAACTGCAGAAGTTTGTGGTGTAGGTAGTGTACACACAGTATTATGAATTTGTAGCAAAGCAGCTTCATCCTTAGGAAAAGGGAGCGTGCTTGTATTTCAATCTCCGGTAATGACCCATAAAGTTGGAAAGCAAATTACTAGATTGGAAACCATGCTTGCTGTAACGTGTGGAAAGGTAAGATTTTAACATATTAGGAATATTTAATGTGTTGTTTAATTACAGGAAAAATAGGCAGAATGTTTGCTGGTGTGGTGTGTCAAAGGTGCTATGTACAGATCCTCTGCCAGTACATGTACTACGTTTGGCAACAGCGTTCCACCTGAGCATTGGTCAGCATTCATATACCTTTAACTTTTGCAAGCAGTAGAGAAAGCTTGCATTACATCTTTGACTGTATCATGAATGGGGACTTATTCTCTCCAAATTATTGTCACATGTATGGTTGAGGAATACTTAAGAAAATATCAAATTCTAGAATCTTATGACTCAATTCTGCCGAGTAATTAGATCAGCAGCTGTTAGATTGCACATGTTTTTGACGTATGACATGGTTTCGTGTTTCCCCATACATACTACAGAAAGATAGTGGATGTGTGGCTTCCAGGAACTGTGACACAGGGGTCACATAGGTACTGCATTGCCAGTATGATTTGGCTTAATTTAGCTGTGGAATGACTACATAACTTTCTAATTTGGGAATACTGAGGCGGCTTAATACCGTTATGTTGATAGGACCCATATTTAAGCACTGCTTAAGCCAGCAGTGGGGGTCAGTAAGTCAGTTAGGGGTTGATGTTGGTGATTAGTTGGTGAGTCACCATCAGCATGGATCAGTCTGACAGAGCTTTATTCAGACTCCTGAAACAGAAGTCCTTATGAGTCCTCGAAGCATCCTCCAGGTAAGTCCTTATGGGTCTGTAATATAATAATATATCTATTAACACTATTTCACTCCAAGTCTCTGCCAGACTAAAGAAGTGATTTTAATACCTTTCAAAACCAGTTTTTAGTAAATGGGCTTAAACATGGACTTATGTATTGTTTCTCCTTCCTGTGTTCTACCATCTACCTTCCTTGTCCCTCCTAGCTTTGTCCCTACTTACCAGATAGGTTGTTAACCCTCTCTGCAACCTACCCTTAAGTAACATTATGTTACAATATTTTTTTAACAAATGATTTCAAATGAAATAAAAGTTCTCTATTTGGAACATACAGAGAATGTTTCATATGTGGCCATACATTTTCAAATTTCATTTAATTACATATTTACCTCAAAGATGCAACATACCAATTGTAATGATTTTGAGGAAATGTGGAGAATCTAAATTCTATACCAGAAAGCTGATACAGGAGATTAGTTAGTAACTTTGGATAGAGAAAATTGCAAAAACAGAATGGAAGACTTTAAAACATCCGAACACAAGCAAATAATAATACAAAGAGAACTTATAATAGAACTCATACATGGCATGTAGCTGTTGAGTATTGTGTGCAACAAGCTGCAGATCTATAACCTCTAATTACAAATGTGATGGCACTACTTCTGCATTTACGAAAAATGGATTACTTAAAATTAATAATTGCATTTCTTTTCCAATTATATCACATAATAAGTTTTCAAATTCAGAATACAGCTTTATCATAACTTGTTGGTACTTGTGTTTCAAATGCACTTGAAACTGATTTAAGTAGAGGAAAGTGATATAAGTGTCTTCTCAAGCTGTTGCTCCCATAGCTTCAGTTTATTCATAAACGCTTTAATGGTGCTCACCATGTCAATTATGCACCGATCCTTCCCCTGTAAAATGATGTTCAGCTGATTTAAATGATTGAAGAGATTTGTTACGAAAGCATGATCCATGTTTCGTTGGACAACTGTGGGATAACAATGCCTTGCTTCCTTAAAAACTTGTCTACTTCCGCGAGGATATTAAAAAACCGGTGAAGCATATCTGCTCTGCTTAACCATCTAACCAGGCAAAAGTAAATTAAATCTGAATAATCTGATCCCTTATTCTTGAAATTGTCGGTGCCGTAGAGAGTGAGCTTTAATCAAATTTACAGTTTTTACTACCACTGACATAACATTATCCAAATTTGCACTCTTTGCACATGAAGCTTCTTTATGTATTTTACAATGTATCATTTTTACATCATTAGACAGTCCAGTTTCAGCTAAGTGGGAGTTTAATCTTACCATGAAACCATTAATATGGTGCACCATCAGTTGCAATTGCTACTAATTATTCCCGTGGCAAGTCATATTTACAAGCTACATTGTATAGTGCTTCAAAAATGTTTTCTCTACATGTATTATCTTTTAGAGGAAAGAGGTCCAGAAATTCCTCCAAAATAATGAAGTCGGTATCAACCCCTCAAATGAATACAGCCAACTGAGCAGTATCTGTTAGATCTGCATAGTCATCTATTGCTAAAGAGTACCATATAAAATTCTTTATTTTAACTTTTAATTGTTCTTCAATATCAGAGGCTATTTCTGATATCCTGGAGGTTATTGTTCCTCTTCCAAGGCTTAGTTGTTTAAAGGCTTGTACTGTACTGGGGCAAATATCTTCAACTACTGTTGTCATACATTCTTTTACAAATTCCCCTTCAGAATGTGGCTTAATCCCTTTAGTATTAACTATGCAATTTTATAGCTTGCACACAATATACTGTTGGGTTTAACATTAATAACAGAAGAGGATTTGTTCCTAAAAATGTTACCTTCAATTCCTCAAATCTTCCTTGACGGGTTGAACCAGTGAGAATATTGGTGTTGTACTCCTTAGAATGTCAGATGTTGAAATGTCTGAATATTATATTTGGATGTAGTACGCATTTCTTTTGAACATATTACACAGCATGCTTTGGCTTCATAATAAATTGCAAAATACTGATTTTTCCATTTCGGGTGAAACATGTAATGGGACATGTTGACTCTCCGCCACTTACTTGCCTTTGTTTTAGAACACAAAGGGGTGTAGACATACCGCAATAGCCAATGACCATCAGCTGTTCCCTGCACCTCCGCAACGCTAAGCAGAAAAGGAGGGGAGTCACCCTCAGTAACACTAGATGACACCTCTGCAGTAAACATTCCGATGTTGATTTTGTCTAATTAACACCACATACCGTGTGCTTGAAACATCAAGCTGACTGGGCTAGCCCTCAAGGACAAACATCAATATCTGTGGTGAGACCTCTACTACTCCTTTTCTAAGGACCCTGGCCTCATTTGAGCATCATTTCATGCAGTTCATTCATCGTCCGATACAACAATCTTAAAATGTACCACTCCATGATCTACAGGTACATAATGAGGTCATACTAGGGAAAGTATATTACCTTGATGCATTTGACTTTAGGAATAATACTGTGGACTGTATAGTTCTTGAACAAAACAGTTTTTCTATTAAACCTTAACACTTTCTGGCTACGATCATAAGTCAATTTTGAAATAGTTTAGCAATCATCCAAGCTTTTCTGATAGTATATCATACTAGAAGACTTCTCACAGACTCAAAACATCTTGATTACATTGACTTTCCCATCAGTGTTATGAAATTCTCCAAGCCTGCCATGCTGTCACTCATTACTACATTTCTTGTCTTTAAAAGCAACTGTTTTGTTTGTCACACATGAACAAACTTATTTCATCCACATTAAATACGAGGGTGAGTCAAATGAAAACCTTAAATTTATAACAAATCAAAATTTTGTGCCGTTATCCTGTAAGTTGGTAAGCGTGCTACAAACAGCATACAGAATGGCCTGTATGTAGCAGCATAGTGCAGATGCACACATACCGTCGCAGTATCAGTATAAAGATGGCCACCCCACTTGCGACTTGCACCAGGGAAGAACAGCGTACTGTTATTCGGTTTTTGCGTAGGAAGGTGTGAAACCTATTGAAATTCATCGACAAATGATGTATGATGATGCATGTTTGTCACAGCAGCAAGTCTACGAATGGAGTAGGAAGCTCGCAAATGGTGTGAATTCAGAGGAAGATGCTCCACGTCCAGGTCAGGAACGAGTTGTGACTCCACAGAACATTGCAGCAGTTGAAGTTATAGTGAAGGAAAAAACTGCCGAGTGACATTAATTGACAATGCAGCATGTTTACAGATTAGTCATGGGTCGGCACACCACATTGTGCATTATGTGCTCCAGTTTCACAGTGTCCGCAAGATGGCTGCCACGGCAGCTGACTCCTGAAATGAGAGAACGACCTGTTGATGCTTGTGAAGAACTTCTTCAGCGCTTTGAACGAGAAGGTGATGGCTTCCTTGCAAGAATCGTTACTGGGGACGAAGCTTGGGTTCACTTCCACCAACCGGAAATGAAGAGAGCGAGCGAGGAATGGCGCCATCCCTCATTACAAAACCAAAGAAGTTTCGAACAGAACCAATAGCAGGGAACGTTGTGCTGACTCTCTTTTGGGATGAAAAAGGCGACATTTTGGAGCATTACATGCCTAGAGGGAACACTGTCACCAGTGCATCATATACAGATCTGCTAAAAAATCATTTGCGGCCTAAAATCAAATCAAAGTGACGTGGATTGCTGTCAGCAGGTGTCCTTCTGCAACATGACAATACAAGGCACCACACTGCCCGTACAACAGTTGCAACAATCACAGACCGGCATTTTGATTGTCTTCCTCATCCACCATACTCACCAGACGTTGCCCCAAGTGATTTCCATATGTTTGGACCACTCAAAAGACGCAATGGGAGGAAATAAGTTCCGTTCCAATGAAGAGGTACGCCACACGGTGCATGAGTGGTTCCGCGGACTACCAAAAGAATTTTTTTCTAAAGGCATTTATGCACTTTGTAAGCACTGGAGGACTTAAATTGAGCATGGGGGAGATTATGTTAAAAAAGTGATACAGCTTTGTACCACTTCTGCACAATAAATAATATTTAAAAAAAAATATTTAATTTTTCATTTGACTCACCCTCGTATATCTTTAGATTCACATCTGGTAATCATGTCCACATTGAGTGATGCATCTTCACTATAAATATTTTTTAAAAAAATGCACTTCTATTCTTTAAAACCTGTACATCAGAACATGCTTTAAATTTTTAAATTTTCATTTTCCCTGCATGTTCTTCTGCTTTAACCTGCAGAAGTGGACCCCTTCTCGGAATGATTTCGTTATATGATTGCTTGAACAACTTAAAAATGCATGTATCAATATCCAGCAATTCATTTCCCCTTCCTTCCACCTTGTTGACTGCAACTCTCCATTACTTTGTCCTTGCATTCCTATGTACTTAAATAAAATATTGGACTGTATTTCAAATTTTTCAGATAGATGTTTATGTAAGGATGCCAACTGCAGTGGTTATCAGCGACCTTTAAAAAAAAAAAAAGACATTCAGGACAAAAGCAAGTTTTTCAGTAATTAACCATTTCTTCTGAGTTCCTTTCTTTACCTCTCTAAGGATTTCAAACATTTTATCTAGCATTAAACTGTCATAAGGTATTTGCTTCGACTTTGTAATCATAATAAATGTTTGTATGCTAAAGCAAATTCTAAAAAACTGGATCTGATTTGGATTAGTGAATACAGCAAACATGTAGGAACTAAAGTAGGCTTACTATTGTATCAACCATTGTTGTTACAGTTTGATTCAAATGAGGTGGCAGTTCTCGAAGAGTGGACGAGTTCCTCTTCTATTGTTAGGGGAGGAAACATCAGTTCTGATTGACAGACTTATATGGTAATATATCAACAGGTTGATGGTAACAAACATTTAAGTTATTTAGGCTCGTCCCCATGTTATAAAATTAAAATGAACAATCCATAATGAAGTTCTTAATTACATGTATATATATAGAATAAAAAGAAGTATTTCAGAAAGTGGAGTGCCATTGTTACTAAAATTAGGCAAGTGAGTCAACCTTATATATACTTTTCTCCACTTACAAGTTTATTTATGAAGACTAGTTTCTGGGGACTTCTCCCCTATCGTCAGCTCTGTGGTTGACTGATGATGCATCCGGTGTCTGCATCTGGCTTGGTGTTGTGCTGCCATCTAACGTCCTGGTAAGTTTGATGACGTCATCTACCGCGGGAATTTCAAAATTCATCAAGAGGTCCTGTTTTTTGATAATAAATATGTTTTCCCAAATCTGTAGCTCCAGAGGTTTCTTTGCCTGTTTGATCAGTTCTATTTCTTGTTTTATGTTGTGATTCTCAGACCAAAAGTGATATGCTACGGTCGACTTGTCCATTTGTTTGAATTTAATATTTCTGAAGTGTTCTTTCATTCTTGTTCCTAGATTCCTTTTGGTCTTACCAATGTATATCTTGTCACAATCCTGGCAACTCATTTGGTAAATGCCTGATAATTGAGTTTTCGGTGTGCTATTTTTTAGAGGGTGGTTTAGTAAGTTGCGGATGTTGTGTTTGTTTTGAGGGGCTAATTTTATGTTGAAGCTCTTAAATATCTTTTCAAATTTTTTGAAGTATTTTGGATGAAATGTAAATTTTCCATATCTGGTGTTTGGGTTTTCTAGTTCTTTTAACGTAATAATGTCCTTTAAGTATTTGTTTCTTTTGTGTCTATAGATCAGTTTTTTGATGAAATTTGTGTTATAGTTGTTCAGTTCGGCAACCTGGTGTATGTGAACGTACTCCTGTTCATATTCTGTTTTTGTTAGCGGAATGTTGATTAATCTGTGAACTAAACTACGGAATACTGCATATTGATGTTGTACTGGGTTGAATGGGTTGCATTTAATGTAATTGTCAACATGTGTTGCTTTTCGGTATATTCCAAATTGTAATCCTGTTGGTGTTCTAATGATTTTCAAATCTAGAAAAGGTAGCCATTCATCCTGCTCTACTTCAATGGTGAAAACTATGGATTTTTCTTGTAGGTTTAGCAACTTTATAGAAAAGTATATACAAGGTTGACTCACTTGCCTAATTTTAGTAACATGTATATATGTTTAATCTGTGCTTGAAAAACATTTAATTCTTTACGCAGAAAATGAAGCTAGTTACAGTGAAGCAATAAGTATTATACCAATATAATTATTTTCAACAAAAAACATAACTTATCTTATGAAAAATGATGTCGATTTTTCTTATTAGTTGAATTAGTTGAAGTTAAAATCGATTTCATGAACTCTTGTTCACGTCATCAGTAAAAGAAAACTACAGGAGAAAAAAAAATTGTTGTTAAGAAAGTTACTATGTTGTTATGTTTTTTTCAGAATTACCAAAATCTGAAAACGAAACAAACTTAAGAACAGAATAAACTGCTGGTATTTCAAAATTCATTACACTTTGTTTATTTTTAAAAATAAATATCTTTTCCCAAACCATTAAATCTATCGGGATATTTGTTTTAATAATTTAACTTCAGGATTTATTTATTGAAAAATTTAAATATCAAAAAACTGTTGATGATATTTCTACCCTTAAAAAAATTACAGACGATTATAATTTTAAAAAATTTACTTACCATCCTTGGTTTAATAAACAATTTCAAAAAGCTTTTAAAGAGTTTGGTATAACTTTGGTTCCTCAAGACAAATATAGTATTAAAAATTTATTGCATTTCTATAAAAAAGATGAAATTCCTAATAATAAAAGATCTGGTATTTATCAATTTAATTGTTTGGATTGTAATCGGGTTTACACTGGTAGGACGAAACGTAATTTGGAAACCAGAACAAAAGAAAATTTTCATAACATTAAGTATAAACAGACTGATAAATTGGCATAACAGATCATTTTTGGTCATTTAACTTTAGTACAAATCCTGAAGTTGATTTATTAAAACAATTAAATGTCCCAGTAGATTTAATGGTTTGGGAAAAGATATTTGTTTTAAAAAATAAACATTGCATAATGAATTTTGAAATACCAGCAGTTGATTCTTTTTATTTCATCCGTATGATCCAAAATACATAGGATACGTCAACAGTTTTACAAATACAATGTGTACACAACAATATAAAAATAATAAAATAAGCAGAGGGTACATATACTACTTAGGCTTTATTTAACCTTTTATACTCATCTATAGAGTAGACTGGGTTTTCTATGAGGTACTTTTTAATTGCTTTAAGTTTAAATTTTTCTTCTGCTATCTGTTTGATTTGATTCGGTAAATGATTGTACATTCTATATTTTTGTTACTTAATGTTCCTCTTAATCTGTTTAAGAAATAATTTTGTTTTGTTCTTGTGTTATATGTATGTATGTACATGTCCTTATGTTTGTTTCATTTTCAGATTTTGGTAATACTGAAAAAATATAACAACATAGTAACTTCATTAACAACGAATTTGTTTTCTCCTCTGGTTTCCTTTGACTGACGACACGAACAAGAGTTCGTGAAATCGATTTTAACTTCAACTAATAAGAAAAATCAACATCATATTTCATAAGATAAGTGAAGTTTTTTATTACATAAAGTTAAATTTGTATAATTTAATTCTTTATTTATTTTCATATTTGATCAAATAATTTGGATCCCAAATTAAGTAGATGGTAGTGTGTCTGCCTGTCGTTCAAGAGGTTCTGAGTTCAAATGTCGGTCAGGGTGAATTACCTGGATAAGTTTTTTCCGGGGTTTTTCCTTATCCTGAAAGACGAACGTCAGGTAACTCTAAGCTCTATGGATCCCGGACTCGTCTGAGCATCATTTCACCCATTCCACTCATCGTCCGATATGACTTAACGTTGGAGGACATAAGTTACAAAAAAAGATCCCAAATTAAGCCCAACTGAGTTCCCTAAAAGTTTATTAATTTCAAAATGAATATAATATAAATGTAATATTAATACTACATAACTATAGATATTTTCTCAACAGTACAATAAACAAACCTTACCTTAACGTCATTACAAGCAGATGAAGTTTGTCTATCCAACCACCATGGCTCTTCTTTAATTTCTATCTTGTTATCCCTGCTGTGTTTACTGACATTCGTAAAAGTATCCCCTGGAAGATCTTCTCTATTTTGCTCTAAATCAATTTCTGTTTTTATCTCTACCTTACAGCTGTTGCTGCATGTAACAGTTTCGGACTTAATCTGATGATTGATAAAGCATTCTCCATTTTCTAGTGAGGAGAAAGCTGTATAAGGAGGCTCTGATTTGACTGGTACATTACAGTCATTGTCCACACCGCCGTTTGTCTTCAAGGTAAAGAACTGACTCTCATTCTCTGTGACTGAGAGTGGATCCTCTTCTTTTATTTCTAAGTTGGCGTACATTTTATTAGTGTTGATGTATCTGATGACTGTAAACAGATAAATATCAGAAAAATGTCAAATAAAATGAGACAGGACTACGTATGTTGTTGTGTCTTTTACTGGCTAAACTCTCTTGTTTCCTAAAGCCATACACTCAATGACTGATATAAATAAAAATGAGATATATCTGTTAAGACAGACAGTAAACTAGCTGTGAGATTTAAGTCACCAGCAAGGCACATCTCGTAATCTACGAGGCGTGTCCGTAAAATAAGGTCTGCAAGGTGCTGGAGCCGTGAGGAACGCTATCACCCCCACTGAAATCGTCAGTTATGCGAAGTCTATGGGCCACAGTGTATGGACGTCAAAAACGTGCGAAACTTGGTCAGAGAGCTCAAAGACGGACGTACAGACGTCCATGACGAACAGCGTTCTGGCCGGCCTTCGGTTTCAGCCGAAACAATTGCAAAAGTGGAGCAAGAAATGCTTAAAGATCGGCGTGTGCGAACTTGTCCCTGAAGACAGTAAGACTACGATTGACAAGACTTTGACCGAGCATTTACATTATCGCAAGGTGTGTGTGAGGTGGGTCCCAAAAATGCTCAACGAAGACAATAAACGGCAACGTGTTGAAGTGGTCCACCGATTCCTGCAGCGCTACGCAGAACAGGGCGAGAAATTGTCGGATTCAGTTGTCACTGGCGACGAAACCTGGGTGCACTACACAACACCAGAAACTAAAGAACGTTCCCGTCAGTGGCGGCATTCGAATTCGCCGAAGCCGCGAAAGTTCAAATAGACATTTTCTGCCGGCAAAGTGATGGCCAGTGTGTTCTGGGACAGAAACGGTGTATTGCTGTGCGAGTTTATGTCTACCGGCATAACAATAAACGCCGCTAGCTACTGTGAGATTTTAAAAAAAATGCGACGTGCCATTCAAAATCGAAGGAGGGGAACGCTGACGAAGGGAGTGGTT
This sequence comes from Mantis religiosa, assembly GCA_030765055.1. Taxonomy (NCBI): domain Eukaryota; kingdom Metazoa; phylum Arthropoda; class Insecta; order Mantodea; family Mantidae; genus Mantis; species Mantis religiosa. The sequence continues at coordinate 373,944 of CM060956.1, forward strand.
TTTCATCACGACAACGCTCGTCCCCATACTGCACATGCAACGGCTGATATCCAGGCTCATTTCGGACGGGACATCCTCACCCATCTCCACTACAGTCCAGACTCAGCAACTAGTGATTATCATCTGTTTCCTGAGTTGAAGTTACATCTAGGTAGAACAATTTCCAGACCGACGATGATTTGAAAAACGAGCGTGAGTACTACCTGCGCAAGTTGGCGGGAGAGTGCTATGACAAGCACATCGATTGCAATGATGATTACGTTGAAAAATAGCTGTAAATTCCGCCTTTCCATCAGTGCAACATTCATTTACAATAAACATGTTTTCTATATTAAATAAAATTGGAGACGTTATTTTACGGACACGCCTCGTACATAAATAACATTTAACAAACGAAGCTGAGAATCAAGCATCAGGTTGTTATGTGTGTGATTGGAGCAACTCAGTAACAATGACGTCAGAATTAATCGAAATAAGTATTTGTAGTCAGTTTATTGACACTTCGTCACTTACAATTTTACATAATCAAGGGACTAGTTTCGGAAGCAACTGTCTCCATTTTCAACATCTCTGCAACTATTGGGTAGTTGGAGAGAGGTTGAAAATGGAGGTAATTTCTTCCGAAACTAGTTCCCTCCAACTACAAATAGTTTTTCCAATCAGGTTCTTAGTTTGGTAGAAATAAAGATTACCCCTTTCTCTGAACCTGTTGCTATAACTACAAAATACTACTTCAGCTGAAGAAATAAAACACCTATATACAAACATAACAATTTGTAACTTAAAACTTCACCTATCTTGTAAGAAATGATGATTTTGTTATACATTGTCCGGGATCGCGATTTCATGTAAACTTACACATATCTTCAGTCGCCATCGTTACGAACGCTAGATGTTCTTGTAAGTACTATCAAAATCTGAAAATAAAACAAATTTAAAAAGAGAATCGACTGCTGGTATTCCAAAATTCATTACGCGATGTTTATTTTTTAAAATATATTTTCCCAAACCATTAAATCTATCGGACCATTTAATTGTTTTAATAATTTAACTTCAGGATTTATTTCATGGTTAAATGACCAAAAATAATCTGCTACGGCCGATTTATCAGTTTGCTTATACTTAATGTTTCGAAATTGTTCTTTTGTTCTGATTTCTAAATTACGTTTTGTCTTTCCAATATAAACTTTATCACAATCGGAACAATTAAACTGATAAATACCAGATTTTTTATTATTAGGAATTTTATATTTTATAGAGAAATGCAATAAAGTTTTAATACCATATTTATTTTGAGGAACTAAAGTTATACCAAATTCTTTAAAAAAAAATTTGAAAATGTTTATAAACCCATGGATGCTAAGTAATTTTTTTTTTTTAATTATAATCGTCTTTTATTTTTTTAAGGGTAGAAATATTAACAGCTTTTTGATATTTGAATTTTCCAATTTTTTTATTTATAAAGTCTTTATTAAAACCATTAATTAAAGCAGTATCAATAATATGTTTATATTCTTTGTTAAATTCTTCTTTATTCAGGGGTATATTTATTAATCTATAAATCAAACTAATAAAAACAGCAAATTTATGTCAAAAAGGCTTAAAACGTTTATTTTTTATGTAATTATCAATATGAGTAGACTTCCTATAAATAGCAAAACTAAAACACCTTTTTTTTTTTTTGTCAAAAGACAATTTAAATATTTGCTGCTATTTATTCACTTAAAGAGTACGCTTATTTAGTAAACCTGATAGATAAACAGATTTTAAATGACACAAAAATAATTCAAGATTTGAGACTCATCTACCATTCCCTTCCTAATTTCAATGTGTTATTACCTTAATTTGAAGCTAGTAACTAATAGACTACCTTACTAGTACATAAATTAAAAGTATATTATTTGTGGTTATGCTTTTGTAGTTGTATATATGGATTTTGTGTATCCATATAAAATATAACACAGGCTTCCCAACATCTTGGATGATGTAAGAATTGAAGCTTTTACGGTTAGCGTTATTAATCAAGGCTTCACAGTCAAACTTTTGGCCATGGAGTATACTCTGACTTTATGGTTTCGCAGAATTAAAGAAATTTAAAATCATCTTTATTGCAGTAAACAGTAACTTTGTACAACCCTTGCAGCAGTAAAAATACATGACATACACAAATGCAGTCTTCAAGGTCGTCTTGTTACTCCCGCCACACGTAAACAAACAAAAGAATTCTCTACGGTATAGTTCAGCTACACAACTTTTCACACTTTGCCGCTTATTTATACCTCTCAGTCATTGTTCTAGAATGCAGTAGACCTCCCGAGCAGCAAGAGAAAGACAGAACTATCCAGACATCTCTCTGTCTCTTTCTCTCTCTTGGCAAGCGTCCAGTGCACGCACCACTATCTGTCTCTTTCTTTCCTCCTCACGTGTGACCGGCACTGGCCTGTCGCAGCTCCAACAAATTATTGCGATCGGTGACAATATAATGGCCAAGAGCTTGACTTTCATTAACTTGACACGGCTCATCAGCCGCAAAGTCTTGATTAATCCAGCCTAGTGTTGTTCAGAACTAAACCTGGATAAAAGAGTTGCATTTTGTTGAAAGTTAAATTCTGGCTCAGTTTTATAGAAAATACTGCAGTAACATTCTGATTTACACAGGCACTGTGTTGGACATCCCTTTATGTTGACTTTCGGTAGTGAGAGTGGATCACTGTGACTGTTTAGCATAACTGTTTCAAGGTAAGATGAAAATACGTCAACACTGTTAAAAGTTTCATTAATTTACTACTAGATTATTAAGTATATTTAGGTCTGTCAACTATACATTATGTAAACTGTTCTTCGCGAGGCACCGTTTTGCCGAAGCGAGCTGGCAGGAAAAGAAAGAGACAGATAGCGTTCAAGCCATAACCACTCGTGTGATTGGTTAGCACAGATACCCGGACCAAGGGACGCTGCCCGAAACTTCAACAGCCGTGGCAAGGACCGTACCGGGTGGTGCAGAGGATTAACTACGTGGTTTACCACATCCAGAACGTGCCCAGAGGAAAGATGTTGGTGGTACACTTGGATAATCTGGCTCGCTACGATTGCGCTGTTCGGGACGACCAGCCTTAATGAGGGAGCAGTGTCGCAAACCCATTATTTACGAAAGTGCGGCGCGGGAGCGATAAGGGACACATGGTGACGGTCGAAGATAAACAGCTTGCCTAAGCAAATAAACATAGCACGGAGATAAATTCTGCGAAAATAAATAAAGAGATAAATTAAATATTCTAGTGACATCTTGATTGTCTTACAGAACATCCGATTTCTTGTTTGTTCGAGAAATGCCTCGTAATATGAGTCGTGACTCGCCAAGGGACAGTTGTAAACAGGAATTGTAACAAGAGTTGTTGTAAACAGTGGAAGTTGAGTAAGCTCTTTGTTGTGGTCAACGACCTTGGTAGATTGTAATTGTGTATGTGACGTCATCCTGCTACTGTACGTGTATTTGGGTGAGTGAGTGAGTGGTGTTTTAGGGCCCGTCGACAACAAGGTCATTTGGGCCCCAAGTCAACACTAAAACCTAAAAACTATAAAAATTTAGTTAAAAAGGTAAAAAAAAAAACAATAAAAACACTCAAATATTAAAAGGGCATTAAAACGATCTAAAGACTAATAATTTAAAATCTCTAAAAGCAATAAATATAAAACACAAGTCACACTTGTTTATTAAAACCTATTTCAGAAATAAACCGCAGTGCCCTATCCACGGCCACTGGGTCGTTACCTAAAACACCGTGCAAGTTAGTCCCCAAGCCCAAAGACTGGCGAACGCGGGCGTACTGCGGGCAGTCAAGCAGTACATGCCGCACAGTGAGGCGTACTGCACATGGAGCACACACAGGGGCCGGTTCCCCTCTTAGCAGATGGCCATGAGTTGCTCGTGTGTGCCCAATTCTCAGCCGGGTGAGTATCACCTCGGCTCGCCGGTTATCCCTGCAGGAAGTCAGCCAGGGTTGTACGCTTTCCTTTATTGCCCGGAGTTGTGTGCCTTCTAAAACTGTCCAGGATTGCTGCCAAGCAGATAGAAGCTGGCGACGGAAAAAACGTTGCACATCCTGGTACGGCACCGTAGTTGTTAAACTCCGGGGCAAACGGCAAGCAGACTTAGCAGCCGCGTCCGCCTCCTCGTTCCCGGAAATGCCCATATGCCCAGGGGTCCAAAGTAAAAACAAAATGGTATCCTCGACCGAGCATTTGCGAGATCTGGGCCTGTATTTTTAAAACAAGAGAGTGAGCGGCAGTGTGCTGTTTCAAGGCCTGAAGAGCACTGAGAGAGTCGGTGCAAACAATAAAAGAGCCAGGGGCTAACTTGCAAATAAAAAGGAGCAAATAGTAAATGGCATACAGCTCTGCTGAGAAGACCGAAGTTGAGTCCAGAAGTCGAAATTTGTGAGCCTCACCGTTAACGAAGAACGCGCAACCCGTAGCGTTACCTAACTGAGAACCGTCTGTAAAGACCGGAACATAGTTAGGGTAACGGCCCAGTAATTCGGCAAAAAGTTGTTGGAACACCGAATGTGGAGTAGCGAGTCTAGAATTGTTTGAAAGAGCGAGATCGAACTGCGCACGATTGAGCTGCCATGCAGGATAGGAGCAGATGGACGACCTCTCCACGCGAGGCATTCGGAGGCCATGCGAATGTAGTAGATCCCGAAATCTTATTCCCACGGGGCGTGTCTGAGAACCAGGGCGCATATAACGGTGGACTAAATCTGGACACAGAACTGGTTTAAAGCAAGGATGATTGGGATAACTTGCCAACTTCGAGACGTATGAGCAGAGTAAGAGCGAAGGACGAATATGCAGTGGAGGTTCGCCTGAGTCTGCATACAGGCAGTCGACTCGACTGGTGCGGAAAGCTCCTGTGGCAAGGCGGATGCCAGTATGATGTACGGTGTCTAAAAGGCGAAGTTTAGAGGCGGTCGCTGCGCCATAAATAAAACTGCCATAGTCCAGCTTGGACCGAACCAGAGAGCGGTACAGCCTCAACATTACCGTGCGATCGCCCCCCCAGGATGCTCCAGATAATACCTTCAGCACCCGAAGAGAACGATCGAAAGAGGCTCGAAGGTGACGAATGTGGTGCTCCCAATTGAGTTGTCGGTCCAAGTAGAGGCCCAAGAACTTCAGGTGCGAGACAAATGGCAGGGGTGTGCCGTTCAAATGAAGATCAGGAGGCGGGTGAATACCTCGTAGGCGGTGAAAGTGGATACACTGCGTCTTCGCAGCTGAAAAACGGAAGCCGTTTTGAAGCGCCCAAGCTGCTAGCTGGGTGATGGTCAGCTGCAGTTGGCGCTCAATGTGATCTATGTTGGCAGACCTATAATATACTGCGAAGTCGTCAACATAGAGGGATGATGGAATTCCACTTCTAACGGCACTAGTGATGCCGTTAATCGCTACGGCAAAAAGGGTGACGCTCAAAATCGACCCTTGAGGTACTCCGTTCTCCTGTATCCGCTCCCGTGATATCGTGTTTCCTATGCGAACCCGAAAACGGCGAAGTTTTAAAAAGTTGCATAGGAATTCGGGTAGATGACCACGCATACCGAAACCATGTAGGTTACGGAGTATGCCGTACCGCCAGGTGGTGTCATAAGCCTTCTCCAGGTCGAGGAACACGCCCACGGCGGGCTGTTTCAGTAGAAACGCATCGGAAATATACCCCTCAAGGCGTGTTAGATAATCGACACTTGAGCGATGGCGACGAAAACCGCATTGCAAGTTGGACAGATGCTTATGTTTTTCTAGCCACCAATTTAACCGAGCGTTTATCATCCGCTCGAAGGTCTTACAGATGACACTCGTCAGGCAAATGGGGCGGTAGCTAGATGGTAGCGTGCGGTCCTTTCCGGGTCGAGGGATGGGGATGACAATACCCTCTCGCCAGGAGGAAGGGAAAACCCGCTCATGCCAAATGCGGTTATAGATGTTTAAGAGGAAGCATAGCGCCTCAGATGGAAGATGTAGCAGCATCTGTCGGTGTACGTCATCGGGACCTGGAGAAGAATCCTTTGCTAACGCCAGAGAATGGGCGAGCTCGGCTGCGGTGAAAGGTTGGTTGTACGGCTCGGTGCAGTCACTATTAAAATTAAGTGGTACCCGCTCCGCCTTTTCCTTAATAGGCAGGAAGAGAGCGTCATAGCGGGCAGTTTGGCTCGTGGCAGCAAATATGGTAGCTAGGGCTTCAGCTATGTCCTGCTCGGTGGTGCACATGGAACCGTTGATGGCAAGGCCGGGAATTACCGTTCGGCGATACTTGCCATACATCCGCCGAACAGCTGACCATACTTGTTGGGTAGAGCTGCGCCGGGAAAGCGAAGACACATAGGCTTCCCAGGATTTACGTTTTGCGTTGCGCAGTATAAAGCGTGCCCTAGCGCGAGAACGTTTGAAGGCGACGAAGTTCCCTTCTGTCGGGTGCCGCTGAAAAACGCGCAAAGCACGTTTGCGTGCTTTGACAGCCAAACTGCATTCCTCAGACCACCACGGTACAGGGATACGACGTGGTGTAGATGAACCTCGAGGAATGCTGGATTCTGCTGCGAGCAGGATCGAGCAAGTAAAATATTAGACCATTTCATCGATGGTGTCGAAACCATCATCGATAAGGTTTATCAGGGAATGGAATTTTCCCCAATTAGCTTTGGAAATAATCCAGCGAGGATGTCGAGAAGGTACACATTGGCGGCCAGAAAAATGAATGTTAATGGGGTAATGATCACTGCCAAAGAGGTCGGAGAGTACTGACCACTCAAGTAGTGGTATTAATGACGGACTGCAGAAAGAAAGGTCTAGTACGGAATGTGTACCATAAGCGGATGATAGGAATGTCGGGTCTCCAGTATTTAGCAGAAACAGGTCAGACTTATCGAAGACGTCCACGAGGAGGCATCCACGGGCGTCATCAGTGTCTGATCCCCAGAGCGTGTGCTTGGCATTGAAATCTCCCACAAGTAGTGGTGAGGGGAGCTGAGCCAATAGAGCTTGAAGATCACGATCTGGAACTATACTCGGCGGCGGCAGGTACATGTTACAGATGGTAAAACTGATGCTCTCCAGCTGTATCCGAACGGCCACAGCTTGCAATGCTGTGGTGAGAGGAACGTTGGCGGCTGAGATGTTAGGCGCCACTAAGGTAGCAACGCCACCGCTTGCACGCATACCTGCAAGAGAGTCGCTTCTAATTGCAGAGAAAGAGTGAAGGTGTAACGAGTGATTGGGATGTAAGTGGGTTTCCTGGAGACAAATAATTGATGGTGACCGTTGAGAAACTAAATGTTATAGGTCTTGAGCACGAGCTCGAAAACCATTGACATTCCACTGGATTATTTCCATAAACGGTTTTTAGCGGGCCGTTTTAACCTTTTTCTTGACCTTGGCTGATTTGGGCCCTACGACTCGAAAATCGTTAGCGTCCTGTGACTCCGCTGATGTTCGGGAGTCAGAACTCCTACGGCTCGTAGAACGAGACCGGGATCTAATGGAAGGCGAGCGACTTCGCGATCTATGTTGTGGCCGGGATCGGTTTTTAACATTTACTACTGGATTGTTGTTACTCGGTGATGGCTTGGTGGCTGGAGTCTGTACGGCTGAAACAGAAGCTGTGCTGATGGATATACAAGCAGTCTGAGACGTGGGTTTAACGGCTAGAAAGTCAGTCTGCGTGGAGGCGTGGGCGACAGGGACGTGTTGAACAGCAACAGTGGTGTTGGGAGTACGGCGAGCTGCTGATGCATATCCAGTAGTAGTGGTAGCAGGCTTTAGTTGTTCAAAGCGCCGTCGTGTCTCTGGAAAAGTCAGGCGTTCTTTGACACGTAGCTCCTGAATGCGTTTCTCGTCCATGAATCTAGGACACTGTCGCGAGCTGGAGGGATGACTACCGCCACAGTTCACGTAGCAAGGTGTTCGACTGCAGTTTGGGTCTTCGTGTGTCGGTAGGCCACATTTCTCACAAAGTGCAGGGTTGGTACATGTGGTCTTAGTATGTCCGAACCGCTGACATTGGAAACAGCGCATGGGGTTCGGGACATACTGCCGGACGCTAGCACGTTCATATCCGCAATAGATGAATTCGGGTAACTTTGTCCCAGCAAAAGTTAGAAAAACCGTACGTAATGGGTACTCTTTGCCATCCTGTTTTCGTGTTAGCCGGTACGCCTGACAAACAAGTTGATCAGATAGGCAACTTACAATTTCTTCATTTGCAAGACCGTCTAAGCTGGAGGTGGTGACTACTCCTCTGCAGGTGTTGAGTGTTTTGTGTGGGGCTACCCGGATCGGGTAGGAGCCCAACAAAGTCGCCTTTTGCAGTTTTCGAGACTGGTCTGCATTTGTGCTCTCCAAAAGTAGGGTGCCGTCTCGGAGGCGCGTCGCATTTTTAACAGGGCCACTGATCTTATCTAATTCACGCTTTATGTAAAAAGGACTGATATCCTTAAACGTTTTGCCATCACATGCCAAGGTCATCACTATATACGGGTCGATGAAAGAGGTTTTGTGCGGATGCATTTTGAATAGGACCCCCATCCGGAACCGTCGGCGTCAGCCTGCCATCTGGGGGTTAAAGAAAGAAAGACACCGAATCTTCACGGTCTGTGCCGTCATGGGGACCCCACCCATGACCGATCTCATTTGTACCTCAGAAAAGCTACCCTTCAATATCCACTGCTTGTCCGTATGGGTAAACCGTTCACCACGCACACCCCGGCTTTATGCCCCTACCACAGGAATAACCGCCTGTGGCTCCCCACTTTAGGCCGCGCTGCGCATAAAGGGCACACGCGGATTCAGGGGACTTGTGGTTGATTACACCGGGGTTCCGTCAGCGGTAACACGTCCGGTCGGTGATTCTAACCCAACGGCAAACACGGCCGTCGGGAGATTAACACAAACCGGGCCCTCAAGGAGCTACGTGGGTGTACTTGACGGTGTGGACGGGCTCCGCACCTAAGGCTACACATAGGGGCAGTGCGAAGGGTCCGCTCAACCTTCACTTTTGAGACCTCCGGAGAGCACACATGTCGGAAGCCGCGCTGAAAACCGTGGGACAGAACCACGGAGATAGGAGAGATCCTTGCTGGTGAGACAGGAGTTATAAACCTAAGACCTTACGTGCTAATAAGAATAATAAAGAACTAGAAGAGGAAGGTGATGCTTACTGACAAGCAGTAGCTACACGTGGCACAGTTGATGGAGATGAAGGGGATGAATTGAGGGTGAATGGCTAGGGACCCCGGGATCGCCAATCCCGTACCTACCGTAGTAGGTCCCTGGGGGAAAATACCAGAGCCTCTTCTGCCAGTTTTCGGGGTTACTGATGGGCCTTCTCGGCAGCCGTAGCGGTCGTGGGGTACACCAAGTCCCCACCGTACATCACCCCATCAGTCAGTCCCCTACTTCCTGTTGCCCACCCCTCGGGACGAGGACCGCAGAGGTTGGATTTTGAGGGGCCTACGTGTATTTCTACGGAAATAAAGAACACTTAGAATTTCTGCAACTTGGACCCACAAAGTCACAACTGGCATCAGAAGTGGGATACTACGGCATGGAGGCTGCATTGGCACAGATTCTAGAGAAGTTCGAGACGGCAAATAACAACTTGGCCGCGACGATGACCGAATTAACAACTAAGACGGAAATGAAAGCGGCGAACGACAGCCTGGCCACAGAAATGAAGGCTGCGAAAGAGGCCCTCGCCGCCAAATTTGAGGAACAGTTGGCCGGGGTGAAGGAGGACGTCACGGAGCTGGGCAAGCGGATGGATCAAGTGGACGAGCGCGTCGAAGACGTGCCAAACCGCGTTAACGACCTGGAGGGAAAGGCCGACAGCAACAAAGTCCCTGAACGCCATGGTAGAGGCCATCGTCGGCAGGAAGATGAAGGACTTGAAGGCCGACGCGCCGGGACGTGACACATCTGCGCGCGTCACACCTCCTAAATACGACGGCGCGAGAACTTTCAAAGTCTTCCGCCGCCAGTTCGACACAGTGGCCAAGCAAAAGTGGTTACCGGAGGAAGAGGCCACACAGCTAATAACCAGCCTCCAGGGACGGGCCACAGAAGTCCTAAACGAGGTCCAGACAGCGGCGGCGCCCAAGAACATCTGCGAGGCCCTGGAAAACCACTTCGGAAACCACCGCTTAGCCGCAGCGTACCGCAGCCAATTGAAGTCAAGGTCACAGTAGCCAGGGAGGAAGCAGCAGGAGTTCGCCATGGCAATTCAACAGCTGGGTAGCAAAGCCTTAGTCGACCTCCCACCAGAGTTCGAATCCCGGGAAGCCGCGTACACCTTCGTTGACGGGGTACGAAACACGGAGATTCATCAGCACCTAATGCTGGGCAACTACAAGACCATCCACGAGGCGCTAACGGCCGCATTGAGGATGGAGGCGGCCAAGGAGACGGCTACCCCGATGTCGAGAACAAGGAGTACCGGCTACACAAGAGACCGAAAGCCAGTCAAGGGAAGCCGGCGAAGACCTAGTGGCCTGTGTTGGGGGTGTGGACAGCCGGGACACCTGGAGAGACTGCCCACACCAGGGGAGCAGCCGGAAAACGTGTAAGGGCCGTCGTGGCGAGGGGCACGTCACCACCACCATCACCTCGATTGACCCTGCTCGCCGTCAGCGAGCATATGGATGACAGCCTCATCGCGGACGTTTGGGTAAAGGGGAGGCCATGCTGTGTGTTTGTGACACCGGGGCAGCCATGACAGTCATTAGACCTGACGTGGCCAAGATTTTTCTGTCGAGAAAACCGAGCCGACCATATCAGCTAGTGAGGGCATCGGGGGACACCTTGCCTATGAAGGAGGCTCTGCTGAAGTTGACCTTGGGACGGAGTGCCTTGAGTCAGTGGGTGTTCATCGCGAAGGTGGCTGATGAGGTGATACTGGGACTGGATGCCCTCAGGAGTCACGAGGCGACGGTCAACGTCAGCAGGAAGGTCCTGCGGCTCAATGGAGAAGAGGTGATGCTCCGGGAACCTGAAGAGCGCCTGGAAAATTGCAGTGTCGACCTGAGGGAAGACGTGGTTGTCCCCGCGAGAAGCAGGTGGTGGTGTGGACGCGACTGGAAGGCCAGCGAACCAAGATCATGATGCTGGACCAGAAGACACCTGTATACGGACTAAGTGTAGCCAGGACATTGTTGCCGTGCCGAGAGGATGTGCCGGTAAGCTGCTCAACCTGTCAGACACGGATCATGACGTCCAGGCCGGGACGGAGTTGGGGACGTGCAAGCCCGTGGTCAGCGCAACACTAATCGACAAGGTACAGAAGGCGGTGCCGACGCAACACCTGTGGCACCGTCTGGAAGACTTACTGGAGAGGGCGGCCAACCACCTGACCGCAGAACAGCTCGAGAGGGTTCGACTACTGCTGAGACGATACCAGCGCGTCTTCAGCCAAGGCGACAGCGACAATGGTCGCACGGACCGAGTGCTCCACCACATCGGCACCGGAGACGCCCGGCCTATTCGACCACCTAGACGCGTTTCGCTGGCCAAACAAGCTACGGTACGGGATATGCTGGAGGATATGAGATCCAGGGAATGATTGAAGTGTCTGACAGCCCTTTGTTGTTCGCCTGTAGTCTTGGTGACGAAGAACGACGAACTACACTTCTGCGTGGACTATAGGAAGCTGAACGCTGTCACCAATAAGGATTGCTTCCCATTACCCCGCATTCACGACACCCTGGAGACAATGGCTGGTGCGTAGTGGTCCTCGACCCTGGACCTGAAGTTGGGTTACTGGCAGGTGACTCTAGACCCGAGAGACAAGGAAAACACTGCATTCTCGACAGGCCAAGGCGTTTGGCATTTCACCGTTATGCCCTTTAGCTGCTGCAATGCACTAGCTACCTTCCAACACCTCATGGAGTCAGTGATGAGAGGACTGACTTATGACGCCCACCTGCTACATCTAGACATCATCGTCGGCAAGACCTTCGAAGACCATCTGGAAAACCTGAGCAAGGTGTTGCAGAGACTGCAGGTGACCAACTTGAAGCTGAACGCGAAGAAGTGCCAGCTCTTCCGCAAGGAAGTCAACCACTTGGACCATAGAGTCTCACCAACCGGAGTGGCCACATACCCCGAAAGGACACAGACCGAGAGAAATTGGCCCCGGCCGAAGGATAAGAGAATTGCGCAGTTTCCTAGGGCTGTGCAGTTATTACCGCCGTTTCATAAAGGGGTTCTTCAACATTGCCAAGCCCCTCACCCGCCTGACGGAACACCAGTCTTATGTGTATACGGAGGACGCCGAAGGCGCTTTCCAGCATCTGAAGACACTTTGCAGTGCTCCTATTTTGGGATTCCCACAATCAGGCAGCGCCTTTATTATGAACACCAACGCCAGCGATCACTGCATTGAGGGTGTCCTATTCCAAGTTCACGGCGGCGACGAGCGAGTGATAGCCTACTACAGCAAGTCGCTATCCAAGGCAGAGAACTATCGCGTCACCCGGCGAGTTACTGGCGGTAGTGAATACCTTGAAGCACATCCACAAGTACCTGTACGGTCAGCCATTCCACCTGAGGACTGCCCACTCCACCCTAACCTGGCTACTCAGTTTTAGAAACCTGGAAGGCCAGACAGCCCGTTAGGTCCAGAGGCTGCAGGAGTACGACTTCACCTCTGAACATCGTAGAGGGAAAAGCCACGGCAATGCAGACGCCATGTCCCGAAGACTCTGCCCAGAAGAGTGCGGTCAATGCACAAGAATGGAAGAGAAGGAGCGTGCTGCAGCTGTCAGAGTGGTCACGGCAGTGCCTGCGGACGGCTGGGAAAGCGCAGGCCTGAGGAGGGAGACGCTGGCGGACGCCGACTTGGGGCCACTCTTGAGAAAATGGAGGCAGTGACCAGACCGACCTGGGAGAACATCGCACCGAGGAGCGCCACATACAAGTCGTACTGAGCCCAATGGGACCCACTGAGGATCAGAGAGGGCGTGGTGTTCCGGATATGGGAATCACTCGATGGAAAGACGAAGAGGAAGCAGTTGGTACTTCTCCGGAGTAAGGTCCCGGAAGTCTTGGAGGAAGTGCACGCCGGTACTTCAGGAGGACACCTGGGAGCAAACCGAACAATCGACAAACTGCGACAGCGCTACTACTGGCTGAGGTTCCGAGCAGACGCTGAGAGATGGTGCCGTCAATGTCATGTGTGCGCGGAGGTCGTTGGCCCCAAACTATGAGCCGGGGTCGCATGCAGCAGTACAACGTCGGAGCGCCAATCGAACGGATCGCCGTCGACATAGCTGGACCATTCCCAGTGTCTGACCGAGGCAACAAGTACCTGATAGTGGTCGTGGACTACTTCACCAAGTGGCCAGAGGTGTATGCCATCCCGAACCAGGGGGCAAAGACAATCACAGACTGCCTCGTGGAGCAAGTGCTATGCCGATTTGGGTTGCCGTTAGAGCTCCACAGCGACCAGGGCACCAATTTTGAGTGTAACCTGATGAAGGAGGCACTGGAATGGCTTGGGATGTACAAGAGCCGCACAACACCTCTACATCCGCAGTCGGATGGCATGGTCGAGAGGTACATCAAGACCGTAGAACATTCGAGGAAGGTCGTGGCCAGCCATCAGCGAGACTGGGACGCCAAGGTGCCACTGTTCTTGCTGGCATACCGCTCGTCGACACACGACACACGACTTACAATAGTAAGTCGCCACAAGTGGTTGTCTCAAATTTGAGAACCCTAAAGTGGTCTACCGGGAAAATATGATGAGTCAATTGGAGAATTTAATGTCAGGAAGGCACGTTGACCATGGTAGCTCAAGGGTAGAGCAACTGGACGGAAACCAGTAGATCCGTGGTTCAAATCCCGGCCATGGCATTGAATTTTTCAGTTGGCTCTAATTAATCTTAAAAGTTTACTATCGCTTAAAGCCTACTGTATTATCATATTTCTATTGCAGCTACAAGAAAATCAGCAATAAGATAATTTCTCAATTAATATGAAGTAAACAGAGGAATATCTAAGCACTGGTATTTATCAATTTAATTGTTTAGATTGTGATCAAGTTTATATTGGAAAGACGAAACGTAATTTGGAAACCAGAACGAAAGAACATTTTCGTAACATTAAGTATAAATAAACTGATAAATCGGCCGTAGGAGATCATTTTTGGTCATTTAACCACGAAACAAATCCTGAAGTTAGATTATTAAAACAATTAAATCGTCCGATGGATTTAATAGTTTGGGAAAAGATATTTATTTTAAAAAATAAACATCGCGTAATGAATTTTGAAATACTAGCAGTTGATTCTGTTTTTAGGTTTGTTTCGTTTTCAGATTTTGGTAATACTGAAAAAACATAAGAACATGGTAACCAGAATCCTTGACTACGAAGTTTATTGATGGACTGATGATGAAAACAATCTGTTTTAGAAATTGATCTCCATTAGAAAGAAGAATTAACACCATTTTCTTAAGATAAGTGAAGTTTTTAGTTGCAAATATTTAGATTTGTGTAACTAGAAGAATAATTTGTGCAAGGGTAGAGAACGTCAACATATTCTAGCTTTTTACATGTAATGTAAAAGGCATTTTGCCTTTTAAAAGTTATTAGTATCATCCATAGATGACGATGTTCAACAGAGTGATTTTGGTCCTTGCTTCCCTTTCTGTCACTTTACCCATTTACCATTTATATAGTAATCTGCACTGTTTAAACCACAATGTCAAAATAATACATTATTATCAGATAATTCAGCCATTACCACTTATGACATCAGAACTTCACCTCTGTAAACAAGTGAAAGGGGTGGATGCCAAATATCTTCAAAATGGAAGTTTTACTGTAGTGGCTGGAATGGAGTTCTATCATAAGGGTACTTTCAAACTTTCAGAAAATTGGAAATTAATTGTTCTTTCACACTAGCCGTATGTAGGACGCACTTGAAAGGGTAGAGCCAGAATGTTAGAAAATTGTGAAGATAGGGAGGCGCTGTAGACATAGATTGTGCTTGGCTTGTCTAAAAATGGATTAGGACTTTAAGTACGGCTAGTGTGAAGAAATGATTAATTTCCACCAATTAACTTAAATAATAAGAGTTAAATGATGAAGCCTGGGGATAAGTACTTACGATAGTAAGTGGCCACAAACAGTGCATCTCGGATACGAGAGCCCCTAGTGGTTTACCGGGGAAATATACGAGTCAAATGGAGAACTTAATGTCATGACGGCAAGTTGCCTATGGTAGCTCAATGTGTTAGAGCAACTGGATGGAAACCAGGAGATCAGGAGTTCAAATCCCGACCTTGGCATTGAATTTTTCATGATAACTCTATCCATACAAAACCTTAGCCTATATACGTCTAGTGTGAATAAATGATTAATTCCCACCAATTAACTTAAAAAATTTAAGTAACTGCTGATTGCATTATGACCCTTGTATCTGTGTTGCATTGATATGCCCCAACTAAGTCAAACATTAGGTGCAGAACTCCCAGATTTGGTTGTCCTGTTGCCAAAAACTTGACAGAAGTGACCATTACTGGAGTAAAAGTATAGGTTATGCAGGAAATTAACAATAAAACTAAAGCTGAAATGTTTGTTTTATTGTCAGTTCAAGAGGTTTTCAAATAACCGTAGTAGAATTGGATTCAGAAACAAAGTTATGTTTTAATAGCATGTAAGTTAATGAGACAAGTACCAATATAATAAACAAGAAACTTTATAAACATTTAGGGCAATGCACCTGTAACATTGAATGAAAATCTGGAAAAAATACAGAAGTTCAATATTTTAGGTTTTACTGAATTTATACTCCACGCTTTCATTTGATGCCTTAGATGTACTAATACTGGGAATACACACTCCAAATTTGTTTCAGCAGTTTTCATTAGTTACAATGCTCCGCTTGTAAAAATGTTTCACTGATTGGTTTCTAATTTTCAGAAACTTTCATGAATGATTACTTAAGAGACTGCATAACCATTCTTGAAATGTTGCAATTATGTTAATAATAATAAATAAACCCTGGTGCGACAGCCCTAAGAGGACCCAGGCCTACCAACCCAACTGCCGGCCTCATGCCTCATGCCGGTGGGCGATCATCCAACCGATACGGGGAAGAAATGCAGTCAGCATCGCTGCATCCCCCTGCTGGAATATTGGTTTTCATGACCAGGGCTGCTTACCTATCGTAAGCTCCTCACTTTCCTCACGATGCTGAGTGGGCACTGGTCCTATACCCAGGACTTGAAATGTGCACTCCATGGGTGGGATTGAACCTGGGCCACTTTCTGTGCCATGCTGTCTTAGCCAGCTAAACCACAGTGCAGGAGTTGCAATTATGTTACTTTTCATTAAATATTTTCATTGCCTGTTATTCATAAAATTGAAGAATAGCAAAATGCAAAGGCCTTATTCTTCTTTTCAAATACAGTTTCATTTGAGTTTTAAAAAATCTCCATTGTGGAGTTGTTTATAACTGTCTGTTAAAATCTAAATCAAATTCTTAATATAGTGCAAAAGTACAGGTCTACATTGTAATTAACACAATTATATGATGAGTAGTGCCAGACTGAAAAATTGAATGCCATAGCTGGGATTTGAACCATAGATCTCCCTGTCTCCGTCCAGCCGCTCCCAACCATTGAGTCATCATGGCCAACATGCCAACATTACATTAAACTCTCCAACTGTGAGACAAATTATCATAACTCTTGGATCCTGGGCCTCATTTCATTCATTGTCCGATATGACCTAACATTGGAGAATGTTAAAAAAAGGTTGAAACAAATTCAGATAGTTGAGTGAAATGTTGTAATCAATTACCATATCTGAGTTGCTCAAATGGAAATAATAGATTTTTGGGTTTCTCACATGTACATTGCCTAGAAATGTTAATACTTCAAATGTATCTGTGAGGTTTTCACAGCTGGCGTCACTAAGAACAGTAAAGTTATGTTTCAGACTTGTAGGCTGTGATCCTACGTCAGAATATTCTGATCCTACTGGGCCAGGACTGCAAGCCCGGAAGATAACTTTACTGACCTTAATACTTCAAATTTGACAATGTCATTTGCTCAACAGGTATTTTGGCACTTGACAAATATATGAACCAGTTATGTATTGCTATAGTATAATTTACTTGTATTTTTTATAATAAAATAATAAATTAAGATTTATACAGCATCATTCTGTGAGTCCATCTTATTATCAGTGACACTGTCCTCAGTGGTAATGTCAATTGTAGTGGTCCTGGGTTCATCCCCCTGCACAGCTTCTGTTGTTATAACAACTGGCACAGTAACGGACACTCTTGGTGGTACATTGTGGTCACCGACCTGGAATAGGCCTGCATATTCGTGTGGATCTTCTGGGGGAACATCCCCATGCTGGATATAAACAGGTATGTACCCAGGCATAGGTGGCAGCACCTGCCTGCGGCTGTCTATAATGGCTCCATCTGAAACAACCACATTCACTTAAAGCTTATTCTTCTATGTACCTTATGTTAAAGTATCATAAACATTTACATAAAGTGATAATCAACATGCTCGATGGACAAAATGGGGAAAAATGTATTTAGAAATTCAAACCAGTAATAAAAGAGTACTTTGCAAACAGTCTGCCTGACAAAAAAAAAAAAAAAAAAAAAAAAAAAAAAAAAAAAAAAAAAAAAAAAAAAAAACCGGTATTTGGCATAAATTGTGTTTCAACAAGATCTACATTTATGGATTCCTTCTTATTGTGCAATAGATGGAAATGCAAAAGCAGACTTTTTGGCAAAGAAAGGGATCAAAATTAAACAAAAGAATATTATTACGTTTTCTTATGAATCAATCAAACGCACTGTTAAAAGAAAAATAGATAAAAGCTATATATATAAAATAACACAAGAAAATAAAAACTCAAAATAGCTACAAATTACACAAAACCCTAAAAGAATTCCAAAACTACCAAGAAAATCAGCTATTGCCATCTTTTCGACATGGTTGTCTGAATAACGTTCTTTATAGGATTAGACTTTCAAGCTCCCCTTTACTGCCAACTGTGTAACAGAGAAGAAATTATAAATATGGAATATCTAGAATCATGCCAAGGTTTGAAGACGTATATTGATATTGTCACCAATACTGGGATGCTAGAAGGAGCATCACTTCGCTGTCAATTCCTGAGCATTACAGGCATGCACATACACTTCTTTAGTAAAACTTTGTCTACATTCTAACGTATATGGGCTGAGAAAGATCTGGAAATAGATCATTGTTATTTAAAATTCATTTCCTGTGTCTTGAGTTTGGGCAAAGCTGTTTGTTGATGGTTAACCTTAAATTTTGCTGACTGGCAAAACATGTACTGATCCTGATGATCAAGGGGTGGCCAATAACAGGTCTCAACATGTTCTCAATTATGTAAACAATGATTGCACAAGATGGTACAATATTTGGGGGGAAAATAATAGCTAGCATGAGAATTGCTGATTTGGCTTTTGGGTAGGACCCCTATTTAAGCTTGGTTGAGCTAGCGTACATGAGGATTTTACGGAGGACTTTATGCTGGAAGGTTATGCAAGGAACATGCGGCAGGTCACTCATTAAGTGTAGTTTCTCCGGAGGTCATGCCACCAACCAGTGGTGGTTACTCTTCACTTCGCATTCTCAGCCATATACAAATACACATCTCCAAGGTAAGCCCGGATGGGTTTTTGATTATCAACACCATTCCACCCCAAGTGTCTTCAGGACTGCGGGAGTGACCTGTCTTGAGACCCAATCATTACGTTATAGTAAATTGGCATTTTATAGAACCTTGTGTTGTCTCTATCTATCTTTAACCTAACTACAAACTCCCTCTACCATTTAGATGTACCTCTATCCTTTCAGCTACGCTCCCGGTTGCAAAGTACATTGTAAACCGTTAAGGTAAAACTCCGTTTAAGTATACACAGTCCTATCCACAACATATAATATAAATAATCCCCGTTCACCACCTATGTATATGCAACAACATGTAAAAGAATAACACAGAAGTCATCCACGATGAAGAGGATGAATGTGTGAGGTTTGAGAGCTGGGACTTCTGTAAACATTTCCAGAAAATTCAAGATGTATGAGAGCGGTTCAGTAAGTACGTACCCATGTTTAAAATATATATTGTTGTTCTGTCATTTGCTACACGTTAAAGACATTTCAGTAAGTTGTTCAACGTGTTTTTGCTAATATAGAAAAAGTGCAGTATCGTTAAATGATGTGAAAACCTGCGAGGAGATAAAAGTGAAATTGTACAGAGACTCCCATAAATAATAGGACAAAAGTTTTGAAAGTGAAAATCAACATATGATCCGCTATTTTATTGAAATTAATGATAATCGACTGTTACATGGTTCGTTCTTGTAATAAAATAAATATAATTTCACATAAAAATTATAAGAGTGCTTATTTAAGAATTAAAAAGAAATATAACATTTTTGGCCCTCAAAAGTAATCAGACATAGCAATTTGAGTGCGATACAAAATATGGCTTAGTGCTTTGTTACTATTCCTCTTATTTTCACTACTTCTCGCAACTTATTTGGCATGCTGTGAACCAGGTTTTTCAGGTAGGCTGTATAAAGTTTGCTCCATTCCTCTTGCAATCTCTCCTTCAAGTGATGCTAGGAGGTGATGAAGTCTTTCGCACGGCCTTCTCCAGTTTATCCCTTACTGCTTCTATGGAATTAAGATCCGGGGACTTAGGGGGTGGATGCAGTACATGAGGACAGTTGTAAAGTAACCATAGCTGCACAATGTGGAACGAATGCTTCAGATCATTATTCTG
Source organism: Mantis religiosa (assembly GCA_030765055.1). Classification (NCBI taxonomy): domain Eukaryota; kingdom Metazoa; phylum Arthropoda; class Insecta; order Mantodea; family Mantidae; genus Mantis; species Mantis religiosa. Next base: position 393,783 of record CM060956.1, read on the forward strand.
AAAAAATGAGAAGCTGTCCAAAATACCCATAATTTCTGCACTTTGTTTTAAATTTTGCTGTAATAGTCTAAGATAGACTTCCTTGTTCATGGTTGTGTCTATGAACACGAGCTTTCCCTCTCCCGTAGAGGAAATACAGCCCCATACCATTACACTCCCTCCGCCGTGTTTGACTGTGCCTTGTAAATTGCGCTCTTCCAGCTCCGTGTTGGTGACGAAGAATGGCGAGCTATGCTTCTCCGTGGACTACAGGAAGCTGAACAATGTCACCCGGAAGGACTGTTTCCTCTTACTCCGAATTGACGACACCCTGGATGCGCTAGCTGGTGCACAGTGGTTCTCGACCCTGGACCTGAAGTCAGGCTACTGGCAGGTAGCTCTAGACCCGAGAGACAAGGAGAAGACCGTATCCTCGACAGGACAAGGGCTCTGGCAGTTCACAGTTATGCCCTTTGGTCTCTGCAACGCACCACCTACCTTCCAACACCTCATGGAGTCAGTGATGAGAGGACTGACTTACGACGCCTGCCTGCTATACCTGGACGACATCATCATCGTCGGTAAGACTTTTGAAGATCATCTCGAGAATCTGAGTAAGGTGCTACAGAGACTGCAGGTGCCAGCTCTTCCGCAAGGAAGTGAACTACTTGGGCCACATATTCTCAGCAAATGGAGTGGCCGCAGACCCGGAGAAGACACAGGCTGTGAGAGATTGGCTTCGCTCAAAGGATAAGAAAGAGTTGCGCCGTTTCCTGGGGCTGTGCAGTTATTACCGACGCTTCATAAAGGGGTTCTCAAACATTGCCAAACCCCTCACCCGCCTGACAGAGGAACACCGGCCTTATGTGTGGATGGAGGACGCCGAAGACGCTCTCCAGCACTTGAAGAAAATCCTGTGCAGTGCTCCAATTTTGGGTTTCCCACAACCGGGTGGCGCTTTCATTGTGGACACCGACGGCAGCGATCACTGTATTGGAGGCGTCCTATCCGAAGTCCAGGACGGCTACGAGCGGGTGATAGCCTACTACAGCAAGACGCTATCCAAGGCAGAGAAGAACTACTGCGTCACCCGACGAGAGTTACTGGCGGTAGCAAAGACCTTGGAGCACTTCCACAAGTACCTGTACGGTCAGCCATTCCACCTGAGGAGTGACCATTCCGCCCTAACCTGGCTATTGAGCTTTAAGAACCTGGGAGGCCAGGCAGCACATTGGGTCCAGAGGCTGCAGGAGTACGACTTCACCTCGGAACATCGTAGAGGGAAGAGCCATGGTAACGCAGACGCTATGTCCCGAAGAACCTGTTCAGAAGAGTGCGGCCAGTGCACAAGAGTGGAAGAGAAGGAGCGTGCCGCAGCAGTCCAAGTAGTCACAGCAGTGCCTGCGGACGGCTGGGATAGCGCAATCCTGAGGAGGGAGTAGCTGGCGGACGCAGACTTGGGGCCACTCTTGAGGGAAGTGCAGTTGCCACTGTTTATGAGACCTGGATTCATTATTATACTCCGGAAATCAAGCAATAATCAAAACAATGGCTAGTTCCGGAGAATTTGCTCCAAAGAAGACAAAGACGGTCCCTTCGGCCTGAAAAGTAATGGCGACGATTTATAGGGTTGCGAAGAGTGTCATACTCATTGACTTCTTGGAAAAAAGAAGAAACGATTACTGGAGCATTCTACATTGAGTTATTGGTCAATTATACAAGAAGTTGAAGGGGACAAGTCCCCATATGACGAAGAAGAAAGTACGATAATGCCCCAGCAGTTGTCGCTAAACTGTATGAATTCTGCTACACCGCCATATACCTATATTGCACATTTTGTTATAACATTAAGAACTGGACTGCAACTGTGAGAAACAATTAAATATCAACAATGACTAAGTATTTAACAATTCAAACTCTTATGGATGTCATTGAAAGTATTGTGATAAAAATGTTGTTTGAAAGAGAACCCTGTGTTTTAAAGTGAAACCGTTGTTTTTGTTTCACCCAAAACTAAACACTGTTTATTTATTTAGTAGTGTTATTGAGAGTTTAAAAAAGGAAGGAAGAATTCTTAAGAATGTTATAAGTTTCTAGATGTGAAACTATGAATAAGAGACAAACAAGAGATATGACAGGTGAATCACCTGCCATTATTATTATTATTATCATCTTTTTTTCTTAATTTATGCCTCGTGCTACGCGGCATATGTGACTCTCCTTTCTTCAATGTCTTCTGCTGGATGATTTGTAGCACAGATTATAGAGGTGAGAACAGAAAACGATCACTATGTATATCGATTTCAAAAACATCAAACTTTTATTCATTAACGTGAATTCATACACATACTTAAACATGCTTGCGAGATCAGGGTTGTATGCTGGGTGTGGTACTCCTCCCAATTCCTGAATTTTTCCATGGCTGTTCGTGCAGAATGACGTCCTGTTGTAACAGAGCTCTATTTCAGTTAACTAATACTGGGTATCTCCGGCTATGAACTCGTTCCAGTTGTTGGGAATAAAGATCCGCATCAATCGCTTGCCAGTTTGGAACAACTCTCAGTGAATCACACCAGACACACACCATTATTTTGGGACCGAACGATAATTTTGTCAGGTTCGCGGGGATTAAGCCAATGTTTCGAGACATCAGGGTTTCGGTAATATATTGTCGCGAGCGCACTGTTGTTTCGAGGCGGCGCAGATGACTAGTTCAAAGAGACGGGCAGTGCAGTGCGGAGATAAAACTTCGCCGAAACGGTGGGGGAAGGAGACGGATTTCTAGAGAGTTCGTCTTTCTTCAGCCACGTCTTGATTGTTTGAGAACATTCCGGAATGTGAGTAATCTATAAAAAAGGGGAGCCCGCCCGCCACAGTGAGTCAGTCGGTAATTGGACGCGTGAGCGTGAACAGCTGTAAAAGCTGTAAAAATGAACTGTGTTTGTGGTCGATGACCTTGCAAGTTGTACTGTGTATGTGACGTAATTCTGGACTGTCAGATTGATTTCTACGGAAATAAAGAGCAATTTTTGGTATTTGTAACCTGGACTTTTAATATCACGAACCCACAGAGTCACAATATCCATTTTACATCATAAGTGACAATTCTCCTGACAAATCTATTATCCATGGGAATACGGATAAGCTGACGACACTCTACGTCAGTCTGTTGAGGCACAGATCTACAGCTTCTGTATGATTTTGCAAATGTCTTAATGCGGCGATGTATGGTAACTTTTGATACATCAAGTTCCTCTGAAAGCCTACAGGTACTTTTTTTGTAGATTTTCTCACAAAACTTGATGTGTATCCTCAATATTCCTACTTTAGGTCTTTCAGAACGTGGTAAATCTTTAGTGTTTTCGTCTCCATTGTTTAAACTTTGTAACCATCGTTGTGTCACACACTAACGACATCTTCTCCTTCCACTTCCCACATTCTTCGAGCTGTGACAGCGACTTTATAATCTTATTTCTAGTAGTGTTTTAGAAGTTCAAATTTTGTTATCTCCATTTTGTGATTGTTTATTAACAACTGAAGACAGTTACATGCTCACAAAGTACGCCATGGCATCCTGTAAATAGCATTACCAAACCAAAGAAAGCCAATACATTTTCCAAAACACCAAAATGAAAAAATCCGATTTTACTTATGAGACAACCTAGTAGTTATTGATGGGGAAATTACAGAACAAGTTTCAACATTCAAGTACTTAGGGTAACGAGTGTAAATTCTGAACATCGACGTAGAAGTTGAAGAGAATATTGAAACATACAATAGATTAAATGGATGCATAAAACCGTGAGGGCAGAAATAAAGCAAAGACTCCAATATAATATGTAAACCAGCGCTGATGTACGTGGATATAAAGAATCAGTGAAAAGTCAAGATTGGAAGTAGCTCAAATGAGATTTTTAAGATCATTGTTAGCAACTGCTACAAGAGAGAGCATTAGCAACACTGTAATGAGAAAACAATTACTGAAAGAAAACATTACTGAAGAAACTTAAGGTATCAAAAGCAATGGAAAGAACATTTTCTACGAATAGCTCTTTCAAGATATCCACGGCAAGCGTACCTTTAGGAAGACAACAGCAGAGATGGAGCCACCAGTTTTGTTAGCATCGCAATAGGTCTGAATGCAAACCTTGTAAGCAAGAAGAAGACAAAGTTATAACTAATTCCTGATACCGAAGTGCAAGCCAAAAGGCACCAAAATCTATAAAACATCAACAGAGCAGCGTGTATCCGTGAAGATACTTAAGTCCTGGTTCAAACCCTAAAACAACCTCAAAACGCCTCTCATCAAACTTAAGAGATCTTGAACGGGATGCGAGAAACACAGAGCGTGAATTAATACTCAACTATTAACACTATGACGTCACAGCCTCACTACAGATTATATATATTTTAATGATTTCCTATTACATAAGCAACTTCTTTACAAGAAATTTGACAATACATTGTAAATTTGTACAAATATTTATCTGAAACATCTTGTGTGAATTAAATGGAAATGGGTGTTATTTTATATAAATTATAATTATTATTTAACTTACGTATTTCAACGTTAAGTTACATTGAAAATTAAAGAAATGATGCTCAAAAGAGCACATGGTACATAGAGCTTAGAGCTACGAGATATGTATCTTTCAGATTATGGGAAAACCTGAGAAAAAAACCTTATCCATCAACTCACCGTAACCAAGATTCGAGCTAGGGACCTCTTGAACTTGAGGCAGATTGAGCAGTACCTACACTAGAGACGGGCGTATAATAAAGTATTCCAGTTGTTGTTATCAGATATAATTATTATAAAGTGATTATAGAAGAACAATGACTCTCAAAAGTTCAAAAATGCACTGTTGATGTAACAAAGATGACAGACGGCACTGCTGTTTACGTGCGCATGCGCAGATGTTATGTTAACCAATCATGTACAAGAGACCGAGCTCACTGCGGAATGCCGAGTAATACTTTATTCTAACAGTGAATTGATTATAGATATAATATCCACACTGTAACCGTGAATGTTTCTAGTCCCTAACAGAGTTTGTCCATCGCCATTGTACGACAAAGACATGGTTTATCATCGGCATTAACAGGAGGCGTTTGTTGTCTATTTGCTCCTCTTTGTTATTCGTGTTAATTGATATAAACGTTAGTATAATAAGGCCGTATTCATAGTTATCACTTTGTTCTAGACTATCTTCCGACTAACTTGGTCCGGACCAAAGGCGATCTAACCTTTTGGTATTCATAGACGATAAAAAGCCTCGTACCAAGTACAGATGTATTTTTTTATCCTGAAAAGTGCAGAGCGATGCGCAGTGGTATCTAGACGAGTCCACTTCAGAACGGTTACAACTGGAGGGGAGGGCAGGTCAGTTGTGTACCAGTTGCGAACAAGTGAACACGTGCAGAGCTACTCGGTAATACTACAGCTTGTTTCAAAATGTGCTTGTCTCCTGGTTCCAAGAGAGCATTTATAAATGACGCCTCCTAGCAGCACATTAGGAAATAAAGTGCTACATTTAAAAGCACGAGAAGTAATAACCAATATCCATATATTTATAAAAAGGAACAATGGTCTGGGTCAGCTATAAAAATCTGGGGAAGGGTATCTGAGGCAACAGTTGTGTCTGAAAGCAGTTTAGGAGAGTTATTAAGGAAAGAAAAGCCATCGTGCTAGTGCAACAACGTCCTTCTCTATGCCCAGTAAACAAAGATTAAGAACATGCACAAAATCTAATTTGGATGCTTTAATTCAGAAGTAGTTAGGCGAACTATGAATAATTTTTAAAGCACAGATAAACAAAGACCAACTTTGAAGACAGTGCTTATGAAGCTTAAAAATTCTACTGACTTCCAAGGCAGTGTCTGAACATTAAGAAGAGTTCTTTTGAAGTTAGGATTATTTGAAAAAAAAATACTAAGCGTGACAGACAAATTTTAATCGAACATCGCACCATACGTGCAAAAAGGCTTAAGTATTTACGAAATATCCGGAGATATCGAAGTGAAGTTTATATAGTTTATATGGATGAAACGTATATAAATACAGCACATACTAGACCATATGCCTGGAGTGAAATTCGTTACAGGGACTCTGCAGCGATATTGAAAGGCCGACAGTTGGTTATCATGCCTGCTGGAGGAGAACAGGGTTTTGTTCCAAATGCCTATGTACTATTTAAGATCCAACAAAAGCGTGGAGATTACTACCATAGTAAGAATTACAACTTAGTTTATAAGAGCTGCAAAACTGGCTTCGGGAATGAAATTTGCTTTTAGACACCTTATGCACCGCCCTCCCCTCTCGTAATCTTACTAGTATGACGCATTGTGGCGATAGGTGCACTATCCCCACCACAGTTGCTACTCATCCCTACCGCGCAGGATTCCTGTCAAGATAAAATAATACATAAAACCGTGAATCAGCACGGAGCAAATCTTACACGAGGTAGAACGGTTCGTTTGCGCATGCGCAAGTACCATAGAGTGCTAAACAAGCCACAGTGTACCTACAACTTTATACATTTCTACTGTAGTTTCACAGCTATTTCTTAATCATTTTGTTGGTTGATAATGTTCAATAAGAGGTTTGCTGTTCTGTGAACTTGGAGTTAATGAAGAAGCGTGCAGTCATTTGGTCTGAGGAAGAGAAAAAAAAAAGTGATTGTTTTCTTTAGTTCGGTAAATGATGGAGATTGTCCAAAAAAATGTCAGTACGAGAAAGGAGGACGCCTGGAGGGAAATACATTGCTTTCTGTAGCTTTTGAAGGAAAAGAAAGAAGTATTTTTCGTCTAAACGAGCAATGTAGTAGACAGAAGGCACGTGTAAAGGCGAATGTTCACAAAATAAGTACAGTCTTTATTTTGTTATACCTATTGTTATACATTTCTGACCTTTTGTATTAAATTAAGTTAATATGGAATTTCATTTTAAATACAGTACTTAATTTCAGCGCTTTTAGACGTAAAACATATGCTCTACGGTCATACAGTAGCTATTTATGTATTCAAAGAGCTTCACTAGATAAACTGTTAAGATTTGAGTGTCAATTGAGATACTCAGGCCTCGGTTATCGTCACTGACGTACAGGTTAGGACGAATCATTTCTATCAGCTTTCTGGCGTTCGCTTTACTAAACCTGTATCTGCTTTTGAGATTTAGGTCGTCATACTTTTCAATAATTTCTATTCTTGGTAGATACGTTTTCCTCCGTCATCTTATTTCACGAATACTACGCACCACATTTACATTTATCACCTCATTGTCGTCCATGTTGCAAAGATAATCCGCCTTTAATCTACCTCTCAGAGGCGGACCAAAATTTGACTCAGCGGCGGACCAAAATTTGAGCCGGACCAATGTGTTTGATCCCCGGACTATGGCTAATCCCGGTTCATGAATGAGAAAATCGATGGTCCACTGTTAGTCCACCGGAAATAGCAAGTTGGTCCGGACTAAGTCTATGAATACGGCCCATAGTTATTTATGGGACTTGATATTTATTAGCGAGTGAAAAAAGAAAAAAAAAATATAGCACCGAATAGCATAATAAACACCAAAGCTCGCTAGTCCCATACCTAATTTTATCCGTTAACTAACAAAGCTCGCTAGTCCCATACCTAATTTTATCCGTTAACTAACAAAGATCGACTTGAACTATAAAAATATTAAACATTGTTTTACAAAATATTTAAAATGGACGTTTTTACTAAGTGTAAGATGGTATTGGAGGCTTTGAATAGCGTCGAACCGTAACTATGGTGATACAAAAATAACAAACTGATGAGTGATTCAGACGACCGAAGTTTTATATCTGAAGAAATTCAAGAAGAAGGCCGAGTTGCTAATCTTAGTTGTCTACCGCAAAACTCATCTGCAATTTATGAGAAAGAATATTTATCTATTAAGAAATGTGCAGTTCAAAACGTGTTACCAATGTTTGCGAGAAAGTGACTTTAGTATATTTTCAGATCATCGGACTGAGCTATCTATTAAGTAATCGATAGTCAGAGAGATTATGTCTTTGACACTATATTAGAGTAGGCGTTGCTGATAAATGTGTTTTGTTTTCTCGCAAATTTTAACTTTATTCTTCTGCTTGACCTACCATATTGACTGTTTGCAGAGATTATCCATGTCTTAACAGTAAAAGGACTACTTTACAGTAACAAAAATGTGCAGAGAGGTGTTACTTTCTTACGGTAGCGGATAAATGGTTACTTCCTTGTAGATACAATGCAGTCTTGGTCGCTATAACACAACGACCACCTATTTGACGAAAGCTCAAATATTTAAACAATGAAACCAATAACAAGAGATCTCTGCATAACAACCTTCTACGTTTTAACAACATCTACACTTTCTATGCAGTAACAGTTTGTTTCTCTATTATACAAAAGTCGTTCAGAATAAAGAGAACTTCTGAGGAGATTCTCAGAAAATTCAACATATACATTTTGTCATGAAAATATGTTTACACACACGAAGTCTCGAAAAGTGAATACGAATGAAATCTCAATCATGGAGTACGGAATATTATTTTGGAGCTACTCAGTAGAACGTAAACAAACGTTTATTATGCAAAAGAAGGTTATAAGAATCATTACTAACAGTCATATAGATGCTCCTGCAAAACTCCTTTTAGACTGTTGAAGACATTAACTCTTCTTTGCATTTATATACGCTCGACCCTACAATTCTTTGTATTCAATTGAGCCTCATTTATGACAAATAATGTAATTCTTAAAATAAACACTAGACAAAAGTATAACATCCATTATCCCAGCGCTAAACTTTCTTACTTTCAGAAAGCTGCGCATTATGAAATCATCAAATATCTGGCGCTGTCACTAATGATCTTAAAGTAAAAATTGATAACCTCAGTGTTTTTAAAAATGCTGCTAGAGAGTACGTATGTTCAAAATCATTTTATTTTGTACAAAATTATCTGGATGAGAAATTATCCTAATGATACTTGCGTAGCTTTGTATATAACTGTAACAATGACAAACCATTGCCAATAAACCTTTGATGCGTGTTCAAAAGCTATTTTAATGTAGATATATATTGAAGAAATGACAATAAATGGTATCCATTGCAAAAATGCTGAGAAGTTCTAGCAAAAGCGACGTAAAAATTGATTTAAGAAGGTGTTTGATTTTGTATCATATAAAATTATCGCTGCCTTATTTTGACACTGTCTGTTGTTAAATTTTAAAGTACAAGTGCTATTAAACTGTGTACCTCTGGACATCAGAGTCTTTTGCGGCTGCAAGTGAACCCACTGAAGACAAAATTTGGGTAGACAAAGTTAGGTTAGAGAACACCTTACGCCAACGTCAGTTAGTCAGTCAGCCAGTTTTCGGTCGCGAAGATACGATCCCGTTAATTACAAACCAGTTTGGTGTCCATGCAGATTTGCAGCCATTGGGGTGAATGCCATCTTACAGCTGAGAGCATTGTGACGTCATCCCCATGCTCTTGACCCCGAGTAAGCGCAATGTTGCGCGGCATTCAAAGTGCATTTGTTTCATCATATTTTCTATAAAATATCATTACTCTTTATCTTTACATATTTATTTTAATAATACTTATTTTATTTGCAATACAGTACTGCGTCGTACAATGTTTTAAACACTGTAGATGTTAATACATCAGAGGAACCAAACATTGTTTGAATCTCCATTCAAATTTACAGGAGTATTGTTGTAAAAGTGGAACAAAACATTAACGAAACAAATGTGATCGTTAGCATAACAACTTTGGGTAGTTCAAACGAAACCTGAACTTTTTCATAGCTGAGAGTAAATTGTAATTTGATTACATTGTCGAGTCAATTATTGAAAGGCAGCGTTTTGACGGGAGTATGACGCGAGTACTGTATTGCTTTTAAAGCTATTTACTTTATAATCTCTACACTGAATATGACTAAATAAAGATATGACTGAGCACATACCTGCCGAGAGTAACACCGCCACGGAGATGAACAAGATGATACATAGACGACGACCCATCTTGTGATGCTGCAGCTCCTTCTGCAACACAACTTATATACCGATCCACTGCCCTCTCTTCTCTTCCGTCTTGTACTCCGCCCAAAATGCCCATTCTCACATTTGTTTTGACAAAATTACGGCTGCTTGACGAGTTATTGACCAGGACTTGCTCTCTTTTACCTTTCCTTGACTCAACCTTGATGATATTAGAGTATTCGAGGCCTAGGGCAACCTATCTTTACTTAGGATGATGTAATACCCATCTATGGTGACAAATTTTAAACGGTTATTTGAATAAAAACAAAATCGAATACTTGGCCTAACAACTGGGGCTGTCAAAACTACAGCGGTACTTGCTCAATACATTTTAACAAATAATCCAGGACTTGATCTTCACAGTAAAAAGTTAATACGCTACCTTATAACGACTGGGAAGGAAGAAAGTCACAATTAAACTTAAAAACACATCAAAGTTTTCTTAGTAAAGTCAAACAAATCAAACAAATCCTTACAAACAAGTATTGTGACTTTGTAGGTTCGTAAAATTAAAAGTCAAGTTTTCAGAAATTCAAAATGCTCTTTATTTCCGTAGAAAGACACTGTCTATCAGAATTACGCAACATACACAAATACAATCTTCAAGGTTGTCGACCACAAACAAAAGAGCGCACTTTCAAAACACAGCTGCACGCGCACGATTACGACTGACTCAACTGGCGATCCGCGGCTTCTTTTATAGCTCCACTCATTGTCCTAGAAATTTGTGGAATGTTGTCTATCAATCAAAACGAACCTTCCAGTTATGTATCTTTATCTGTTTCGGCAAGCTTTTTTATCTCCGCGCTGCACTATCTGTCCCTTTGTGCGCGCCGGCCACAACAATGGCTCGCGACAGTATCAACCCTTATTGTTTAAGTTCATTGATGGAAATTAGTAATTTCTTCACACTAGCTGTGTATAGGCTAACATTCTGGAATGAGTCAACTGAAAAATTCAATGCCGCGGATAGGATTTGAACCACGGATCTCCTGGTTTCCGTGCAGTCGCTCTTGTCCATTGAGCTACTATGGCCAACGTGCCGTCCTGACATTAAATTCTCCAACTGACTCATATATATATATATATAGGCTGGCGCACAGTAAGTCATACGATTGAATTTTGATCCTACAAGTATACTATTTGGGCAATAGCTTTCAATTTATGTGCTCAACTTCGTGCAGTTCATGGAAATTACTCCAGATGTCGTTACGAGTTCATCGCTTCCGTTTTGAGTCCGCCATTTCAATTTGCCGCGTTGACGGACAAAGGACATTTGACCGTAGCACAAAATACGAAGATTATGTTACTGTTCGCGGCGACAAACAGTGTTACATTGACAGAGGTCTCGTGCTCATTTGGCACACACTGGGCTCCCAGTCCACATACAAATTTGCAAGTACTGGATCTGTTTTTGAGAGTAAGCGACCATATGCACGTACCGTACGTTCGCCGCAAAACATTGAAGCAGTTCCAGTAAATCAACAAGTGTCGAGTTGGGAACTTCAATCCGAGCTTCGCTTGTATCCATACAAGATGACAGTGACGCATAAGCTTACTGCGAGAGATAAGGAGCGGAGACTACAGTTTGCGAGGTGGGCAATCGAGCAAGACCAAGAGGCAATGCTACACAGAACTTGTTTTCTGACGAAGCGTATTTTTAGGTGAATGGTGCTGTGAACAAACAGAACGTTCGATTCTGGGCACGTGAACCTCAGCGAATAATCCACAGAAAACCCGAAAATGCAGTGCAGCTTAGTGGAGCCTTGATTGTGCAGTTATGTCACGCCATTCCCGAAGATTTGTGTCTAACAGTCATCACAAATGCACGTGTGCGACTTGGAAGTTGTAGTGAGTGAGTGTGTGGGGTTTTAGGGCCCGTCGACAACAAGGTCATTTGGGCCCGTGGAAGTTGTAAAACAAAACGGCAATCATAGTTGCATTTCCAAGCTGTATTATTTACTTCTACATCAATAAATGACAAATCTTGTCAACAACAAATATGTTATTTATGAAACAAATCAGGTGACTTATTGTGCGCCAGCCTGTACATATATATTTCCCGGTAAACTACTAGGGGCTCCCATTTCCAAGATACACCATTTAGAACTGTTTGATATTGAACGCTACCACCTCTTCATGTGTTCTGAAACAAATGACTGTAAGATATCCTGACAGTGAATGGCTTACCAAAATAATGGTGATACTGGCGCTAGTACAATATACCCACTCTTCTCTTTCTACAAAAGATTAAGTTTAAATTCTACAAATTTTGATGGAGAAAATTCAGCAATATTTCAGAGCTTACAAAATCTTCTATATCATATAAATAAATTTTAAAAAGCTGTATTATTATCTGACTGTAAAGCAGTTATAATATCTATAACACATAATATTCAAAATATTGCCGTAATATCGTAAAACAGTTAATTAATTTAAATAAAAGATGACTAATGAATACCAGCACATTGCAGAATACTGACGGCTCACTCTTTAGCTATAAAAGGCAGTAAAATTATGTCAAATTCATTTGAGCCACTAAGTTATCACTTTATCAAAATAATCATTATATCAAAATGTAATCATATGTCAAATTCATTCGAGCCACTAAGTTATCACTTTATCAAAAGAATCATTATATCAAAATGTAATCATATGTCAAATTCATTTGAGCCACTAAGTTATCACTTTATCAAAAGAATCATTATATCAAAATGTAATCATATGTCAAATTCATTCGAGCCACTAAGTTATCACTTTATCAAAAGAATCATTATATCAAAATGTAATCAGAAAATTAAAGAAGAACACAGAAAAAGAAACAAAAGAAGAACAAACAAAAGAAAAACACAGAGAACATTTATGTAACGGCACGACTAGAATCCAACAAAATCCTCTCTGTAGCAACTTATAGACCTCTAACAAGCCATGATTGTCTCAATAAACATTTATTCAGAATTGGCGTAGTGGAATCTGTACAATTAAAGAAGATATGGATGGAAACCACCTACTCCGCTGACCAACATAACATGAAAATGCTGGAGAGAGCGAACGTCTTCATTGTCAGAAGTGAAGTGGCCAGTGCCGAAGCGTACAATCAAACGTTGGAGGCGCCGCATCCTCAAGAATTTCAGGAGAAAAAGAAAAACAATAACATTCGTGCCAAACAATATTTTATTTAATACATAAAATATGAGGCTATTAATAGTGAAGCAAACAAATATATACAAATATAATAATTTTTAACTTAAAACTTCACTTATCTTATGAAAAATGATAATTCTTACAAATTCTCCAGGATCGCGATGTCATGTATATTTATACACATTTCCAGCTGTCGTCATCGTTACTAAACACTAGATGTAGATATGTTCTTGTTAGTATTACCAAAATCTGAAAATAAAACAAATTTAAAAACAGAATCGACTGCCGGTATTTCAAAATTTCATTACGCGATGTTTGTTTTTTAAAATAAATATCTTTCCCCAAACCATTAAATCTATCGGACCATTTAATTGTTTTAATCTTCTGGATTTATTTCATGGTTAAATGACCAAAAATGATCTGCTACGGCCGATTTATCAGTCTGTTTATTACTTAATGTTACGAAAATGTTCTTTCGTTCTGGTTTCTAAATTACGTTTTGTTTTTCCAATATAAACTTTATCACAATCGAGAAATTAAAGTGATAAATACCAGATTTTTTATTGTTAGGGGTTTTATCTTTTTCTTTTCTTTTCTTCTCCTTTTTTCTTCCCCCCTCTCTCTATCTCTCTCTTTTTAAGAGAGAAATGAATAAATTTTAATACTTATTTATTTTGAGGAACTTAAGTTATGCCAAACTCTTTAAAAAAATTGAAAATATTTATAAACCCTAGGATGGTATGTAGATTAAATGGTTTGGGAAAATATATTTATTAAAAAAAAAAAAAAAAAAAAAAAAAAACACCGCGTAATGAATTTTGAAATACCTGCAGTCGATTCTGTTTTAAATTTGTTTTATTTTCAGATTTTGGTAATACTAACAGGAACACATCAACATCTAGCGTTCGTAACGATGGCGACAGCTTTGTTGTTTCCGGCTGAGGATGTGTATAAGGTTACATGAAATAGCAATCCCAGAGAATTTATAAGAATTATCATCTCTTATAAGATAAATGAAGTTTTAAGCTACAAATTATATTTGTAAATGTTTTATTTGTTCTTGATACATTTTCAAAATTCATTCCCGAACATCCGCGATGCTGCGGACAATTTGACAGCAGCTTAGATTCCAGTAACGAGTTCTTCGAGCTCATACCATACTTCGTAGGTTTCCGGAAGCAATCGCAACTATTCGATAGTTAGGAAGCGCTGACAGAATTCGTCACATGATGTCTCTGTAGCGAGTGAAGAAAATTTACTTTGTTTTCTGTGGCGCTTTTAAACATAACTGGAAGTATAATTCAATAGCATTAGTAATAGTATTTTACATAGATCGGTATTTAGTAGTGACAAATAGGAAATTGTTGTGAAGTTTTAAGTTATCAGAAAAAGTGTCTGAATTGCAAACTTTTTCCGTTTTAAGCTAACAGTTCACGCGGTGTGGGCCAGGAAACCTCTGAGTGGAGAGGGGACACTTTTAGCATGAACAGCGACTACGTGTGACTGTATAATAGAAAGAGTACTAAAGAGTAACCTTAGTTCTTTGAGTCATTGTTCTCTCTTATTTCAATGACAATTATTATTTGGAGCTTCCCTCACTTTGAAAGTCACGCCTCGCTACTAGACCTACGTGTGACTGTACAATAGAAAGAGTACTAAAGATTAGCCTTAGTTATTTGAGTAATTATTCTCTCTTATTTTAATAGCAATTATTATTTGGAGCTTACCTCGCTTTGAAGTCACACCTCGCTACTGTACCTACGTGCGACTATAAAATAGAAAGAGTACTAAAGAGTAGCCTTAGTTCTTTGAGTCATTATTCTCTCTTATTTTAATGACAATTATTATTTGGAGCTTCCCTCACATTCAAAGTCACTCCTCGCTACTGGACCTACGTGTGACTGTACAATAGAAAGAGTACTAAAGAGTAGTCTTAGTTCTTCGACTCATTATTCTCTATTATTTTAATGAGAATTATTATTTGGAGCTTCCCTCACTTTGAAAGTCACGCCTCGCTACTGGACCTACGTGCGACTATACAATAGAAAGAGTACTAAAGAGTAGAATCAGTTCTTTGAGTCATTATTCTCTCTTATTTTAATGACAATTATTATTTGAAGCTTCCCTCGTTTTGAAAGTCACACCTCACTACTGGACCAATGTGTGACTATACAATAGAAAGCTTATTAAAGAGTAGTCTTAGTTCTTTGACTCATTATTCTCTCTTATTTTAATGTCAATTATTATTTGGAGCTTCCCTCGCTTTGAAGGTCACGCACCTAAGTGTGACTGTACAATAGAAAGAGTAATAAAGAGTAGTATTAGTTCTTTGAGTCATTATTCTCTCTTATTTTAATGACAATTATTATTTGGAGCTTCCCTCGCTTTGAAAGTCACGCCTCGCTACTGGACCTACTTGTGACCATACAATAGAAAGAGTACTAAAGAGTAGCCTTAGTTCTTTGAGTCATTATTCTCTCTTATTTTAATGACAATTATTATTTGGAGCTTCCCTCACTTTCAAAGTCACTCCTCGCTACTGGACCTACGTGTGACTGTACAATAGAAAGAGTACTAAAGAGTAACCTTAGTTCTTTGAGTCATTATTCTCTCTTATTTTAATGACAATTATTATTTGGAGGTTCCCTCACTTTGAAAGTCATGCCTCGCTACTGGACCTACGTGTGACTGTACAATAGAAAGAGTACTAAAGAGTAGCCTTAGTTCTTTGAGTCATTATTCTCTCTTATTTTAATGACGATTATTATTTGGAGCTTCCCTCACTTGGAAAGTCACATCTCGCTACTACACCTACGTGTGACTGTACAATAGAAAGAGTACTAAAGAGAAGCCTTAGTTCTTTGGGTAATTATTCTCTCTTATGTTAATGACAATTATTATTTGGAACTTCCCTCACTTTGAAAGTCACGCCTCGCTACGGGACCTGCATGTGACTGTACAATAGAAAGAGTACTAAAGAGTAGCCTTAGTTCTTTGAGTAATTATTCTCTCTTATGTTAATGACAATTATTATTTGGAACTTCCCTCACTTTGAATGTCACGCCTCGCTACGGGACCTACATGTGACTGTACAATAGAAAGAGTACTAAAGAGAAGCCTTAGTTCTTTGGGTAATTATTCTCTCTTATGTTAATGACAATTATTATTTGGAACTTCCCTCACTTTGAATGTCACGCCTCGCTACTAGACCTACATGTGACTGTACAATAGAAAGAGTACTAAAGAGTAGCCTTAGTTCTTTGAGTCATTATTCTCTCTTATTTTAATGACAACTATTATTTGAAGCTCCCCTCGTTTTGAAAGTCACACCTCACTACTGGACCAATGTGTGACTATACAATAGAAAGCTTACTAAAGAGTAGTCTTAGTTCTTTGACTCATTATTCGCTCTTATTTTAATGTCAATTATTATTTGGAACTTCCCTCACTTTGAATGTCACGCCTCGCTACGGGACCTACATGTGACTGTACAATAGAAAGAGTACTAAAGAGAAGCCTTAGTTCTTTGGGTAATTATTCTCTCTTATGTTAATGACAATTATTATTTGGAACTTCCCTCACTTTGAATGTCACGCCTCGCTACTAGACCTACATGTGACAGTACAATAGAAAGAGTACTAAAGAGTAGCCTTAGTTCTTTGAGTCATTATTCTCTCTTATTTTAATGACAATTATTATTTGAAGCTTCCCTCGTTTTGAAAGTCACACCTCACTACTGGACCAATGTGTGACTATACAATAGAAAGCTTACTAAAGAGTAGTCTTAGTTCTTTGACTCATTATTCTCTCTTATTTTAATGTCAATTATTATTTGGAGCTTCCCTCGCTTTGAAGGTCACGCACCTAAGTGTGACTGTACAATAGAAAGAGTAATAAAGAGTAGTCTTAGTTCTTTGAGTCATTATTCTCTCTTATTTTAATGACAATTATTATTTGGAGCTTCCCTCACTTTGAAAGTCACGCCTCGCTACTGGACCTACGTGTGACTGTACAATAGAAAGAGTACTAAAGAGTAGCCTTAGTTCTTTGAGTCATTATTCTCTCTTATTTTAATGACAATTATTATTTGGAGCTTCCCATACTTTGAAAGTCACGCCTCGCTTCTGGACACACGTGTGACTATACAATAGAAAGAGTACTAAAGAGTAGCCTTAGTTCTTTGAGTCATTATTCTCTCTTATTTTAATGAAAATTATTATTTGGAGTTTCCCATACTTTGAAAGTCACGCCTCGCTACTGGACACACGTGTGACTATACAATAGAAAGAGTACTAAAGAGTAGCCTTAGTTCTTTGAGTCATTATTCTCTCTTATTTTAATGAAAATTATTATTTGGAGTTTCCCATACTTTGAAAGTCACGCCTCGCTACTGGACACACGTGTGACTATACAATACAAAGAGTACTAAAGAGTAGCCTTAGTTCTTTGAGTGATTATTCTCTCTTATTTTAATGACAATTATTATTTGGAGCTTACCTCACTTTGAAAGTCACGCCTCGCTACTGGACCTACGTGTGACTGGACAATACAAAGAGTACTAAAGAGTAGCCTTAGTTCTTTGAGTCATTATTCTCTCTTATTTTAATGAGAATTATTATTTGGAGCTTCCCTCACTTTAAAAGTCACGTCTCGCCACTGATGAAGGGTCAACATTGTTTTGTACCAACGGCATGTAATTGAGGAAGCGGTCTACAACTGGTTCTGCTTCTTCATTTCCCGGCCGCCTCCCCTTAACATGGTTCTGAGGCAAATGATCTTGGAAATAACAAGGTAAGCCTAGACACACTGAGCTGACTGATATCCAAAACTTGAAGTCCCATCGTGGAGTATTTACAGCTTTTGTATGTTGGTTTTAATCGGGTTCAATCCATCGATAACAAAGTTTTCGTAATTGTTTGGTAACAATGTAGCTCAATTAACTCTGTGTTTTACGAGCACTGTTCAACCCGCAGCAACGTTTACATCAGTAGTATTATTTCTGTTTGCCTACACTAACTCAATTGGGTTGTATTGGCTGTGGGAAGACGCATTGCCGTACGACCGTCTCATTTCAACTGCAAGTTGATCCAGCTGATACATTGCACGTTTTACTACATATTTACTCCTCTGCAGACGTATTACTAAAAACAATAATGTACCTCTGAAGCCCTTCAAATAAAAATTCATTCTATGTCCCGTAAAACAAGATTTAGTTGGTTGATAATACGTTGCAAACTCGTTAATGATTTCAGCTAATTTAGGTTCTCAATCTGGCTTCTCTGTTTTCAATGTTTGCTAAGGTATCCCACTGAAATGTAAATGTAAATAATGAAGTAAATAAGGACATGAATATATATACAGTTCTAGAAACCTACAATGGGTGTACAGCAAATTTAGTTGCTTATCTTTGAAGCACAACAAAGATGTTATTCGCATGTCTTCCTACCAACGTGGTCTGTGTGATGTATAGGGACGATTTTGCCCTATTTGCCTATTAGATTCCTTTGTCCAGAAACAAGGGCTTTTAAGTTATAAGCACGTTTCCTACAATTATTAGCCTAATTTCTTAGTTTAATAGTGCCTATAAATGCCTATTTCATACGTTTGTGCCTATTCTGCTTATTAGTGTCTAAAACTGCCGTTTAGCCAATTTCTTCTGCTTGTAATTCGTGACAACAGCTTTTGCATTTGTTGGTTTCAACGTAAAGTTTTCGGGGAAGAGAAATTTCTTACTGCTGCACAGTGGATATACAAAAAGGAGTTTATTAAGGAGAAACATCTGTGCAAATTGGCCCAAAACTTACAATACAAAATTTAGTTGTTTTTTTGTCTTAAAATTAATGTAGACATACTTCAATAGTACAAGGTTTTCTTTTCTAGCGGCACTACAGAAAACATCACATGACTATTTAGATAACCCTACACCTGTATCGTAGCTCCTATTATGTAATTTTAAGCTCAGGTTTCTCAAGTTCCATATTTTCTACGTTTTCCTAACTTCAAAATGTTCCACAGGATGCAGTTTTCTATTAATCTGTATGAAATTCTAAACATGCCTCTAAGGACAACTGCACCCATTTACATTTGTTGTGTTTTTGTTATTTCTATTGAGAAAGAGTATAATGCTTACTTCTTACTGAAAACGCTTAGGAAAATAAAAATTGTTAAATATGTATGATTATTTTTTCCCTTCGTTGATATGGCGATGACAAATATTTCACATAGGTACAGGTCATTAATAGGTTAAACTGGGTGCAGAAACTTATACCCCAAGCATTAATTTTTAAAATTACAATATGTGGGACATTTTGAAAATCGACTGTAATTTAGACATAAACTGTTAATTCCTCAGAAAGCTGAAACTTGGTATTATTCCATTCTTGATCGATCACAAAAATAAATGGTATAAATTTGAAACAAATCTAACAAAAGCTTCAGATATTTCAATTTTCATCCTTAAGCTCCCCCGCCCAAACCCATGTTTTTGTTTTTTGAGATAGCTAATTACTTCACACCTTTCTGCACATTATGGTTCTTACTTAGTGAAGTGTATTTATATGTATTGTCGCGAACCCGATCGCGATAAGGCGGCTTGGCACACAATAGACGGACAGGTGTCACGGAGATAAACAGATAACGCCGGCAAGCAAGATAACTGAGGCAAAGGCCTCGCCAGAGTAGATTAAGTTACGTTTCTCGAAGGTGATAGAATGTTCGAATTATGTAATTAGATACCTTGTTTTCCAGAGACTTCTAGTGATTGAGAGAACAGTCTGGTAATCATGAATGGAGATATATAAGGGATTGTGACACGCTAGCAGGACAGTTGTAGTTGTGAAGCAGTTGTTGTGTAGCAGTCAGTGTTGCTGTATCGAGAGCTAATGTAATCAGCTGCAAGTGTTATTGTCCTCGACCCTGGAAGATTGTGTGCTGTACTGTTGTTACGTCAGAATTGGATAGTGTATTACTACAGAAATAAAGATTTTTAATTTCTGCAACTCGGCCTTTGAATTCTACGAACCCACAAAGTTACAACTGGTGTCGGGAAGCGGGACGACATCGCCGAGTAGATGGAAGAAATGAAGACCGAATTAACAACGAAGACGGAATCTGCAAATAGCAACTTAAGGGCGACGATGACCGCGAAGATGACCGACACCAGGAAGAGCAGCCGGAGAAACGAGTAAGGACCGGCTTGGCGAAGAGCACGTCGGCGCCATCACCACCACCCCCTCGAGTGAAACTGCGCGCCATCAACCGGCATATGGATGACAGCCTCATCGCGGACGGTTGGGTGAGAGGGAAGCCGTGCCGCTTCGGGCGACACCTTGCCCGTGGATAGGGAGGCTCTGTTGCAGTTGACCTTGGGACGGAGTGCCGTGCGTCAGTGGGTGTTCTTCGTGGAGGTGGCTGAGGAGGTGATACTGGAACTGGATGACCTCAGGAGCCACCAGGCGACGGTCGACAACGGCAGGAAGGTCCTGCGGCTCAGTGGAGAAGAGGTCTTACTCCGGCAACCCAAAGAACGCCTTGGAATCTGCAGGGTCATCTTGAAGGAAGACGTGGGTCCTCGCGAGAAAGGAGGTGGTGACGGTGCGACTGGGAGGACAGCGAATGAAGAACATTATTGCCGTGCCAAGAGGTGCCAGTGAGGCTGCTTAACCTAGCGGACATCGATCACGACGTCCAGGCAGGAATGGAGATGGGGACGTGCGAGCCCGTGGTCATCGTGACGGCAATCGACAAGACACTGGAGCCGGTGCCAACGCAACACTTGGGGCCCCGGCTGGAAGGCTTACTGGAGAGGGCGGCCGATCACCTGGCAAGAGAACAGCTCGAAAAGGTTCGACAGCTGCTGAGACAATACCAACGCGTCTTCAGCCAAGGCAGAGAAGAACAACTACGTCACCCGGCGAGAGTTACTGGCGATAGTAAAGGCCTTGGAGCACTTCCACAGGTATCTGTATGGTCAGCTATTACACCTGAGAACTGACCATTCCGCCCTAACTTGGCTACTGAGATTTAGAAACCTGGAAGGCCAGACAGCACGGTGGGTTCAGAGGCTGCAGGAGTACGACTTCGCCTCTGAACATCGTAGAGGGAAGAACCACGGTAACGTAGACGCTATGTCCCGAAGACCCTGCCCAGAGGAGTGCTGCCGATGCACAAGAGTGGAAGATGAGGAGCGTGCCGCAACAGTCCTAGTAGTCACGGCAGTGCAGGCGGATGGCTGGGATAGCGCAGGCCTGAGGAGGGAGCAGCTGGCGGACGCAGACTTGGGACCACTCTTGAGGAAAGCGGAGGCAGGGACAAGACCAACCTGGGAGGACATCGCACCGAGGAGCGCCACCTACAAGTCGTAATGGGCCCACTGGGATTCATTGAAGACAAGAGAGAGCGTGCTGATCCGGGTTGGGTCCAGAGGTTCTACGCACATTAGTCTTGAACCCGTAGGAAAAAGACCCGAGCCTCTTTCAACCAGGGAGTTATCCGAGCTGTCCCAAAGGGCGCTCGGCGTCCTCCGTGGGGCTTTCCATAGGATAAGACCTGGGTTACAAACAAGCCCACCATCTGGTCCAATGCCCGCCTCGGTAGCGTAGATGGTAGCATGTTTGCCTCACGTTCAAGAGGTCCCGAGTTCGAATCTCGGTCAGGGTGAGTTACCTGGATAAGGTTTTTCCGGGGTTTTCCCTTATCCTGAAAGACGAATGTCGGGTAACTCTAAGCTCCATGGACCCTGGACTGATTTGAGCATCATTTCATCCAATTCATTCACCGTCCGATATAACTTAGCGTTGGGGCGGACGTAAATTAAAAAAAAAAACATCTGGTCCAAGGACACAAGACGGGATGGAAGTGGATACGCCACTTACGCGCGCCAACACCAAAGGTGAAGGCTACCGATATGACCTCGGTGGGGCCGCCTGGCGATCTAGCACACCTACTAGCTTTGCAGGCTAGTACCCGGGAGAATTAATGGCTTCCCTCAACCCCGTCCTTAGACGTACCCGATTCCCACGGGTATCGGGAACCACTGCCCCCTCGAGACCATCCCAATCCGAACAACTCCCGAAGGAGGGGCTCAAATGTTCGGCCCAAGGTTCCTCTAGTAATTCAGAGGTACCACGATTGCTAAGGGTCCGCAGCGCCCGCGCCACGGCAGCTGAAGGGGACGGATCCCCTCCATCGCCTGATGGGAAGACGCAGAGGGAGCAGTTGGTACTTCCCTGAAGTAAGGTCCCGGTAGTCTTGGAGGAAGTGCACGCCGGTACTTCAGGACACCTGGGAGCAAACCGGACGATTGACAAACTCCGACAGCGCTACTACTGGCTGAGGCTCCGAGCAGATGCTGAGAGGTGATGCCGTCAATGTCACGCGTGCTCAGCGAGTCGCGACCCCCAGACTAGGAGCCGGGGTCGCATGCAGCAGTACAACGTCGGAGCGCCATTCGAAAGAATCGCCGTCGACATAGCTGGACCATTTCCCGTGTCCGACCGAGGCAACAAGTACCTGATGGTGGTCGTGGACTACTTCACCAAGTGGCCGGAAGTGTATGCCATTCCGAACCAGGAGGCGAAGACAATCACGGACTGCCTTGTGTTCTGCCGATTTGGGGTGCCATTAGAGCTCCACAGCGACCAGGACACTAATTTTGAATCCAACCTGATGAAGGAGGCACTAGAGCGGCTTGGGATAAACAAGACCCGCACCACACCCCTACATCCACAGTCGGACGGTATGGTCGAAAGATACATCAAGACCATAGAGGAATACCTGAGGAAGGTCGTGGCCAGCCATCAGCGAGACTGGGACATGTTCGGCGGAGAGTTACGCCTCCCCTGTGATCTGGCTTTTGGAAGCCCCCGGACGCAAAACAGCCAGCAACCGAGTATGTGGAGAACCTAGTGCACCATCTCCACGACATGCATGAGGTGGCTCGTCAGAACATCCAGAAGGCGAGTGACCGCATGAAGAGCCGATACGACAGGCAGGCCAACAGCCAAGGGTTCCAGCAGGGTGACCTAGTCTGGTTGTACCGCCCTACTCGGACCAAGGGACGCTGCCCGAAGCTCCAACAACCATGGCAAGGACCATACCGGGTAGTGAAGATGGGTATGAGGGCGCTCAACTACGGCGGTCATCAGCGGGGTAGTGAAGAGGATTAACGACATGGTCTACCGCATCGAAAAGGTGCCCCGAGGTAAGATGCTGGTGGTACACTTGGATCGTCTGGCCCGCTACGATGGTGCTCTTCGGGACGACCAGCCTTGAGGAGGGAGCAGTGTCACGAACCCGATCGCGATAAGGCGGCTTGGCACACAATAGACGGATAGGTGTCACGGAGATAACGAGCTTGCATAAACAGATAACGCCGGGAAGCAAGATAACTGAGGCAAAGGCCTCGCCAGCGTAGATTAAGTTACGTTTCTCGAAGGTGATAGAATGTTCGAATTATGTAATTAGATGCCTTGTTTTCCAGAGACTTCTAGTGATTGACAGAACAGTCTGGTAATCATGAGTGGAGATATAAAAGGGATTGTGACACGCCAGCAGACAGTTATAGCTATGAAGCAGTTGTGTAACAGTCAGTGTTGTTGTAACGAGAGCTAATGTAATCAGCTGCAAGTGTTTGTTATTGTCCTCGACCTTGGAAGATTGTGCGATGTAATGTTGTTACATGAGAATTGGACAGCGTATTGCTACGGAAATAAAGGAGATTTTTAATTTCTGCAACTCGGCCTTTTAATTCTACGAACCCACAAAGTTACAGTATTTTAATTATACGACAATATCTGTCATTTTAACTTACTGTGGAGCCATTTATGAAATTTTCTATAAATGTAGAACTATTTCGCCTAGGGAATCGCAAAATAGTATGTGTTTAGCGAATTTGTTGTAGCATGTGTAGCGATGATTGTCATTTTGTTATAGTGCATTTTAGGAGCCATTTTCTAAAATTGTGTATTTTTAAGTGTTTACTTTAGTGTTTACTTTTAAGTGCCTATTTTACACATTTTTAGTGCCTATAAATCCGTTTCCTAGTCATGCAGTTACACCTGTTTTGCAGTAATGAGTTGCATTCTACGATGAACCTTGCCCTTGCTAGTAGCGCTGCGTTGTATAGCCATACCTGGCCGCTCTTAAAGTCTATTTAGTTAACTCATGTGCACGTCGACCGCTGTCTTTGACGAACCCTTATAGGTAATCGTTTTACAACACAAACCCTCCTTCTCCCAGACCTTTCTGCAAGGTTACCATCTTTCTCGATACTTCATGGGTATCGTACGAGGTTTCGTCTAAATAAATTATCTTATGTCCATTACTGCGAAACTTCCTTAGTTTTGACGATATATATATATATATATATATATATATATATATATATATATATATATATATATATATATATATATATTTTGTACTGCGAAACTTCCTTAGTTCTGAAATATTTATATCGCCAAGCTACAATGCTACTGGATTCCATAGTAACCCTTATCTTATTCAAAGTGCGGTATTTGAAACCCAGCTCCTTTTGAAGGCCGCGCAAAGTGCAGTGCCCATAAGAAAAATCACAAATTTCTTGCAAATGTGCAACCAATTCGTCTAAGGTGGACGCTCTACCTTTTGCATAGAATCTATAAATTTCTCGACGAATTAAAGTCACATGTGAAATTATCTACTTTAGAGAAATGTTTCCTTTTGTTTTCACACTTGATCGGCGTCTTTCATATTCCTATCGTCACAATATGTCTTACTGTATTTCTGTGAATACCCAGAATTTATCAGGTACATTACATGACCCTTTACCAAGATTATTTTTAGCACATATTTATATGTGTTCAAAACAAGCGCTTGTCTTTGCTTAGAAACAGTTCCCGTTATAACTTTGTTTTTTGAGGCTTCTCTAGTAACATAACTCGGCCCAGTTATTCACACTATTGTCATCACTTTGATTATTTTCACTTGACTGAAAGTTATCTACTACTTCATTTGCATTTACCAGTGCATTTCGCTCCCACGGTCTCCACATCGTGACACATAACGAATTTCTGCACGTAATGAAACAGATCAACTGAAAGCTGGAACTTTGGCAACTGAGACTCCACGTGGACTAAACATGCGACTGTCACTTCGAGAAAATCAGAGTTGATACTGGTCCTCAACGACAGTGTTCCATTTCTGAAGTGTGGAGATAGATTTATGACGGTCATTAGCGAGCGGGAGGGTAGTTTCCTTTGAGGGGCAAACTGCACTCGCGTTCACTAGAAAGACTTTACAGTGCTCAAGAAAATCGGTACGAACTTCCTAGCTCTGTGTCATGGCACAACTTACAGAAAGACAACGATCGGATATGGTGATAGGAGGAGAACTCAAGAAGAGGTTTGTGTCTTATTTAATGAAATGTATCCAGAATAAAGGATTACTCATTCTACTGTAAGCAAAATGTTAAAGAAAAAAAATCCAATGAAACTAAAATGTTAAAAATAACAGTTCAAAAAAGCATCTATTTATACGTTCCGATACCTGCGGACCAAAAAAAGAAGTGTCATTAAAAAAAGTTACTCCCTATTTACAGTTATAGTGATATGAAAACGTGTTGATATCTCACAGCTTCTCTAAAAACAAAGTTATACGCTTCTTCCATACTTTTTACTCACCTCGAATACAATTTTTCACGGCTTTTAAAGGAAAGAACTGAACAATAGTGATTTGATTTTTGCAGAGTAAATAAACTTATCCCTGATTATAAACTGATAAATCATGTGATTTATCATATGTATCATGTGAATTCTACAGGCTAACAGGAAGTAAACGGCTCTGTTGGCAAAGCAATACCTTTAGGACATCATGTCAGTACATTTGAATTCGGAGTAAGCTTCGGTTTTTGTATATTTGCGTGTTTTATTCCTTATTAGTTAATGTGAAAAAGTCCAGTTTGCAGAAATTCCAAAATGATCTTTATTGCCGTAGAAACACACTTCGGTCAACCCTTACATTAGCAGAATTACGTAACATACACAAAAACAATCTTCAAAGTCGTTGACTACAAACAAGAGTTCACTTTCAAAACACAGTTGCAAGCACACGACTGTCTACTGGCCAGTCGCAACTTCATTATATACCTTTACTAACACTTCTAGAAATGAATCGAATGTTCTGCAACAAACAAGACGGCACCAGACGAAACACGAACCTCACAGTCATCTATCTGTTTCGGCAACCCTTTTATCTCCGCGTTGCACTATCTGTCCCTTTGTGCACGCCGGCCCCACTATCGCAATAATGGCTCGCCACATTAAATATAACTATGTAAGTAATTAATTTATTCTATATTATACGGAGTTTATTATGGAACTTTTATATTACATATGGGCCCCATTAATTCCAATCTGTGGCATTTCTTATGTCAATCCTGTGTCTGAGAAAACAGAATGCATCCAATTCTCACGGCTTTTCTTTTTTAGTGGAGTTATTGGTCTCTGTCAGAGGATTGCAGGCAATCTTTGAATTCTGTTTCAGAGAATCACTGGACCCGCCCACACATAATTTTTTTTTTTTTTAATTGACCATCAACTTGCGAAGTCATGTTTTTGTAGACAACAGCGCGATACCTTCTCAAAGGCCCTGAAATTGATAGCAATCGATGTCATCTGTTGCATTTCGGACATCTAAATAAACTAGCTTTTGTGTATTGTGTGCTAACCTCCCGAAAACTTGTTTCCTTTCAATTTTTGTAAAAAGGATTTAGCACTAAGAATGACAAGTCTACCGTAACTGGTGAACCACAATAATGGGGGATCTCTGCACCTGTGCACAATGACAACCCACCGCATACCGCATGGGGTCGACCCTGTGGCCGACTTCTGCCTTTAGTTCATGGATTTAACAATACAGCGATTGAATATAGTTGGAATACAATGCTTCTACAATGTACATACACTTGCTAGAGGAATTAAAATTGAACACAGTTGGAAATCAACACCATTCTTTTACTTTCAATGTCTAGGACCAATGCATGGTTCCATCAATTAATACTGTCACCCTGGCGGCAGACTGGCGATGCCGATAAATAAATGATGGCCGGTGGAGGTTCGGGAAACTTCGGGGCCGATCGTTACCGGAAGCGAGAGACAGTTGAGTGTTTTTGTTTGTTTTTTGTTTTTGTTTTGAAAAATAAACAGTTATGAGGTTGCTAGCAAATTGTAATGTGAAGAATGTATCTGCTACGAAAATAAAGTGTAGTTTTTGTGTTTTGTAACCTCGTCTTGCTATTTCACGAACCCACAAACTCACAACTGGTGTCAGAAGTGGGATATACGACAGTGGAAGCTGCATTGGAAAAGATTTTAGAGAAAATGGAAGAAATGAAGACGGCAAATGAAAACCTCAATGCAAAAACGGAAGCGGCAAATAACAACTTGGCCACGACAATGACCGCAAAGATGGCCGTACTAACCACAGAAATGAGGGCAGCGAACGACAGCCTGGCCACGGAGATGAAAGCGGCAAACGAGGCCCTGGCCGTGAAGTTTGAAGAACAGTTGGCCGGCGTGAGGGATAACGTGACGGAGCTGGGCAAGCGGATGGGCCAAGTGGACGAGCGCGTCGAGGACCTGGCGAGCCGCGTTGACGACCTGGAAGGAAAGGCCGACACCAGCGTCAAATCCCTGAACGCCATAGTAGAGGACGTCGTCGGCAGGAAACTGAAGGATTTGAAGGCCGACGCGCCGGGACGTGACACATCTGCGCGCGTCAAACCGCCGAAATATGACGGCGCGTCAACATTTGAGGTCTTCCGCCGCCAGTTCGACACAGTGGCCAAGCACAACAGATGGTCACCGGAGGAGGAGGCCACACAGCTAATAGCCAGCCTCCAGGGACGGGCCGCGGAAGTCCTAAACGCGGTGCAGACAACGGCGGCGCCCAAGGACATCTGGGAGTCCCTGGAGAATCGTTTCGGGAACCACCGCTTAGCCGCAGCGTACCGCAGCCAACTAAAGGCAAGGTCACAGCAGCCGGAGGAGACGCTGCAGGAGTTCGCCATAGCGATTGAGCAGCTAGCTGGCAAGGCCTTGGTTGACCTGCCACTGGAGTTCGTATCCCGGGAAGCCGCTTACAACTTTGTCGACGGGGTACGGGACACGGAGATTCGTCAGCGCCTAATGCTCGGCGATTATAAAACCATCCACGAGGCGCTGACAGCGGCATTAAGGATGGAGGCGGCCAAGGTAGCATCTATCCCGACGTCGAGAACAAGGAGTGTCCGCTACGCCGGAGACAGAAGACCAGCTGAGGGACGCCGGCGAACACCTAGTGGCCTGTGTTGGGGGTGTGGACAGCCCGGACACCTGCAGAGAGACTGCCCACACCAGGAAGGGCAGCGGGAAGAACGAGTAAGGTCCGGCGTGGAGAGGGACATGTCGGCGCCATCACCACCATCCCCTCGAGTGACGCTGCGCGCCGTCAGCCGGTGTATGGATGACAGCCTCATCGCGGACGGCTGGGTAGGAGGAAAGCCATGCCGCGTGCTAGTGGACACTGGGGCAGCCATGACCATCATCAGACCTGACGTGGCGAATGGTTTGCCGACGAGGAAGCCGAGCCGACCATACCAGCTTGTGTTGGCATCGGGCGACACCATGCCTGTGGAGGAGGCCCTGCTGGAGCTGACCTTGGGACGGAGTGCCGTGCGTCTGTGGGTGTTCGTCGCGAAGGTGGCTGAGGAGGTGATTCTGGGACTGGATGCCCTCAGGAGCCACGAAGCGACGGTCGACGTCGGCAGGAAGGTCCTGAGGCTCAACGGAGAAGAGGTTATACTCCGTCAACCAGAAGAGCGCCTAGGAATTTGCAGGGTCATCTTGAACGAAGACGTGGTTGTCCCCGCGAGGAGCGAGGTGATGGTAACGACGCGACCGGAAGGCCAGACAGCTCGTTGGGTCCAGAGGCAGCAGGAGTACGACTTCACCTCGGAACATCGCAGAGGGAAGAGTCACGGTAACGCGGACGCTATGTTCCGAAGAACCTGTCCGGAAGAGTGCGGCCAATGCACAAGAGTGGAGGGGAAGGAGTGTGCCGCAGCAGTTCGAGTAGTCACGGCAGTGCCTGCGGATGGCTGGGATAGCGCAGGCCTGAGGAGGGAGCAGCTGGCGGACGCAGACTTGGGGCCACTCTTGAGGGATGTGGAGAACCTGGTGGACCACCTCCACGACATGCACGAGATGGCTCGCCAGAACATCCAGAAGGCGAGCGACCGCATGAAAACCCGATACGACAGGCAAGCCAACAGCCAAGGGTTCCAGCAAGGTGGCCTGGTCTGGTTGTACCGCCCGACCCGGACCAAGGGACGCTGCCCGAAGCTTCAGCAGCCATGGCAAGGACCGTACCGTGTGGTGAAGAGGATTAACAACGTGGTCTACCGCATCCAGAAGGTGCCCCGAGGAAAGATGTTGGTGGTACACCTAGATCGCCTGGCCCGCTACGAAGGCGCTGTTCGGGACGACCAGCCTTGAGGAGGGAGCAGTGTCACCCTGGCGGCAGACTGGCGATGCCGATAAATAAATGATGGCCGGTGGAGGTTCGGGAAACTTCGGGGCCGATCGTTACCGGAAGCGAGAGACAGTTGAGTGTTTTTTTTTTTTTTTTTTTTTGTGAAAAATAAACAGTTTTGAGGTTGCTAGCAAATTGTAATGTGAAGAATGTATTTGCTACGAAAATGAAGTGTAGTTTTTGTGTTTTGTAACCTCGTCTTGTTATTTCACGAACCCACAAAGTCACAATACTAATTAAAAAAAAAAAAAAGAAACATTTGAAGTAAATGGCCTACGGGTTAAGAGCGAAGAGTACTTAATCTTTAGAATAAAATGAAATTGAGCGGGAAATAAAAAAATAACTTCAACAGTTAATAGCCATTGCATCTAGGTTCAAATCTGAATATAAATAGTTTAGGCATGAAACAAAAAAGTAAACTGAAAAGAAAATATGCTTACAATGAAAGTAGAATAAATCTGAGAAATGATTACCAAAAAGCATGTTTAAAAGGCAATGAAATGCATGCACATACACATTCTAAACTCCTCATCAGTATCAGAATACGTGGGCATATCCTCAGCATATTTCTAGTTTTAATACACTCAAGTTCACTGGCATATTTTATAGATTTTGTGGATATGTGTGAGTCAGGTTAGGTAAAGATGGGTCAGGTCTTCATCCTAAGGCCTCAGAACAGTTTCGATATCTGCATAATTAACAAAAGGTACAGAAGCAGATTTTGAAAGTGCATATGAGGGACAGAAGAGACCTCAGGCTAGGTAAGGTTTGGGTAAGATAGCTTATGGCCAATTAGAATAGTGAAACATAAGAACAGGACTTAGCTGTAGGACTTAGAGGGTAGGTATTGAGGTAACTATCTGGAGGCTCTAGGGTTAAAAGTATTAGGGTACATAGCTAAAGGTTGTGGCCAGGAAGTTGAAAGCTGTAGAATTTAGAGGTTAGGTGTTGAGGTATGATCTATGAGTGCTCTAGGCTTAAGAGTTGCAGGGTTTCACAGGTAAGACTGTTGGTCAGGGGGGTTAAAAGCTGTAGGATTTGGAGGGACAGGTATTGAGGTATGATCTGGGGCTCTTGGGTTAAAAGTTTTAGGGTACATAGCTAAAGACTGTGGCCAGGAGGTTGAAAGCTGTAGGATTTAGAGGTGAGGTCTAGAGGTATGATCTATTAGGGCTTAAGGCTTAAGAGTTGCAGGGGTTCACAGGTAAGGCTGTTGGTCTGAGGGGTTGATAGCTGTAGGATTTAGAGGTTAGGTCTTGAGGTATGATCTATGAGGGCTCTAGACTTAAGAGCTGCAGGGGTTCACAGGAAAGGCTGTTGGTCTGAGGGGTTGATAGCTGTATGATTTAGAGGTTAGGTCTTGAGGTATGATCTATTAGGGCTTTAGGCTTATGAGTTGCAGGGGTTCACTGGAAAGGCTGTTGGTCTGAGGGGTTGATAGCTGTAGGATTTAGAGGTTATGTCTTCAGGTATGATCTATTAGGGCTTTAGGCTTATGAGTTGCAGGGGTTCACAGGAAAGGTTGTTGGTCTGAGGGGTTGATAGCTGTAGGATTTAGAGGTGAGGTCTTGAGGTATGATCTATTAGGGCTTTAAGCTTATAAGTTGCAGGGGTTCACAGGAAAGGCTGTTGGTCTGAGGGGTTAATAGCTACAGGACTTAGAGGTTAGGTATTGAGGTATTATCTGTGAGGCCTCTTGGCTTAAGAGTTGTCGGGTTTCACAAGTAAGGCTGTTGGTCTGAGGGGTTAATAGATACAGGACTTTGAGGTTAGGTATTGAGGTATGATCTGTGAGGGCTCTAGGCTTATGAGTTGTCGGGTTTCACAAGTAAGGCTGTTGGTCTGAGGGGTTGATAGCTGTAGGATTTAGAGGTTATGTCTTCAGGTATGATCTATTAGGGCTTTAGGCTTATGAGTTGCAGGGGTTCACAGGAAAGGTTGTTGGTCTGAGGGGTTGATAGCTGTAGGATTTAGAGGTGAAGTCTTGAGGTATGATCTATTAGGGCTTTAAGCTTATAAGTTGCAGGGGTTCACAGGAAAGGCTGTTGGTCTGAGGGGTTAATAGCTACAGGACTTAGAGGTTAGGTATTGAGGTATTATCTGTGAGGCCTCTTGGCTTAAGAGTTGTCGGGTTTCACAAGTAAGGCTGTTGGTCTGAGGGGTTAATAGATACAGGACTTTGAGGTTAGGTATTGAGGTATGATCTGTGAGGGCTCTAGGCTTATGAGTTGTCGGGTTTCACAAGTAAGGCTGTTGGTCTGAGGGGTTAATAGCTACAGGACTTAGAGGTTAGGTATTGAGGTATGATCTGTGAGGGCACTAGGCTTAAGAGTTGCAGGGGTTCACAGGTAAGGCTGTTGGTCTGGGGGTTAAAAGCTATAGGATTTAGAGGATAGGTATTGAGGTAACTATCGAGGTAACTATCTGGAAGCTCTAGGGGTAAAAGTTGTAGGGT
Source organism: Mantis religiosa (assembly GCA_030765055.1). NCBI lineage: Eukaryota > Metazoa > Arthropoda > Insecta > Mantodea > Mantidae > Mantis > Mantis religiosa. The sequence goes on from CM060956.1 coordinate 425,956, forward strand.
ACATAGCTAAAGGCTGTGGTCAGGAGGTTGAAAGCTGTAAGATTTAGAGGTTAGGTATTGAGGTATGATCTGGAGGCTCTAGGGTTAAGAGTTACAGGTTTTCATAGGCAAAGACTGTTGGTCAAGGGGATAAAAGCTGTAGGATTTAGAGGGTATGCATTGAGGTATGATCTGGAGGCTCAAGGATTATGAGTTGTAGGTTTTCACAGGTAAAGGCTGTTTGTGAGAAGGCTAAAAGGCTACGGAGTCTTATGGCTATATCGTATGGACTTGAGGGCAGGTCTCTTTGTATTGTAATATTTCTGTCCTAGTGGCATAATAAGCTGAAATGGGGTTCCTGAAAGCATAAAGAAGCACTGAAAAATGGAACTATAACAAGAAAGACCTTAAACTATACGAAAACAGAAGCATATACATAAAGATCACTAATCAGCATATATACCTCTAGCAGTAACTAAGATAGTCCTACCAGTTCCAGCATCAGTATGCCTCAAGAATTTCTATACCTGTACGTACAAGCAGTTAGCCTGATACACAACAACTGAGCCTAAAAGATATGGGAAAGATGGAGAAAACATGCTTTGGATATGATGAGTAGATAAGAAAAGAACACCTTAAGGAAGAGAACAGATGCCAATAGCGAAAACAAGAAGGGTTAAAGAATGATAAAAGAAATTCTGAGAGTGAGCTTTCATTGGATAACATTGAAACAATAACAATGCATTCTGGTTCATCTAATTATGGAAAAGCACAATCACCGCTACATCATGATGGAGTGGGTTGCTGTGATGTAATACCCCTTGGAGAAGATATAGGACCATTGCTAAGTGAAGGTGGAAAACGTGCAGCCATTACAGATTCATTGGATGAATATAAAAGTATCAGCCAGCAGTATTTAGTCCCAGGAGCTGAAAATAATCATGGCTCTAAGTGTAATGTACGTACGTAACCTTGGATACTCACCATCACCCGAATGAACTTGTAAATCGACTAAGGCTGCTAATGTTCTCACAGACATATACTGGATCCAATACTCATGAAGATGAAATTTGGTTAATTATTCAAGAATTGAACGATGCCTTTTAAAAACCATTACCAAGTCATCATGTATAAGCCAGTGTCTCATGACCTGAAGCCATTAATTTAATTTCAAAACGGATTCTTGTAAATGATTTGATATTAAGGATTCAATCGAATAAAAAAAAAGGATTTATAAGTTTAAATTATTTTATTTTTAATTTAATGTCACTGAACATTTCCAGTACCATCATTGTCCCTATGTCCTACATTTCATTACACGAGTTAAGTTCATTAATGTCTTTGAAGGGCGAGAGTTTGACAAAAATATTGTCATCCAATTATTGGCAGGCACGACCAACTGGAGCTGGGTAGGGGACAGGAGGCATTGAGACCACGCTCACCCATTTATCTTGTAGCGCTAACATAGGGGATGGTTAGGAAAGTGTCACTAGGCACTGTACGGGTGAGTGTGGAGTGCACCTGTGCCAGACGAACTGGTGGATTGTAATTGTGTGTGCTACGTAATTCTATGTAATCGGCAAGTGTTCCAACTGTAATTCGGTGGAAATAAAGAACATTTTGAGTTTGTGCAATTGGACTTTTAATTTCACGAACCCACAGTCACAACTGGTGTCAGAAGTGGGACATTACAGCGATGGAGGCTGCATTGGCACAGATTTTAGAAAGGTTGGAGACGGCAAATAACAACTTGGCCGCGAAGATAAACGAATTAACAACGAAGACGGAGACGGCAAACAACAACCCGGCAGCGGAACTGAAAGAAATAAAGACGGCGAATGACAACCTCGCTGCGAAAACAGAAGCGGCGATATAGTGACCTGGCCGCAAAGTTGGAGACGACAAATCACACTCAGACTGCAAAGATGGCCGAACTGACCACGGAATTGAAGGCTGTGAACGAGGCCCTCGCCGAAAAATTTGCAGAGCAATTGACCGGCGTGAGGGATGACGTCGCGGAGCTGGGCAAGCGGATGGATCAAGTGGACGAGCGCATTAACGACCTAGAGGGAAAGGCCGGCAATAACATCAAAGACCTGGCAAACCGCGTTAACAACCTGGAGGGAAAGGCCGACAGCAGCGTCAAGTCCCTGAACGCCATGGTGAAGGACGTCGTCGGCAGGAGGTTGAAGGATTTGAAGGCCAAAGCCCCGGGACGCGACAAACCTCCCAAGTACGACAGCGCGTCAACTTTCGAGGTCTTCCGCCGCCAGTTCGACACGGTGGCCAGGCATAACAAGTGGTCACCGGAGGAAGAGGCCGCACAGCTAATAGCCAGCCTCCAGGGACGGGCCGCAGAAGTCCTAAACACGGTCCAGACAGCGGCGGCTCCCAAGGATATCTAGGAGAACCTGGATAACTGATTCGGGAACCACCGCCTAGCAAAAGCCTACCGCAGTCAGCTGAAGACAAGGTCGCAACAGCCAGGAGAGACACTGCAGGAGTTCGCCCTGGCGATTGAGCAGCTGGCTAGCTAGGCCTTGGTTGACCTTCCACCGGAGTTCGTATTCGGGGAAGCCGCCTACGCCTTTTGTCGACGGGGTACGAGACACCCAGATACGTCAGCATCTAATGCTCGACGACTACACAACCATCCAAGAGCTGACGGCAGCACTGAGGATGAAGGCGGCCAAGCTGACGGCTACCCCGATGACCAGAACTAGGAGTATCCGCTACACGGGAGACCGAAGGGCAGCCGAGGGACGCCGGCGAAGACCTAGTGGCAAGTGTTGGGGATGTGGACAACCGGAACACCTAGAGCAGAATTGAAAACACCAGGAAGAAAAGCCGGAAGAACGAGTAAGGCCCGGCGTGGCGAGGAGCACGTCGGCGCCGTCCACACCATATCCACGAGTGACACTGCGTGCCGTCAGCCGGCAGATTGATGACAGCCTCATCGCGGATGGTTGGGCGAGAGGGAAGCCGTGCCGCGTGCTGGTGGACACCGGGGCAGTCGTGACCATCATCAGACCGGACATACCCAAGGGTTTGCCATCCAGGAAACCAAGCCGACCATACCAGCTGATGACGGCATCGGGCGACACCTTGCCTGTGGAGGAGGTGCTGCTGAAGCTGACCTTGGGACGGAGTGCCGTGCGTCTGTGGGTGTTCGTCATGAAGGTGGCTGAGGTGATTATGGGACTGGATGCCTTAAGGAGCCAGGAGGCGACGGTCGATGTCGGCAGGAAGGTCCCACGGCTCAACGGAGAAGAGGTTATACTCCGTGAACACGAAGAGCGCCTTGGAATTCAAATGGTCATCTTGAACGAAGACGTGGTTGCCCCGCGAGGAGCGAGGTGGTGGTGACGGCGCGACTGGAAGGCCAGAGAACCAGAAACATGATGCTAGACCAGAAGACGCCTATAAACGGACTATGTGTAGCCAGGGCATTGCTGCCGTGCCGAGAGGAGGTGCCAGTGAGACTGCTTAATCTAACGGACACCAATCACGACTTCCAGGCCGGGACGGAGTTGGGAACGTGCGAGCCCGTGGTAAACGTAACAGCAATCGACAAGACACAGGAGCCGGTGCCGACGCAAGACCTGGAGCCCCGGCTAGAAGGCTTACTGGAGAGGGCGGCCGACCACCTGCCTGCAGAACAGCTGGAGAAGGTTCGGCAACTGCTGAGACGATACCAGCGCATCTTCAGCCAAGGTAAGTGATTACGGCCACACGGACAAAGTGCTTCACCGCATCGACACCGGGGACGCCCGGTCTATTTGGCAACCACCTAGACGCGTTCCGCTGGCGAAGCAAGTGGCGGTACGAGACATACTGGATGACATTAGATCCAGGGGAGTGATTGAAGAGTCTGACAACATTTGGTGTTCCCCTGTAGTCTTGGTGACGAAGAAGGCGAGCTACGCTTCTGCGTAGACTACTGGAAGCTGAACGTTGTCACCCGGAAGGACTGTTTACCCTTAGCCCGGATTGACGACAACCTGGACACGCTAGCTGGTTCAAAGTGGTTCTCGACCCTGGACCTGAAGTCGAGCTACTGGCAGGTAGCTCTAGACCAAAGGGACAAGGAGCAGACAGCATTCCGGACAGGCCAAGGGCTCTGGCAGTTCACAGTTATGCCCTTTGGCCTCTGCAACGCACCAGCTACCTTCCAACGCCTCGTGGAGTCAGTGATGAGAGGACTGACTTACGACACCTGCCTGCTATACCTGGACGACATCATCATCGTCCGTAAGACTTTTGAAGACCATCTAGAGAATCTGGGTAAGGTGCTACACAGACTGCAGGCGACCAACTTGAAGCTGAACGCGAAGAAGTGCCAGCTCTTCCGCAAGGAAGTGAACTACTTGGGCCACATATTCTCAGCAAATGGAGTGGCCACAGACCAGGAGAAGACACAGGCTGAGAGAGATTTGCCTCGCCCAAAGGATAAGAAAGAGCTGCGCAGTTTCCTGGGGCTGTGCAGTTATAACCGACGTTTCATAAAGGGGTTCTCCAACATCGCCAAGCCCCTCACCCGCCTGACAGAAGAACATCGACCTTATGTGAGGACGGAGGACGCCGAAGATGCTTTCCAGCGCCTGAGGACACTGTGCAGTGCTCCTATTCTCGGATTTCCACAACCAGCGGGCGCCTTCATTGTAGACACCGACGCCAGCGACCACTGTATTGGAGGCGTCCTATCCCAAGTCCAGGACGGCCACGAGCGGGTGATAGCCTACTACAGCAAGACGCTATCCAAGGCAGAGAAGAACTACTGCGTCACCCGGCGAGAATTATTGGCGGTAGTAAAGACCTTGGAGCATTTCCACAAGTATCTGTACGGTCAGCCATTCCACCTGAGGACTGACCATTCCGCCCTAACCTGGCTATTGAGCTTTAAGAACCTGGAAGGCCAGACAGTACGTTGGGTCCAGAGGCTGCAGGAGTACGACTTCACCTCGGAACATCGCAGAGGCATGAGCCACGGTAACGCAGACGCTATGTCCTGAAGACCCTGTCTAGAACAATGCGGCTAGTGCACAAGAGTGGAAGAAAAGGAGCGTGCCGCAACAGTCCGAGTAGTCACGGCAGTTCCTGCGGATGGCTGGGGTAGCGCAGGCCTGAGGAGGGAGCAGCTGGCGGACGCAGACTTGGGGCCACTCTTGAGGGAAGTGGAGGCAGGGACAAGACCAACCTAGTAGGACATCACACCGAGGAACACCACCTACAAGTCGTACTGGGCCCAATGGGACTCGTTGAAGACCAGAGAGGGCGTGCTGTTCTGGGTATGGGAAGACGCAGAGAGAACAGTTGGCACTTCCCCGGAGTAAGGTCCCGGAAGTCTTGGAGGAAGTGCACGCCGGTACTTCAGGACACCTGGGAACGAACCCAACTATTGACAAACTATGGCAGCGCTACTACTGGCTGAGGCTCCGAGCAAACACTGAGAGACGGTGCCGTCAGTGTCACGTGTGCGCAGCCAGTCGCGGACCCAGACTAGGAGCCGGGGTCGCATGCAGCAGTACAACGTCGGAGCGCCATTCGAAAGGATCGCCGTTGACATAGCTGGACCGTTCCCAGTGTCCGACCATGGCAACAAGTACCTAACGGTGGTCGTGGCCTACTTCACCAAGTGGCCGGAGGTGTATGCCATCCCAAACCAAGAGGCAAAGACAATCACAGACTACTTTATGGAGCAAGTGTTCTGCCGATTTGGGGTGCCGTTAGAGTTGCACGGTGACCAGGGCACCAATTTTGAGTCCAACCTGATGAAGGAGGCAGTAGAAAGACTTGGCGTTAACAAGACCCGCACGACACCTCTACTTCCCCAGTCGGATGGCATGGTCGAAAGGTACATCAAGATCTTAGAGGAATACCTGAGGAATGTCGTGGCCACCCATCAGCGAAACTGGGACGTCAAGGTGCCACTGTTCCTGCTGGCCTACCGCTCGTCAACACACGACACCACGAGGAGGACGCCAGCCAGCTTAATGTTCGGCCGACAGTTACGCCTCCCTTGTGACCTGCTTTTGAAAGCCCTCCGGAAGCGTAACAGCCCTCAACCGAGTATGTGGAGAACCAGGTGGACCACCTCCATATGCACAAGATGGCTCGCCAGAACATCCAGAAGACGAGCGACCGCATGAAGACCCTATACAACAGGCAAGCCAACAGCCAAGGGTTCCAGCAAGGTGACCTGGTCTGGTTGTACCGCCCTACCCGGACCAAGAGACGCTGCCCGAAGCTCCAGCATCCATGGCAAGGACCGTACCATGTGGTGAAAAGGATTAACGACATGGTCTACCACATCCAGAAAGTGCCCCGAGAAAAGATGGTACACCTGGACCGCCACGATGGTTCTATTCGGGACGACCAGCTTTGAGGAGGGCGCAGTGTCATCCAATTATCGGAAGGCACGACCAACTGGAGCTGGGTAGGGGACAGGAGGCATTGAGACCACGCCCACCCATTTATCTTGTAGCGCTAACATAGGGGATGGTTAGGAAAGTGTCACTAGGCACTGTACCGTCTCTTTCCCCTTCCCCTGACGTCTCGAACAATCGGAATGATGTTTGGAGCCGCGAAACTTCCAGAAACAGCGATCTTCCTATATAAGGGCTGCAGTAGACGACTCAGGCAGTTCTTGGTGAGCAGCTGTGAAGAGCGCAGTGCTAGCGAACGGACTGGAAGGCTGCGTACGTGTATCAGAGGAGTTGTACGTAATTGTGAGTGTGGAGTGCACCTGTGCCAGACGAACTGGTGGATTGTAATTGTGTGCGCTACCTAATTCTATGTAATCGGCAAGTGTTCCAACTGTAATTCGGTGGAAATAACATTTTGAGTTTGTGCAATAAGACTTTTAATTTCACGAACCCACAAAGTCACAATACATTAATGAAGTAACCCTATTCTCGAATACTCTGAAGGTACAATCATGAATCAGCTCCCCCACCACTCTCACAATTGCAGGAACGATTATGTTTCAAGCAGACCTTCACTCTATCATATGTAACGATTAGTTCACATCAAAGCATTGAGATGAACAGAGAAACAGTATCTGTAATTGAAAGTGACACCCGAGTCTGGGAGAATTTGCAGTTATGAAGATATGCAAAAGCATTGGATGGAACATGACGAGGAAACATGTGATGGGAAAAATGCATCAAGTGATCTGCAATAATCCTTCAAATCCTAATGCAATTACATCTTATGTTCGATGTGGAATGAATTGCCATGTGTATCGCAGGTAAGTAGAATTAAAAGTAATGAATGTTTATGTGAAAGTGTTATGTGATAGATAACTAATGACAAAAAAATATATGTATGACTGAAAATCCACCAGTGGAGACATTGTATCGAAGTCCAACCAGAATCAAGGTTAAGATGTGTGCTGGTCGTACAAGGATCGTGCATTTAAGGATGTAGCTACATTCACCCTGGATGTCACCGCATCGAAACCCAATGAAGAACATAAAAAAGTGAGTATAAAATATGATTTTTATGTTAACAAGAATAGCAAATATTCTCTATGTTGAAACATAGCTTATGTCCACAGATCCTGTAAGAAAGCAGAGAAGAAAAAGTGCAAGTCGCGGATTGTCAAAGCCAAGAAGGCATACAATCAAGACAGTTTCATTATAATGTTCGAATCCTTCACCCCTTCGCAGAAGAAGTTGTTACAAGAAGCAATGGTAAATAGTGTGTGTCAGAAAAATGATGATGAAGATGTAGATAACTCAATAAAAAGATGATGTAAAATTTTTAATTTATGTTCTTTATTTAAAATACATTCCTCAAAAATCCCTATCAAATCATGGGTATGGATAGCTGTCACTATTGTGGTATAATTTGAAATTATTGATCATATAGTGAACAACCTCAGATCATTCCTTTGTAGAAAATTACACATTCTTGCAGTCTGCGGTCTGACTAAAACAGAGCATGGAGCTAAAGGGTAGAAGGGTTGTATTATGACCTTGAGGTATAATCTTAGGGCTTGAGGTTAAAGTAAAGAATGATGAAAGCTAGTCCAATTGCCTTTATTTTACTGTAGTTGTTTTCCTAAAGTTGATTCATATAAAATCTAGAATGAATATGTCTTGAGGGTGTACCTATGTAACTTGATTCAAGAATATTCATGGATTATTTAATCAGAACAAGTTTCTAAATAAATTTTTCCTTAAGGTAGAGGATATTAATAATAAGCAGAGCCATAACTTTAATATCTGTGTTAGAATAAAGGGAAGAAAGCATGGGTAGCCAAAAAAAAAAAAAAAAAAAAAGATAAGAAAATCAGAACATCATTTTGTTTATTAAAATGAGACAAATTAGACTTTTACACATGTTAGTAATAAGACCTGAAATTTCAAGTAACTCAATGAAAAAATCCAATTAAAGGATATGCTCTTAGAGTCAATTATTTAATATGTACATTGATAAACGTTCCTTTTAATTGATTATTCATAGCACTTTTTTTCATCATATTATCAATTTACTGTACAAGGTAAAATTTCGTTGTCAATACTCGAAAGTAGAAAAATGTTTTCTTGAATTATCTGTAGTGTTTCTGGTGTGATGACATGATTTCTCTGCATCCAGAAGATACCATAGTAATGTACAGAGGAAATCCATTAACAGTCTGTAAAAAAACAAAAATGAATAAATGCATTATAAACATAATTTACAAAGAGAGCTAATGCGTTAACTGAAAAGAATTGATTGTTAGATAAAAAATTACTCAAGGAATTTCACTCTGGAAATTTAACATTGATAAATTTGTGAAATATTCTAGAACACTTGAAAAAATTCTTGAGATATTCTGGATTAGCCTATGATTCAGAGAACAAATATGCTTTGGATATTTCCTTACCGCATTCCATGAGCTCATCAACCAAATCTCCATCCCCCCCTCTCTCTCATGCTTGTGTGTGTGTGTGTGTGTGTGTGTGTGTGTGTGTGTGTGTGTGTGTGTGTGTGTGTGTGTGCGTGCATGTGTGTGTGTCAATACTTAAAGTATATGGGATAATATCTAATTAACTGTATGGGGTAGTGTCTAATTTTATTACTGTATATATTTAAAAGTGGGGAGAGCTCTGGGATATTTGGGGATTGTTCATTAGAAAAATTAAGTCGCTGTCTTGCGTGATGAGTGTATCGTCTATCTGGGCGAGGGACTATGAAATGCGGAGATGGGTTTAAGTAAATTAATCGTACTGTGGAAGCTTGTGATAGTGGTGTGGAATCGTATTAGGTGTTAGGTGATGAGTGATTTGAGGATTCATCAAGAGATTGGTCATTCATTGGCGAGTGGTGGGAAACAGGTGGAGCATAATGAATGACCGATGGCCTAGCTTGTTCAACCATACCTGAAACAAGTGGATAATATTAATGAAAGAAGAAAGTTCAATTGAAACGAATACAACGGTATTATGGATAGTATGAAGACTTTCTTTACAAGGCATATTCATTATAAATATTTATTGAACTTCATATATTAAGGAAATCCTTTATTAGCTATTAAAATGAACGTTTCTTTATGTTATTACCTATTATATGTGAAGATGGATCACTCCTCGAAGAGGATTAACGATGTGGTCTACCGCATCCAGAAGGTGCCCCGAGGAAAGATGTTGGTAGTACACCTGGATCGTCTGGTCCGCTACGATGGTGCTGTTTGGGACGACCAGCACACAATACACAAAAGCTAGTTTTAGATGCCCTAAATGGCACAGACGACATCACGAGCCCATTGTTGATCGAGTCGGCGTAGGCGGCAGTGCGGTGTGTAATAAAAGCTAGCCGAAACGGTGGGGGGAAGGAGACGGATTTCTCGAGAGTTCGTCTTTGTTCTAGCCGCGTCTCGATTGTTTGAGAAAATTCTGGAATGTGAGTCATCTATAAAAAGGGAGCCCGCCCGCCACAGTGGGTCAGTCGGTAATTGAACTCATGTGCGTGAACAGCTGTGTTTGTGGTCGATGACTTCGCCAGTTGTATTGTGTATGACGTAATTGTGGACTTAAAGGTTGATAAAAGTGTGTTTCTACGGAAATAAACTGCAATTTTTAGCGTTTGTAACCTGGACTTTTAATTTCACCAACCCACAAAGTAACAATATGCTATCAATTTCAGGGCCTTTGAGAAGGTATTGCGCTGTTGTCTACAAAAATATGACTTCGCAAGTTGATGGTCAATTCAATAAACAAAAAAACAATTATGTGCACGAGGGTTCGACGATTCTTTGAAACAGAATTCAAAGATTGCCTGCAATCCTCTGACAGAGACCAATGTCAAACCTAATAACTCCACCAAAAAAGAAAAGCCGTGAGAATTGGATGCATTCTGGTTTCTCAGACACAGGGTTGACATAAGAAATGGCACAATCTTTGACATATTGGAATTAATGGGGCCCATTAATTATAAGAAAAATGTGACAACGAATCACACCTACAACTTTCACATGACAGCTTGCGGGGGTGGGGCAACCTTATAAGTGCGCGTCTATCATCGGGAGGGGGGTTCACATTCCAGGCATGTTACAACATGTCTCCCACCCTTTCCATTGTTGTGCAAATTAGGAATTTATTGTGCTCGTTCCCCCATGATACTACTACTGACAGTATATAAACGAAAACACTGAAGAGGGAAAATGTGTTCATCAAAGGTAAGCCCACATAACATAACTGGCATCGAGACGCCTTGATGGAAGAAGAAACAGAAAAAGTAGTCATTGATGTGGGTTTGGATAGTGTGATGAAGAGGAAGAAAAAGCATATACGAGGGTTGTTCAATAAAGAATGATTTTTTGTGACAGCGTACCTTTACTCATCCTTGTAATTTTGATGGTCCTCAAAATAGTCTTCCCTGAATGCAATGCACTTGTCCCAGCATTTCTGCCATTCTTGAGAGAAATGCTGGAAACCATTTTTTGAGAGATCTTTCAAAATCGCCTCCGCAGCCTTCAACACTGCTTCTGATGATGGATAATGCCTCCCACGAAGGTGTTTCTTCAAGTTAGGGAATAGAAAAAAGTCACATGGGGCTAAATCCGGACTATAGGAAGGGTGAGGGATGCACTTCACGTTGATTTTTGCAAGATATTCAGCAACAACATTGGCAATATGCGGCCACACATTATTGTGATGCAGCATCCAGCCTGCTTCACGGAAATGTGGTCTTTTGCGCCTGATATGGACTTGCAATGTTTTCAGGACATCCCTGTAGTATTGTCCAGTTACTGATGTGTGTGCAGGTATAACATGCTGATAAACCATTCCATGAATATCAAAGAATGAGATGACCATAACTTGACCAGCAGAAGCAACCACTTTTGCTCTTTTTGGGGGTTGGCGATGAAGGAGATTTCCACACTGAGCTTTGCTGTTTGCTCTCAGGATCAAAATGATGTAGTCAAGTTTCATCAGCAGTGATCATGTTTGAAACAAACTCCGGAACTACCTCTAACATCAACTTTAACTGCGTGTTACCTCCATTGCAGCGGTAGGCGATACTGAACATGTCTGGCCAAGCCTGGTTCTCACAGGAGGAAACCAGGAGTACCAACATTGAAACTACTACAGCCTATTTGCTTCACATTAAGCTAACAGAATATAATCAAATTTAATTATAGTGTGAAAAATACTGACCATAAAAAATTATGATCATTCTTTATTGAAAAGCCCTCGTACCTTAGTGATTTTATGGAATCTAGAGATGACAACGGCAGTTCTACAGACAACAACTGATTCCATCCTTCATGGCCACACAGCCAGTAGTTACAGATACAGCAAGTGAAACGGTATTTTAACTTAGAATTAAATAACTCATTATTGTTTTGCTCTTTAGCGTCTGCCTTTAATAGTGCCGTTAATTTTGTGACATGCTGTTTACCTCTCCTCCCAAAGGGCGTAAGCCTCCAATGTCCCAGGTAATACACTCTCAAAACATTAGAACAACCTCTCAAAGAAGCATGGTGTATCTATCACCTGTCAATCTGTATGCCTAAGTTGAAGCCCTTTTTACTGTTTTTCTTCACCTTTTTCTATTTATTTACTTATTTACTTCCTTGACATTCTTGATTGTGAAAGAAATGCAATACTGCACACCTCCATTTGTTATTACAGCTGCTGTCAAGTGTTACCATATAGAAGATGTCACCCTCGGCTAAACAACATTATATCGGAAGAGAACTTTGTGAGTCACATGATTAAGTTGGGCCACTGTAATGTTTCCGATTTGTAATATTTTGTTTTAGTTCTTCCGAGGATTTGTCTTGTAAACTTTGTATGTTAGATCGGGGGAGCCAGAGAGTCATACACCAACACTAATCACTCTATCTTCAAACACTTCCCTAATTTTATAGATGGACTCCTCTGCTGTAAAGGCAGTAGCAGAAACCATCCGCTTCTTCTGTCAGTTCATGATAAAATGTGGTCAAAGTGTAATTTCGGTAGTTCTCTGTTCGTAGAATATTGATCCGATTATACGTTTACAGCACACCAAACTAGAACTTTCCGATCATAATGAGGGATTTGTTGAATGTGATGTGAGTTTTCAGAGGTCCAGTGTTGACACGACCACTGAGGTGGAACCACGCCTCATCGGAACAGAACAGAAGTTGTGGAGGACAAATTTAACCGTCATTCACTGATGAAGGAAACCTACTGGGTGACCTTGTTTTAAAGCATGGACATATTTGTACACCTGCACTGTTTTAGTTGTTTTATGTACAGAAGATTCTGAAATTCCGACCTGTTGTACTAATTTGGGCTAGATTTGGTTGGTGAACGATCGTCTAACTTTTCTCTGTTTGCACTTTAGTATTTTGTTTGCCACACAGCCAGTGATTTCGAATTTCTTCACAGTCTGATGAATTGCAAATCTGGAAGAATGCAGCTCACCAAGGAACTTTTGAATATACTCTGTGCAAACATGGCTTAGTAATTCCCATGTATAACTAGACCGCTAACAAAATGCTGTTGGAGGTGTGGCTTACAAACACTGGAGTCTTCTAGCTTTCCACGTCTACCGTCATTTTAGGTTACCACGCGAGCTGCACTGGTCATGTTTCATTCACTGTTACATTCACTCTATTTCCTGCCTAATCACTGCGTTGTTCCTCAGGGTTTAAAGAGACTATGATTCGATCTATTTGTTGATCGATTGTAAGGTCATGTCTGAGGTAATTATTTTCTGTTAACTTTGAAAATCATAACAGTATTAAAATACACTCGTTTCGTGTGGTTTGCGCTTTGCGCATTCAGGAAGGGAGGGGTGGGAATCACGAGATGCTCGGATGGCGAGAAGGGGAGAAGGCTATGCTCGCGCACGCACAGTTTGCGGTCTACCTGTAGGTTGAGTATTTCATAAGCGCTAACGTCAGAACGGCAACTGGACTATAGGCGCTGTCGTCAGAGGTCCCACTGCTGCCTCTACTCCTCAGTCTGTTGCGCATATACCTGTCCTGTAGGGGAGGGAATCTGTCCCCTTCGGCTGCCGTGGTGCAGGCGCTGCGGACCCCTAGCACTCATGGTACCTTTGACTTTACTAGAGGAACCTCGGGTCGAACATTGGAACCCCTCCCTGAATGGGAGTTCGGATTGGGTTGGACTCGAGGGGTAGTGGTTCCCGATACCCGTGGGAGATCGGGTACGTCTCCGGACGGAGTTGAGGGAAGCCATAATACTCCCGGGTACTAGCCAGCATAGCTAGTAGAAGGTGTGCTAGTTCACCAGGCGGCCCTACCGAGGTCATATTGGTAGCCTTCCCATTTTGGAGTTGGTGCGCTAAATGGCGTATCCACTTCCATCCCGTCTTGAGTCCACAGGACCAGATGGAGGAGGTGCCAGGCGCCCTTTTGGGACAGCTCAGTAACTCCCAGGTCATTAGAGGGGGGCTCAGTCTACTCCGTGAGTATGTGCCCTGGTAGATACCCTCAAGTTTATATATTGTTATATATTGTTATATATATATATACCTTGTCCTTTAGTCTTCAATGGTGGAATTGACGTCAAAAATAGGCCGCACGGTGGCTCACACCAAGGCGTGCAGGCTTCGATCCCAAGCGACCGCATAGTGAGATTTGTGGTGCTGGGGTGGGTTTTCTCCGGGATCTCATTACACCGGTACTCCATCTTCATCTCATGTAACAGTGTCGCCGTCTGTGGTGCCATATGTAGTAAAAGCGAGTGTTAAACATTACACGTTTCATTTTGACGTACACCTATCACGTCTAGCGACATAGAACGCAGTTTTTCTTTGTCTTTAAACAAGAGTGTCCTATCTTTAAAGTTGAATAAAACACGTTCTATAAACGATAGAGGTTTATCTTTGTTTAACATAATTAATCAACATAACATTAATTAATGAACATAATGTCATTACGTGTGGAAGAGAAGATCAGTTAACTGACCGCCGCGACTTGGTTGGGTTGCAATATACAGTTAACCCAATTTTCAATGACAAGGTTCAACACCCGATGTTATTCATAAGATCATTTACTGTTCTTGGCTTGTTGGCACAAACTCGACATTTAACATAACCCCAAAGTAATCACATGTTGTCACATCACCACTTCTCCTTCAAAAGATCGAGCTTCAAGAGCAGTATGACCTGTAGCACCATCTTGACGGAACCATACATCCATACAATCCAATTGAGGCCGAAAATACTCCCTTATCAGGCAATACACGGAAGGTTTGGCGAACAGATGATCAATTTTGATAATACATTTTCACAATTTCTACGCGTTACTGAATTCTGTAACGTTCATGGCTATTTGTCAATAACTGTAACCATATGAAAAAATGACTGCTGTAACACAATAACAATGGCAGCTATGGCGTGTTAAAGGTAGAACACTCTTGTTCAAAGACCCTTTATAAATGCATATTAAAATAATAATCATGTTCATATTTAGGAACCAAAATTGCATTCTAAGTATTCTCCGCTGATCGTACCCCCTCTCTTACATTTTGTGCAGACAACTGCGAAATCCGCAGCCTAATAACTTTTAGACAAGACGATGCGTTGACTAATGTCAAGCGGCTGGCTGAGTGGAGTGCACAATGGCAGACGGTCGTGAGGGAATCCAGCAAGCTCGCCATATACTCCGTTGAGATTTAAGAACCCTGTAGATATCAGCGCAGTAACAGCATAGCCCGTGACGTCACTTATTTCCCGCCAACTACCCACTACCAAACACTAATGAAGGCTTCCCGAACGTGTTTAACGCTCGCTTTTACTACATGTGGCACTGCAGGCGGCGACACTGATGATATATGAGATGAAGATGGAGTACCGGTGGAATGAGATGGCGGGGGAGATCAGAGATTCCGGAGAAAACCTTCCCAGTGCCGTGTTGTCCAATCTAACTTTGCGGTCTCCTGGGATCGAACTAGGGCTGCCTTGGTGAGAATCGAGCGGTCTAACCACTCAGCCCTGTCGCGGCCCTAACAAAATTTAAACTAATGAATCGTACCATTTTAGAGCATGAATGAATTAGTCATGTCGAACTGGTGGTTTAAGGATATCTATGAACGAAATTCCACGATACACAGTGCCCTTGGTTTTATTGTGAGAGTCATTTAAGCACACTTTATCTACTTTAAAACACAAACACTTCAACTTTGGGGAAAAAAAAAAACAACATATTCATAGCTTTAAGAACTTCTGGAGCCTAAGTTCTTGAGGCAGAGAAACTTGGGGCAATTTTAAAAAGTGATGTATAGGGAACCTCTTATTAAAATAAGAGGCTCAGCTGATAAGTCCCGGGAGTCACATAGAGATGGCACTACTGGGCCAGTTTTACGGATAGCATCGTATAGTTATAGTTTAACAATATGAAAAATTAATTAGCCAACCTTACAATGACTGCAAAAAGAGAAAATCACAAGTATACCTCAGTAGTGTAGATGGTGGCATGCCTGCCTCACGTTCAAGAGATTCTGAGTTCGAATCTCGGTCAGGGTGAGTTACCTGGATACGGCTTTTTCCTTGACAATATGCAGCTGCGCATTATCGTGGTGCAGCATCCAGCCTGCTTCACGGAAATGTGGTCTTTTGCGCCTGATATGGACTTGCAATATTTTCAGGACATCCCTGTAGTATTGTCCAGTTACTGATGTGTGTGTAGGTACAACATGCTGATAAACCATTTCATAAATATCAAAGAATGAGATGACCATAACTTTCCCAGTAGAAGCAACCACTTTTGCTTTTTTGGGGGTTGGTGATGAAGGAGATTTCCACATTGAGCTTTGCTGTTTGCTCTCAGGATCAAAATGATTAGCCAAGTTTCATCAGCAGTGATTACGTTTGAAAGAAACTTCGGATTTTCCTCTAACATCAACTTTAACTGCATGCAGATTTGCATGCGAATGTCCTTTTGTTCCGGAATCAACAGTCTTGGAACCCATCGCAAACACGTCTCATGTGTAATGTTTCTATCACCAACCTGTGGGTGGCACCCAATAAAATGTTCAGTATTTCAGAAAGTGATCTTAAGGTAATTCATCGATACTCTCTCACAATGGCAGCAGCAGTGTTGAGGTTTACATTCATAAGAGCAGTAACTGGAGCACCGGGTCCACCTTCCATTGAAATTGATTGTCTCGCCTTCTAGCTGTGCTGTAGGGAAGAACAGACTCTCCATAGGCCTCCTGTAACATTGTATAGTCCTCAACTGAAGATTTGTTGAGATGAAAGCAGAATTTCAAAGCTGCATATTGTTCCTCGCATGTTACTTCCATTGCAGCGGTAGGCGATACTGAACATGTCTGAACTTGCCTGGTTCTCACAGGCGGGAATCAAGAGTACCAACAATGAAACTACTACTGCGTGTTTGTGTCACATGAAGCTAACAGAATATAATAAGATTGAATTTTAGTGCGAAAATTATGACCGTAAAAAAGTTATGATCATTATTTATTCAACAGCCCTCGTATTAAAACAAACAATGCTGACAAAGGCTCCCTGTATATATCAAGCTACAATTCACCTTATGAGGATAACAGTTTCCTTCTGACAAGATACACATATGCTACTAATTATGTAAAAAATGAAGATAGTAAGAATAAAGCAACAAATACTATACAAATATAATTATTTGTGTACACATAACCTCTTTTAAAAGTTGTTTTAAAATTCAAAATCAGTTTTATGTTGTTGGCTGACGAGTAAAGTAGAGAAAACTCATGAAAAGAAGACTTACCTTCAATATTTCAGCATTAATTTAGGAGACCTGATGCCCCCATGAAGTGCGTCATAGTTGAGGAGTTGGAGAAATGCAGTCATTGCCCTTTGGTGTCCCTATGTTTTGGAAAGAACAAACAAATCTTAAAGATAGTTGTTATTTTTGTACAACTAACAGAATATGATGCTAAAAACAGCAAACATTTGAGTCGACAACAGCTGATGATGTTAGGAAGATCCTAACAAAATGCGTTCTAGGTAAATACTAGCAATAAGTGGAGCATTGAGTATTAGTTCGACTCAAAATTATATTCATTTTGTGCTTCATTGCATCAAAGTCCTTACACAATGAAAAATTCAGTAAGTTTAACAAAATCAACTATTAAGTCCTTATGTAAATTTATTGAATTCAACCAATTTTTTAAATAAGTTAAAAGTTTTTCTCTAGGAATACTAGGAAATAAGGCAGTTACATCAAAAGAAACAAGTTTATCAGTTTTAGATAATATAACATTGTCAATCTTTTTAACTAATTCAAAAGAATTTTTAATACTTAAACTCTCAGTGAAATTGCAATCCCAGACAATTTATAAGAAAATTATTATCATTTCTTATAAGATAAGTGAAGTTTTAAGTGTTACAAATTGTTATATTTGTGTATATAAATTTAATGATTTAATGACGCATCTAAATTTCCCTAAAAAATCAGCACATTTAGGCTCTAGTTTAAAAGAAAAGGAAGTATTGGCTGAGAGTATATATTTTTCATGGCACAGACATCGTGAGAAGAAACTTGTCCCTTTTTTGTTGAAGATCATCTGTTCATAGCTAAGACATCTCTGCTGTCTCAAAATTCTATTACAAGCTGTTAATTCTAAAGAGTGGAGGCTCTTCATTGACTTCTTTGAAAAAAAAAGTCTTAGGGCCTGTATTACGATCTCCAGTTAAGGTGTTGGTTAACATTTAACTAGGAGTTACATGCAGATGTCGATATTACGACCTTCGGTTAAGGGCTAACTGAGAGTTCTTTCTGGAGGTAAACTAACCCTCACCTCGAGTAGCGGTTAGTGAGATAACTTGCAGTTTACCTTCACACACAAAAAAGAAAATGGCGTAATAATTTCTAGTGTCACATGGTGTCAGTGACTTGTTGCAAGCAATGCAATATTTTATGCGACCATATTGCAACATGTTTTAACGAATATAAATGCAATAAACAAAGCATGTTAAACCTATATCGGAAAGTACACGCAATACTATATGTGTAGGTGGGTAGGTATAAAAGTTCAGAAATGTGCTGAAGTAGTAAACATTCGATTTTGCTAATAGTGGGTGCAATGTTTAATTTGCGTTTCGTTAAAGCATTACCAGAGGAAAGTAACAAACTGTGAAGGAAACAATGAATAAAACAAATTTTTTAGGTTATGCAATGTATATCGATGTCCAAACCGCTATTGCAAACGCTGTTCACACATGTAATGTAGCTAATTACATGTACAATACCATAATGGTTTTGCCCTACAATGTGCCTTAATGAATACCATTTGCTAATTATATTGCGATTTATGCAGTGTGTGCGCTGTCTCAATGCAAGTTGAAGTATTACTTATGTTTCTTGCCGTACCTACTATAGATGGTGCAAATGCAGTACATAAATATATTTGCTGCGAATTGCACACGTAAAGAAATGTTAAAACCTGCCCATCTTGTATCATATGGTGTTTAAATGAAGCCATTTATTTGTTCAATTACGTTGTTCAATCAAGAGCAATTTGCTGTGACTGAAATGTGGTGTTTGATTATGAAGTGCCTAGAAGAAATGTAAGATTCTACAACCTGTTTCCTTAAAAGAAAACCATAGTTATTGCTTCATAACTAGCCAAATATATTATGTTTAAAATAATCAGGTACCAAGTTACTGGTCCCAGAATGCATATTTTATAACCTGGCTTTTATTCATGGATGACTCGTAATTTGTGGACCTTCTCTCTTTGCATATACCTTGTGAAATTATAATTTATACAAGAAGAGTTAATTTATTCATGAGGATAAACTACTAACCAAATGATTTTAGCCAAATTATATTTGGGCAATATTATTATCAGAATTAATAACAGTTATGTGGCCTTATTTTTAAAATGTTTTGACTGGAAATCTCTTGGTGTTCATTAATTAACAAGGCATTCTATATATTCTCCATATATTTCACCTAACTTATAACACTAACCTAACACTATGAAAAAGAATCTAACGCTATGGAAAAATCTAAACTGTAAACGAATTATGCTAGATCTTATTACGAATGAACTATTAATGAAAATATCACGAATATACAGAAAACCGCTAATAAAAAGTTAAAGCAAGATGCCTGATGCTACTACATGTGTTTGGTTTTCCCGCTAATTCACATTCTAAACACAAGATAGCGTTGCAAACAAGGTAAATTCATAGTGGAAATTATTGCCAACTGTTCACATTCCACCATAATGCACAGGGTAACAAACCTACAGGTAAATCGAGTTTGTAATACGAGGCACTGATCATAACCAATAGTTATTAATAACTGAAAGGTAACAAACTTCGGCTAGTAGCCAGAGATCGTAATACAGGCCCTTACAGGTGTTTTGTGTTGTCATGGAAACATTCATTCTTCCATTTATGTGGCCCATTCTTTTGTTTGAAAGGAAACATTTGGAAATGTTAGGATTTTGTTATAAGATCATCTATAGCTAGTCTGTGGAGAGTTCAAGTTTATTGGAAAATTATTGTTCAGCAGAAGCACAAAATATCCTTGTTTCTTATGTGAATGCGATCGCAGAGCTACGTCAGAACATTGGGAAAGGGAATGATGGCCATGTATGACTAATTTCACAAGCGGAAAAAAAAAATTAAAAATTGAACCTTTTATTGATCCTTCAAAAGTACTGTTGCCACCTCTCCATGTAAAATTAGGTTTAATGAAACAATTTGTTAAAACTCTACAGTGAGTGCTTTAAATAACTTTGTGTTACATTTCCTTCAGGATCCCATTAAATAATTAAAACTGGTCTATTCGTCAGCCTACAAATTAAAAAAAGTATTATGGACAGAGAATACTACAAGTCGAGAAGTGAAAGTTGCCTGGAATGCTTTCAGAAATGTTTCTTATTTACTTGGAAATAAAAAAGATTCAAATTATGTTAACATAAAAGTGATACTACAAAATTTCAAACAGATTGTAACAATATCAAATTACGCTTTCTTCATTCCCATGAGTCACCAACATTGCCAGATCTAATGCTACTGCAGTAACTACAGTGATAGGTATTATTTATGGGTGAGTTATGTGAAAGCACTTGCGTATTTTAAACATTCTCGTCTCGTCATACTCGGAAGGCGAGCATAAACACAGTGCGACCAGCAAAACTGATTACGTTATACATTCCTCTAGCTTGCCTTCTTGTCCTGGGCAGACAGTTCTGTTTGTGCTTAAAAAGGGAAGTTCCTTAATCACGACTTAAATGTAAATCAGCACAAGTGACTCTCCAGCCAAGAACAATGTAACTTCACGCCTTATTTTACATATATAATCATAAATGTTGCTTCTTTTATTTATTTTGTAACACACAATTATTACATAAAAACACTATTTTCAAATTATTACTTTGTGGTTTGTGAGAACACCTTACATGACAGAGAAAATGGAGAGCTTCATTCAATTGAACACTCTGAAGTTATTTAAGTTAATTAATGGAAATTAATCATTTCTTCCCACTAGCCGTATATAGGCTAAGGCTTTGAATAGAGTCAACCTGAAAAATTCAATGCCACGGCCGGGATTTGATCTGTGCCAGGAGATTCGTGGTTCAAATCCCAGCCATGGCATTGAATTTTGCAGGTTGACTCTTATCTACTATGAAATTTGTTAACATCACGTTTCAGATCGCAAACCGACGAACAGAAGTTATATTTTGCAGTTATTAATGTAATAATCTGTATGATCTATTACTTTTAGTGAGTCGCTTATGCAATTTGGAGTTCAGAAAACATTCCTTAGAGAGGTGTACATATTTGAAGGCATGTAGTAAACAACAGCAATTATAATAACAGTAAATGCTCTATAATTATTATTATTCTTCTAACTATTATTAACATATTAATGGACTAATCAAATTAAAAGAAACTGAAACTGCCCAGACTAGTAGGTAAATAAAGATATACTGCCGGTTTCCTTGCGTATTTTAGTATCGCAAGTTAGTTTACTGATGTTGGTATTCTCAGCAAAAGCACGCTTTTAATGCTGGCAACCCTCTGGCCAAGATGTCACACCGGCCATACTGCACCGCCGTCTTTGTGTACTATAACCGGAGGAGTGAAGCAGTTTCTGTTTCGCATTTTGAAACTTATGAATTGAAAGTTTCTCACCTGAGAACTTGGGCTTGTAGTTATTCTGATAATTTAAAGTTTTTAATGAAGCAGATGTTTCCGGGTCAACTCATAGGGCCCCACCAATTCAAAATCCTTGAATTATAGGTTATATAGGTTAAAGAGTAAACGACTATTACCTTTACGTCCCATAACTTCGGACTGGCGTAAACGAATGGTGACGAAACCTGCCGAAGTTGTCATGCAGGCAGCGTTGATAGTTGAATAGCCAACCTCGGCACCAACCCAGAAATGTACCTTGTGAAAATGAATATCCCGCCATTATTTGCAACAAAGAGCAGAGTGATTATGGCACTAATGTTGGCAACAACGTAAGAGTATTTAAAGTATATTTTTATGTTTAGATGATGTTTGTGACTTCTTATAGGATTGCAATATCGCAAGTAAATTAAAAACTTAGAAAAGCATTTTGTGGGATTTCAAGGAAAGAAGAGTCCAACAACAGCAGATCGCAAAATAATTTAATTGCACTTTCCCGTCGCTACTTGCATAAAAAAAAATCCCACCATTATGATTTGCTGCTTACGATCAACAACACGTCTACCTCACAAAAGTTTGTTGCCAATATGTGTGAAAATGTTGCTATATAGCCTCGGGTGTGCTGTAATGACGCAAATGTTGCATTTTGAGTGATGTTCGATTTATTTTAGTGTATATTCAATTGTTATTCACTAAAAAGGATGTAACACGTTTTGCTTTGTCGATTTCGGTACTATGTATCACGCAGTTCACCACTTACTTGCAATTATATTATCTTTTACACAAATACAGAGCTTCAATACATATCAGTAGCGCTACTGACGTTCACCTCTCATACGGACCTGCCCGCCGAGGTTGGAACGTATCCCACTTCTCTGTCAACTCACAGGACATAACTGAACTGCTTCACGACACCGACTCCACACATGTTGGCTGACAGTCGAAGATCGACAAACTCTACAATATGACACCCTTCCAGTGGCGGATCGTGGGTCTAAATTCTGATTTTGGAAAATCTCCATTAATTTGCTTTAATGAAAGCAAAATATGGTTTTCTATGTACCGCCGCCGCCGGTGATGATGACGATGATGATAGCACTCACTTTTATTTACAAACTATTTCTTTACTGGGTTGTAGCGGTTTACTTTAGATGAAGGTGGTGATGATGGGTTTCTCACCTTTGTTATCAATCTATTGTGTATATGTAGAACTGCTAATAATTTGTAAATAGATTTATTTGTTTTATTATTGAACTGTAAAAATTTAATTGTAGTGTTACTTTTGACGATGCTTTGTAAAACATGTTGCAAATGGCAGAATAAAATCTGAATCTGAATTCTAGCAGAATTTCTTGAAAATTACGATGGCTGCTCTCGAGCGATGATCTCTGCACCCAGGGTCGTAGTCTCGGAGCTAAGAAATATTCAATTCTGCTATTGATTGATTAACTACTGAACCATACTTTCCCAAAGAAGAATACTTTATTCCACATATACAGTTCGACACTTGTTCTTAGAAAATTTTTGAAGATTATTGATAATTGCCTTTACTCTTTCAACTAATGATGCAAAATACTAATCATAAATTAATAGTACATCAGCTATTAAGGCGTCCATTAATATACGCACACTTGCAGAGTAATACTGATCTACGTCTATCCTCTACAAATGTTCCTTGCAGAAGACCTTGCAAAAATTCCAACTTCATTATTACGTTGGCATGGCTACATAAATTCTAAACTTTTCTGTATCATTCTCATGGCCTGCTTTACATTAAACTTATATTTTGAAAGAATTTAAACAATATAAAATATCTGCTACAGGGTGTTAGAGCGCTTTTACTTGTAAGACAAGTTCACTCGACGATCCTTCTTCCCAAATCGTTCGATGACATCGTCGTACGTGTCTCGGCTTTCGAGTATACTCAGCGGCACAATTACTAGAAAATTCTCATGAGGAGGCACCGGAGAGAAAGTGAGCTCATGCAGCGCTATGCTGCCAGACAACATGCATTCCCTCTACTTCGCGACCGCAAAGTGAGATTTGTAGTGGACAACACGGCGTTGGGGCGGGTTTCCTCCGGGACCTCCGGTTTCCCCCGCTATCTCATTCCACCGGTGCTCCATCTTCATCTCATGTATCATCAGTGTCACCGCCTGCGGTGCCGTATTTAGTAAAAGCGGGAGTTAAACACTAAACATTTCACATTTCATTTCCCTCTCCTTCTTCCAGCAGTGACCTAATGGTTACCATGGCAACCCCACACTTGTAGGAGGTCTTGCACGCCCATGCTAGAGTAGTGATACAATATGCGCACTTCGGATTTCTTTACATTAGGCATTCACAGTCTGGCTTAGCTGTAGCGTTGCCCGATATGAAACTGTTTCTGTGCGGATGCTTTAGAGGAAACAAATCAAACTTCCATACAACTTTTGTACCAGTTTATACAACTTAATAAAGCTTTATGGTAAAAGCAAGGTCAGCTTTGAGACATGGCTTCCCTTGTTTACCTTGTCTCACTACTACAATCAGTTGCTTAGCGACATGTTTGCTAACTTCTACAACTTCTTAAAGCTGTGCTTAAACTATTGTTTAGCACCATTGTCAGAGTATTTAGAAAAAGCCACGCCATACTTTTAACAAAGCACCACACCCCCGCAGACTGCTCCAACTTCAGCTTCCGAGGTCGAAGGATAGAGTGGACTAAATCCGTCCAGTACCTTGGAGTAAAATTGGATAGAAATTTAACTTCCTGCCAACACCTCAGGGACCTCTCGGCAATTGCTTCCCTGTATCCAATGCCGGTTGGACTGAAGTTACACTTCTTCAGAGCGCTGGTAATTCTCTGCGAGATCTGGGACATGGCCACAGACAGCTGACTGGCATGGCTTTAACGTGTACAGAATAAAGGACTTTGATCTATCTTTTCTGTGGGTCGCTATTTTCCAACAAGGTTGCTTCACGAAGCCTCAGGTCTTCCTTACATGGAGGACGAAATTAGGCATCGGGCTTCAAAATTATACGCTACTTTACTTAGACATAGAAGCGCCCTTCTTAGATCATGACCCCACTAGACACTGTTCCAGGCTGCTCTGGGTACCCGAGATAATCTAGGAGCTAATCCTAACAGCAGCTAAAACTGAGCTCCACATAATTCTTCTAAGCTGTTTGGCATCAAAATGTTTCAACCTAAAACAAAATTAAAAATAGAACACCATGGTGCATAAGGTTTTGCATCCATTCCTACAACTTGAGGTACATGAAATTTATATTACCTCGAAACAAATTCTCCTAAAAACCCACAACCCTATCGACAATATCCCAAAAGGAAACACCCTACCTGTGGTAAAACACTTCTGGCTTTATACAGCCAGCCAGCACGATGGACAGATGGACGGATGGACGGACGGAGGGAACAATTACAAAGGTTGTGATCACTTCTGTGTTAACAGCTCATGGCTGTTTTATTTCTCAGCGAATATATGTAAAATATAAATACATGTAAATACCGAACTACTGCAGCTAAAATTACACTCTTATTTAGTGCATGCTTGCTGGACCATTCTCTTTATATCTGATATAAGTTTTAAGCTTTCGATATAATAATTAGAAAGCAAGAGTAATCTAGTTCTGACTAGGTAACACTGTTCGCCTGCAATTGGCTACAACCGTGTTCAGATTCAGATTTATTATGTCATTTGCATTTTTTAGAAAGCATCGTCAAAAAAAACACTAAAATTACATTTTTACAGTTCAAAAATAAAAACAAATAAATCTATTTACAGATTATTAGCAGTTCTAGGTATACAAAATATATTCATGACAAATTTTAATAAACTAAGTCACTCTTTCATTTTTGATTTCGTCAATTGAGTAGAAAGAGTTTTTCACTAGGTAAGTCTTCACTTATATCCTTGATAGATTGAGGTAAATGATTGTATAAATTTTTAGCGGTACTTTCAATATATTTGGCAGCTAATGTACCCCTGAACCTATTTCTAAAGCAGTTCTGTTGCCTATGAAGGTCATATACAGGAGATTTGACGCGAATAATAGCTTTATCACAGATTATCAAAAGTGTTACAGAATGACAACTCGAGCTGTACTAAACTCACTTTATTTGTCACTACTCACTTTCACTTTTACAAATACAGACAGTAAACATGCCCTTTTCCGTAAAACTAACGTGCACTGCTTACAACTTCTCAACACTCATTAAGCCTACTGTTTGCAGATTGAGAGACTGGGTTTGATTGGAGGAGGGGATTCTACACGTCGATAAGACAAGATCTTTGTACCTATACCCCAAGTGGGACACCTCCAGGATGGAGGATGAAGTGAGAGCAGACAGAGGGCGGGATCCCTAAACTTTACTACATAGAAACTCCTGGGCAGTGAATTTAGGACATTTGAATTTAAACACAGAGAATCTCAAAGTATAAACACCATAGAGCTTTCCGTATGGGAAAAAATCTTCATCAACAAAAATCGTCATAGAGTCATGAATTTTGAAACTCCACCACCGGACATCTTTGACAAGTACATCATGCCATCTATTGACAAAACGGAGAAAGAGGAAACCACTACAACTTGCACTAGTCGAGTATCAGCTGATGATAGGAGCAAGAGCTCTTGAAACATGTCCTGTGAATAAACAGTGTGAGTGAAGCAATGTGTCAATATCTTCTCGATTCACTTTTGTACAGAGAATCTACCTGGAAGTCTGAAGACCCCGGCCTCCTTCAACCCAGGAGCGATGTAAACTCTGGGCTCTTACAATAGGGCAATACTTTGAGCCTAAAAAGCCTCCCCTCCTTCATTGCTAACGTCAAGATGGATGGAAGTGGATATGCTACTTATGTGCGTTGACCCTGCAGGAAAGACTACCAAATAACCTCGGTGGGGCCACCTGGTGATCTAGCACACCTTCTACTAGCTCTGCAGGTTAGTACCCGATCTGCTGCGGGTGTGGGAAACACACTGCCCCCTCGAGTCCAACCCAATCCGAACAAATCCCCTTCAGGAGGGGCTCGAATGTTCGGCCCGAGGTTCCTCTAGTAACGTCAGAGGTACCATGAGTGCTAAGGGTCCGCAGTCTCCACAACGCGACAGGCCTCCTGCCTACTGTCATGAGGCCGGCTCGGACACTGGAGGAAGTGTTTACCATGAAAATATCATCCAGCCATACAGAGCCGACACTTCTACCCTGAAAGAGACCACCAGATGAGAGATAATGTCAAATGATAATGGAGATTAAATTCAGAGGATGTACATAATTAACGTACCCAGCATTCACCTGGTGACCTGGGAAACCCCCCCCCCAAAAAAAAAACCATGGGGAAAGTAGGTCGGCCATAGGAATCGAACCTGGACCACACGAATGTAGGTCCAAGCCTTGACAGATACTCAGACAAGCCTTAACAGTGCTCTGGCTAGCCGACTCACAACTGAACTAAGCTGCAGCTGTTAAATGATGTGCCATACCTGATTTATCAATCTCTTTATACCTAAATATTTTTAAAATTTGAAATACAAGATTCAATGTTTCGTTTTGTCTTTCAGTGTTTCATTGGAAAGATGAAGTGTAATATTTGAGCCAGATTTAAAGAACAATTTAGGAACATCAAGCAAAAAGAAACAAATCCACTGTAGCAGCATATTTCTGGGATCATAACCACAACATAGAACATAATACCTAACTACTAAAATCAAGAATTAAACTTCTCAGAAAATATTTATATTAATAAATTCAAAACACTTAATGAATTTTGACAATCCATCGGAAGAAAATCCAGATGTCTCATCTCCGGAGAACCAACAATTTCATGATAATGCCTTCAAGTGGAGGTGAATCACACTGAAAGAATATTTGTAGTATGTGAAGTAAAGAGTGTCTCAGTTGACCTAATCACTCATCTATTTGAAAACTCAAACCAACAACAAAGAATATCTCAGAAATGATCAATGATTCAATAAATTGTATTTGATATAGAGTGCTTTAATGAGCTCTATATTTATACTAATAACATCCAATTCCCCTACCAGGATTTGAACCACAGATCTTTGCTGTGAGCTATCATTACAACACAACATAAATTAATAAAGAAGCTAACAACAGTGAAGCAACAAATACTATGTAAAATACTGTCGCCGATTGCACTGTTGGTTGTAGCCGCTGCAAAGTCAGAGCTATATGCAAGGACAGGAAAGAAAGAGATAGAGTGTCGCATAGAGCTGGATGCTTGCTGAGAGAAAGAAACAGAGAGAGGGAAAGAGACAGAGAGAAGTCTGGAGTTTTCGGTTTCTTTTTGATACCGTCACGATTGCTATACAGAGGTCTACTGCATTCTTGAACAATGACTTGGAGGTATAAATTGTAGCAAAGTGTGAGAAGCAGTTCAGTTGCAGTTGTGTAGCTGTGTTGTAATTGTGCGTTTGAACTGTACTGCAGCAAATTCTTTTGTTTTTTTACGTGTGGTGAAGCAACGAGATGACCTTGAAGACTGGTGTTGTGTATGTCAAGTCTTTTTGCTGATGTCAGGGTTCTACAAAGTTACTGTTTACTGCAATAAAGAGCATTTTAAATTTCTGCAAACAAGACTTTTGATTCTACAAACCCTCAAAGTCACAATATTTATCACAAACTTCAATTATCTTTTTAAGAAAACTAATGAAAGTTCCACAGCATTTAAGAGGCTAATTTCACAAATCTACAGTCACTGTGTTACTGCCGATAGGAGTCATTATTTTTGTATTTATTACCAACCCCTGAAAATGAAACAAATTTAAAAACAGAATAAATTGGCTGTATTTCAAAAGTCATTAATTTCAGTTTAAAAATTTTAAATAATTAGGTTTAATCTTGGTTCCTTAAAATAAATATAATATAAAAAATTTGCTACATTTTTTAAAGAAGATGAAACTTCTGATAGTAAAAATCTGGCATTTATCAATTTAATTGTTTAGATTGCAGCCAAGTTTATATAGGAAGGATCAAACTTAATTTAGAAACCAGAACAAAAGAACATTTTCAAAATATTAGGTATAAACAGACTGATAAATTGGCTGTGGCAGATCATTCAACCATGAAATGAATCCAGAAGTTAAACAATTAAACCATCGTATAGATTTAATGGTATGGAAGAAGACATTTATTTAAAAAAATAAATGTCATGTACTGAAGTTTGCAATACTGCCAATAAATTCTGTTTTTAAGTTTGTTTCAGATTTTGGTGATAAATATAAAAATAATACAACACCTAATGGCAGTAATAATGACAATGGCAAAAACAGTGACTGAAGATACAGATGATTTATTTCCAGAACTAGTCTCTTGAATTCTGTGGAAATTTTCATCAATTTTCTTAAAAATAAGCGAAGTTTGAGACAAATAGTTATATTTTGTGAGTATGAGGTAACTGTTAATTACTCTATTTTTATCTTATAGATACTGTCTCATAAGCAATGTCATTTTTAACAAAAACAATTATTTGAAATTAGGGGCGCCAGGGTAGCGCAGTGGTTTCATGTGACTCTCGTACTGAGGGTCCAAGTTCGATTCCCAGCTCTGGGGTTGTAAATTTTAAGTCATCCCTATCAACGCCTTCACCTCTGTCTAGCTCATGTGAAGTGTTCCCTATACCCAATGTGGTTCGGAGTTCACAGTAAAAACTGTAGGTCCACTCGTCTCATCATCTTCACTATCATCTTGTCAATGGAGGTAATGGACACCGCCCTCTGGGTGCCTCCACCTGAGCAATGGGTCCAGACATCACATGGTGGGGCAAGGTTACCTCGAAGGCCATAGTTCCCATATGGGGAGTGTTGCTATACATACATAATTTGAAATGTGTTCTGACAAGCAATTAACTAATTTTCATAGGATAGATCATTGATTCTATGGTGCTGAGTCATCGTTCAGCGAGGTTTATTATCCTACAATGGTACCAGTCTCTGGTTTTTGATGCGAAGAATTCGGTGACACTCACTTGCACTGCTTCAATGTTGTCAACATTTCTTCCACGTAGAAAATGGGCCATGGATCAAAAGGATGATGATTTGATGGTGTTAGATCAGGGCTGTATGCTGGATGTGGTAGCAGTTCGATTTCTCCCAATTCCTGAATATTTTCCATGGCTGTTCTTGCAGTATAGGGTGTTGCATTGTCCTGTTGCAAAAGAACCCTATTTTGGTTAACTAATGCTGTTTATCTTATAAAATCATTCCAGTTGTTGAGAATAAAGATCCGCATCAATCGCCCGCCCGTTTGGAACAAACTCCCAGTGAATCACACCTTACCAGACAAAGAACATTACTTTGGGACCGAACGATGACTTTGTCAGGTTGGCAGGGATCAAGTCACTGTTTTGACACATCAGGGTTTCGGTAATATACCCATTTTTCACCAAAACTGACAATTATCCTGACAAATCTATTATCCATGGGATTACGGATAAGCTGAAACAGATATCCACTCTACGTTCAGTCTGTTGAGGTACAGATCTACAGCTTCTGTATGATTTTAAAAATGTCTTAATGTGGTGATGTATGGTATCTTTTGATACACCAAGTTCTCCTGAAAGCCTACGGCTACTTTTTGCAGATTTTCTCCTGTATCCTCAATATTCCATGCCTTAGGTCTTCCAGAACATGGTAAATCTTTAGTGTTTTCGTCTTCACTGTTAAAACGTTGGAACCATCCTTGTGACACACGCTCACTAATGACACCTTCTCCTTCCACTTCATATGTTTTTCGACCTGCGGCAGCGGCTGTATAATCTTGTTTCCAGTAGTGTTTTAGAAGGACTCTTAAGTTCAGACTTTGATATCTCCATTTTGTGATTGTTTATTACCAACTGAAGACTGATACATGCTCGCAATGTGGCATCCTGTAAATAGCATTGCCAAACCAAAGAAACCTAATAAAATTTTCCAAAACACCAAAAACAAACAACCAATTTCACTGATGGGACAACCTAATAGTTACTCAAGTAGTAAAAGCAACAAGTGTCAGAAAGTAGGTCACTTTATTTCTCTGCTCTTTATCTTAAATAACAAAATACAACATAAAGAGACAAAAGAAGATATAACAATAACATACCCTAGGGCACTGTCAAACACAATGAGATCTATGTTTTTGGTGTAGTCTATCTCTTACAGAGTCAGAACATTTCCACAAGATGTGCATGAAAGTATCTGAAACATACGATATTTTACTAAAAATTGTTAAGAGTGATTCTTGAACAAAATCAAAACTGTCCATGTAAAGGGTAGTTTGGGGTCCCCTCCTTAGAAAATGTTCAACGTAAATACTACGTCTGCTATTCGAGTAGTGCACGCACACATACACTCATACTCTATTTCTTATTGCACTCAGGGGGAACTCAAAATTGAATATTTGGATGGAATGCAATATTTCCTCTACTTTTTCTACATAAATAATAGAGAAAGCAAAGATTAAATCACTAGCATGTTCCCATTTTAACCCTGGATGCTGAAGGATGTGTTAATTTGTGACAGCAACTCTTCGTAAATTTCATACTTAAACAATATTATGATAATTGAGTTCATTTTGTTACTCAGACATGTTTAGTGACTCGTTGAGATGACTGGCAGGATTTGGGAAACTCACAGGTAGAACACATGCATTCTTCTTTTAACTCAGCTTCAATGGAATTAAAACTCAATTGGAACATTATGAGTAAGGACTGTGATACAATGAAATACAACATTAACATAATTTTGAGTCAAACTAGTACTCAATGCTCCATATATTGCTAGTGTTTACCTAGAATACGTTTCATTAGGACCTTCCTAACATCCTCAGTTAATGTCAGCTACTGAATCTTGATTTGGTGAATTACTTGAAGGCAATACATCTCTGTTGGTGCCTTCATTAACTTGAAATTCAGAAAATTTACATATCATCGCAGAGCTACATACCTTTTCCAAAAAGTCTTCATAGTCCCACAGAAAAAATTCAGTGTACAACATCTTTCAAAATCACATAATACGAGGGTTAGTCAAATGAAAACCTTAATTTTGTAATGACAAATCAAAATTTAGTGCAGTTATTCTGTAAGCATGCTACAAACAGAGTGCAGAATGGCCTATAGATGGCAACATAGTGCAGATGCACACATACCATCACAGTATCAGTATAAAGATGGCTGCTCCACTGGCAACTTGCACCAGGGAAGAACAGCATTCTGTTATTCAGTTTTTGTGTAGTGAAGGTGTGAAACCTATTGAAATTCATCAACAAATGAAGGTTCAGTACAGTGATGCATGTTTGTCACAGCAGCAAGTCTACGAATGAAGTAGGAATTTTGCAAATGGTGTGACTTCAGTGGAAGATGCTCCATGTCCAGGTCAGGCACAATGAGTTGTGACTCCAAAGAACATTGCAGCAGTTGAAGCCATAGTGAAGGAAAACCACCGAGTGACACTGAATGACACTGCAGCATGTTTACAGATTAGTCATGGGTCAGCACACACCACATTGTGCATGATGTGCTCCAGTTTCACAAAGTGTCTGCAGGATGTGTGCCCATACAACAGTTGCAACAATCGCAGACCTGCATTTTGAGTGTCCTCCTCATCCACCATACTCACCAGACCTTGCCCCAAAAGTTTTCCATATGTTTGGACCACTCAAAGATGCAATGGAAGGAAAGAAGTTTCGTTCCGATGAAGAGGTACCCCACACGGTGCATGAGTGGTTGTGCAGGCTACCAAAATAATTTTTTTCTACAGGCATTTATGCATTTGTAAGCGCTGGAGGACTTGCATTGAACGTGGGGCAGATTATGTTGAAAAGTGATATAGCTTTGTACCACTTCTGCACAATAAATAATATTTAAACAAATATTTAAGGTTTTCATTTGACTCACCCTCGTACAAAAGAGAAGTCCTGCGCCATGGCATACCAGGCTAAGGCATCATGCCTTGGCTCCTTGCCACGGAAAGTGGCCCAGGATCGATCCCACCCCTGAGGTGCGGATTTTAAGTCCCAGGTATAGGACTGGTGCCCACTCAGCATTGTGAGGAAAGTGAGGAGCTTACGACAGGTAAGCGGCCCTGGTCAAGAAAGCCAAGATGGCCGAGATGCTGACCACATCTCTCCCCTTATCATTTGGATGATCGCCCACTGGTGTGAGGCCGGCAGTCAGGTTGGCAGGCCTTGGCCCTATATGGGCTGTAGCACCTTGTGTTAATACAAAACACAAACCCTCAGACAAAGACTCAGGTGTGTACTGGATAAACTGCAAAGGTTGTGACAACTTTTACACGGCAAAACAAAAAGGGAATTTGAACTTCAGGCTTAAAGAGCATTTTAGGAACATCAACAACAAAAAAGTAGAAAATAACTAGTAGTGTACCATTTTTGGAATGATAATCACAATATAGAACAAAAAATCCGTTTATTAAAAAGTGTTCAGGGTCCAACTGCATTAACCGCATGGGAAAATATATTCATACAGAAATATGAAAGAAAATTGAAAAAACTATTTGTAGTCAGTTTATTGACACTCGTCACTTACTTTTCTTATATTATTGAGAGACTAGTTTCAAAGGCAATCGCCTCCATTTTCAACTTCTCTCCAACTTACATCTGTTGTCATCTGCTCTCTCTGGTGATGGAACTATGAACTTCTTTGTCAAATTATCTACTGGTGGGATTTCAAAGTTCATTCCTTATTTTTCCTATGAATATATTTTCTTATCTTGTCAGTTTATTTTGGTTTATCACTTCTTTTAATAATTTTGGATTTGGATCAATGTCATGATTTTCATTCCAAAAATGAAATGCTATTGCTGACTTATCTTCTTTTTTCAATCTGATGTTTCTAAAGTGCTCTTTGACTCTGGATTTTAGATTTCTTTTAGTTTGACCTATGTACCATTTTTCACAATTCTGACAACTTATTTGGTATATTCTGGATCTATTAATTGGTGCAATTTCATCATTTGTTTTTGAATTTACCAATTTTAAAATTGAGTGTCCATTTTAGGTGCCAAGATTATATTTTGTTCCTTAAAGATCTTTTTAAATTTATTAAATGTTTTTGGGTGATATGTGGATGAACCGAATATGATGGTGCTTTCTTTTTCGTTTGTAAATATGGTTGCTTCCTTAATGATTTACTTTAGTTTAGCTTTTCTAATTTTCTTTAACACCACACTTTTGTTGTATCCATTTTCTTTTGCTATGTGTACTATGACTTTTTGTTCTTTGAAGTATTCTTCTTTTTCCATGGGTATGTTGACTATTCTGTGCATGTTTATGTGTCACTTGGTTGTAGCTATTATTTTTTATGTAATTTTCTGAATGTGTTGGTTTCCAGTAAATTCCAAATGTTATTTTTGTGTCATTCCTGGTGTTATTTAGATCCAAGAAAGAGAGTTGTCAATTGATTTCCTTTTCTATTGTGAATTTGATAGTCCTTTCTTGCAGATTGAGAAATTTTAATGCATCATCTAAATGTTTATTTGGTACAATTGCAAAGATGTCATCATATCTATACCAAACTTTGAAGATCAAGGGGAAGGCCTTTTTAATTTGTGTTTCAAATGCACTCATAAATAAATTTGCCAAAAAAGGTGAAAGTGGGTTGCCCATTGATAACCCTGATTTCTGCTTGTTGTGTTTTCCATTAAAGCTGAAGAGGTTTTGTTCAATGCATGTTTTTGTTAGTGAAATGTATTCTACTTCTATTGCTTCCATTTCTATTGAGACAATCATTTTTTATTAGAGTCTGTCATTTTTCTGTAGGTATGATTGGAAATAAAGATGTGACATCAAATGAAACCAGTCTGTCATTTTTGTCCAAATTTATATCTTTGAAGTATAAACTTGAAAGAAGCGTAGGGACAGTGAAGCACAAATAATTAGTACAAAAGTGAATCGAGAATATATTGACACATTGCTTCACTCACACTGTTTATTCACAGGACATGTTTCAAGAGCTCTTGCTCCTATCCTCAGCTGATACTCGATTAGTGTAAGTTGTAGTGGTTTCTTCTTTCTCCGCATTGTCAATAGATGCCGTGATGTACTTGTCAAAAATGTCCGGTGGTGGAATGTCCGGTGGTCATGAATTTTGAAACTCCACCACCGGACATCTTTGACAAGTACATCACGCCATCTATTGACAATACGGAGAAAGAAGAAACCACTACAACTTACACTAATCGAGTATCCGCTGAGGATAGGAGCAAGAGCTCTTGAAACATGTCCTGTGAATAAACAGTGTGAGTGAAGCAATGTGTCAATATATTCTCGATTCACTTTTGTACTTATATCTTTGATTTTTTCTATGAGATCTACAGAGTTTTTTAAATTTGTACTTTCAAATTTTGGGAAACTATTGAATTGATTTAGTAACCATTTGGCCAAATTATATGTGGGGGCATTTATGCTGCTAGTGATAGGTCTCATGCCTTTCCCTATTTTGTGAATTTTTGGCAAACCATATACTCTTGGTAATGTTGGATTATCTACTTTAATTTTGTGAAATTCTTTTTATTGATTATTTTGCTCTCTTTTCAAGTTTTATTTGTGGTTTCAATGCAGTATTTTAACGTCACTATTACTAAATTCCTCCAGTCACACATAACTTTAAATGCAACTTCTACATCTTCAACTTTTTTCCATTTCTGTTGCAGTTGTTGCAGCTTATTTTGTTCTTTGAGCATCTATGTAACAAATGAATAGCTGAACAAATCTTCCTGTTGTTCTTATTTAACCTCCCTAATTGTACCACTATTGTAGTGTTAGGGAATTCTTGTTCTTCTGTCCCTTATGCCTTTAGGTGTCTGCCCGCCTCAGTAGTGTAGATGGTAGCATGTCTGCCTCACGTTCAAGAGGTCCCGAGTTCGAATCTCGGTCAGGGTGAGTTACCTGGATAAGGTTCTTTCCAGGGTTTTCCCTTATCGTTAAAGATGAATGTTGCATAGCTGTAAGCTCCATGGACCCTGGACACATTTGAGCATCATTTCATCCATTCCATTCACCATCCAATATGACAACATTGGAGGTGTTTGAGGGACAAACTCGGATCAGAAGAGAACCCAGGATGGGTGATGAGCCCAATGTCTGGTATGACAGTGACAGAAGTAAATGAACGGAATAAGGGCGAACTGGATGAAAGGAAACATAATAATGGAGCAACTGGTAGAATGATGGCATGGAAAACTGGAGATCTCAGACAAAACCTACCTTAGTGCTGTGTTCTCCACCACAAAACTCACATGCACTCAGTCGCCTGGGATCAAGCCAGGGCCACCTTGGTGAGACTCAATCACTCACCATGGCGCAGCCATTACAAATCTTCCTCTTCAGTTTTAGTTCCATTGAAGCTACAGTTGAAAGAAAAACATATAGTTCCTACCTATCTGCCAGCCATTCATTATTTCTTCACCTCAGCCACGCTGTGGCTGAATGATAAGACCGCTTGGCTCTCACTAAGATAGCCCAGACGACCACAAAGTGACATTTGTGGTGGACAACACGTGGTGGGGCAGGTCTTCTCCAGGATCTCCTGTCATTTCATTCCACCGGTGCTCCATCTTCATCTCATGCATCATCAGTGTCACCGCCTGCGGTGCCGTATGCAGTAAAAGCCGGCGTTAAACACTACACACACACACACACACACACACACATACAAAATCCTGCCAATCATCATGGCTCACAAAATATGTCTGTGTGACAAAAATGAACTCAAATAATTGCTAAACTGTCGCTCTGTATATGATCATGTCGGTATAACATCAACTTCCATTAACTTAAGCTATGTACAGTGTAAGCAAATGAAACCTGCTGAAACCTTGTGTAAAACAAATGCTATCCTAACACAGACAGACTATTTCTATGTTAGTGAAACTGACTTACAAAAATACCAAGGTAAGCTTGGTGTGATTACATCACTCACGCACATGTACGCACTTATTTATTTAGGAAATGGGAGGCTTTCACTAAACTAAGTTGGCACCACTGTGCCCTTAAACTAATGCTGCAACTCAATGTAACATAAGGCTCCAGCAGGACTGACTTCCTCCTTTAGGCTCTTAAACAAGCATAAAATAAGTTTGCTCTCTCACTGTGTAACAACAGGAACTTTCACAATCCGTCTCTTCATCTTCCTCTTCATACAAAAATGCTCAACAACAAGGTACAGAAAAGGAAGGAAGCTAGAAAAAGACACAACAACAGTTGAAATGTGCCAGGCACCATGCTACACTTCTGCCTGCAGAAATGTTCTTCAATCTCCGTTCACTTCGTCGTAGTGAGCAAACTTGAGGAAAACCTGTTCCAGAGTCGTTTGGCTGAAACTGTATTCTTCTATGTCAAGCTCCGATTTTGCTGCAACAAACAAAAAATACACAAACTACTCTGACTGATCCAAACAACACTTAACAATCCTTAAACCAGCACTGCAAGACGCTCTGAGATATATAGCATTCTCTAAACCATTGTTAACATTCTCTGGTACATCAATAACAGAAAATAGTGATACAAGAAAAATAAAACCACTTTAAATGTGTGTGGCATATACTATTTTTTAAACAGTGCTCAAATTTGTAAAATATCAATGATATTAAACAAGGGCACTACTCATTTGAAATACTAAAATGACTAAGCAAAGGATGGGGAGTGTAGAAGCATCAGAGGAGATCTACAACTGAGAAATGTCCAAACTACGCCCTGCGATGATGATGATACATAAGGCAGAGAAAAACAATGAACTGATGTAAAATACACAAGTAAAAGAAACCCAATAACTATCAGTAGGGAAAATAATAAAGGAGAGAATGAAGTTGAAATTAATTAATAAGAGGGTGGTCTGAAAAGTTTCCGACTTCAACATGAAGATGGCAGCACTCGTAAATAAAAGCTAGTGAATTTCGTTGTTCATCTGTTGACAGTTACTCATCAAAGTTTCAGCGATTTTGGATGCTCGGTTGTTATGTAACAGTCATCTGAGTGAGTTGATGTGAATGTTTTTATGAAAATGGACAATACGGAGTATCGAGCTGTCATTAAATATTTGTTTTTAAAAGGTAATACGGCTACACAAATCAAAGATGAGTTGGATTCTGTGTATGGGAACTCTGCACCATCATTTACCACAGTGAAATTTTGGGCAGCTGAATTTAAATGTGGCCGTAAGAGCTTGGGAGACAAATGTTCAGCAATTACCAATGAAAACATCACCAAAGTTCACCAAATGGTGCTAGATGACCGTCGAATTAAAGTGAGAGAGATAGCAGAGGCTATGAACATGTCAAAAGAACGTGTTTGTCACATATTAAATCAACATTTAGACATGAGAAAGCTGTATGTGCACTGGGTGCTGCGTTTGCTCACGTTAGACCAAAAATATGTTTGAATGAACATTTCCAATGCTTTATTGGCGAGTTTAGGCGTAATAAATCCGAGTTTTGTCGCCGATTAATTACTGTAGATGAAACTTGGATACACCATTATATGCCCGAAAAAAAAAATCAGTCCAAACAGTGCACTGCAAAGGGGAAACCGGCTCCAAAAAAAGTAAAAACTGATTTTATCGGCTGGGAAAGTGATGGTGCCTGTTTTTGGGATAGTCATGGAGTTATTCTAATTGATTATGTTCAAAAAGGAAAAATAATTACAGGAGCATACTACACATCATCACTTGACATGCTGAAGACAGAACTTGCGGAAAAATGGCCACATTTTTAGAAAAAGAAAACCCTGTTTCACCAAGACAACGCACCATCTCACACCTCAGCAGTTGAAATAGCGAAAATCCACGAATTATGGTTTGAACTGCGGGACCAGATCTAGCCCCAAGCGGCTTCTTTTTGTTCCCTCATCTGAAAATTGCGCTCAGAGGACAGAGATTTTCGTCAAATGAAGAGGCAATCACCTTTATGAACAATTATTTTGTAGAGAAAAATGCTGAGTACTATTTGGACGGCTTACAGAGATGGTAGCATCGCTGGAAGAAGTGTGTAGAGTTACAAGGAGACTAGTTGGAAAAAAAAAAAAAATCTGAAAAAATGTCTTGTATCTTTATTAAGCCAGAAACTTTTCAGACCACATTTGTAATAGAAAGAAGCAAGCATGTAAATATATAGAAGGGATGCCAGGACCCAGTTTATGGGTTGCTAAGATCAATTTTCTTTAGAAGTTAATAAATTATATGGGAGAAACTTTCTTTTGTGCGACGTGAGAATATTTTCTAAGTCCAACAGTGCACGTATACGCATGTGCAAGCAGACAACCTGCAGTCCTTGTGTTGCAGCCAACATGAGAAAGATATGTAACACTTGTAGCCAACCTCTGCAAAAATGCCCCAGACATCTGTCCTACACCTGTACAAAAGGGCATGTGGATGCGATTAGTGCGGATCAGTTTTGGAAAATATTGGCCATGTTCCTTTCAGGTTTTACTGCTTTACAAAAGTACGCTTGCTGGCCAATTGTACTGTTAGAAGTGAAGGCTGTTTGTTCTGTGAGTTCTTCAATATTTAAGATTTGTTCAGTACGTTGTTGAAAATCGGAAAATGGCTCGACAAATCAGTAAAATGTATGAACTCGCAGACTGGTTTGGCTACTGCCGCAAATTGTGCCCGATTTTACCAACAGATGTTAAAATCGACGTTAACAAATGTAACATAAAAATTGTCACAGCGCTAATACTAATGTTAAATTTATTTAGGTACTACTTTGTGTTAGTTTGCTAGTGTAATTTAGGGACAAGTAAGACTGTTGGCAGCATTGTATTCAGTTGAGAAACAAGGATAGTTTGGCTGCACTGAATTCTTCAATATGGCTACATATGCAGTAAGGAAATAAACAAATAATAACATTAAAAGAATGCCCTCCAGCACGAAATTGCACTAAAAGGTAAAGAAATTATATTAAAAATCATGGTTGTATATAAAAACATCAAAAAGTGTGATGGACTTAGAAAAAAATCACGTCACATATTAGAAAGAAGAGCCATTATATGAAGTATTAAAAGCTTTGTATAATTGTTAAGGTTCTTTTACAACTTTTTATTACATGAAAGCTAATTTAAATATTCATGACATGTTTGAGCAGTATTTAGGTTTGCAGTGCCTGGTAACTCTACGTTTACCACTATGCAAGTGTCATTCAGAAAGAAGAGAACTTATGGCAAAATTTGCACACAATTTCATTTTATTTTAATCAATGTCATGGTCATACCTTTCTCTAACTGTGAAAAGCATTCAGCCAATGAAGTTACTGCATGCTGCGGGACGCTGAACATCACACGATCTGCGAAGGTCTCCTCTAAGGTAGCATCAGGAAACAATCCTGAGACAAACTCCTTGAGATCGCTGTGACGATCAGATGAGGGAGTTGTTGGGGTGCTGTCACCACCTCGTAATTTCATCTCCAGGGTGTACCCTGCTCCATACAGGTTCTTGAGATGCTGCGTTGACCCTATACATCTGTTTAACAGACATGTAGCATTAACAGCTTCTACTTAATGTTTCATGATGAAGTATTCAAGTTACAATGTTTAATTTCCAAGCTTTCAGACAGTATACTTCAGCAACCATGTCTCATTATAACAGTGATGCATAGAATCATTTCTCATTCGCTTGATAGAAGAAAAGTCAAAGGATTGGTTCTAACAAGATTCTGCAACAGTGCTAACATGTTTCATGACAAATGTTGATTTATGATCCCAAACTAACTAGTTGCGAGTTTTATAATGTGTATCACCGTAACCCTCATAGAGTACAAGATACTGCTGATCTAGGCAAGAGCCTGTTTGAGAGCGAGCATGCACACACACATATATAATGACTATGATATTCAAGGTATGACAATATAGAGTGAATAATCAGTAACATGTAATTGAAAGCAAATTTAAAAACTATTACAAAACACAGTTATACTGTAAGAAACAGTAAATAATATTTCAGGCAACAGCTAATAACTGCTTATATAACAAAAATGTATAACAAACTGGCAGATTTAATAACACAATATGTAAAAGCAAATCATATCATCAACACTGGAGTCAAGTATATACATAAACGTTGGGTCTTTCTCATGACATTAGTTGCTCTCGATATACATTACTTCTGAAAACTAATGAACTTCTTCACAATGCACTATTTCTAATTTATTTTATTATATGTACTACATAATTCTTACATACTTCTCAAATATTTTCTGATAATGATATTTCATGTTTAAAATATGCTACACACCAGCTCTAAGCTCTATGGACCCTGGGCTCATTTGAGCTTCATTTCACCCATTTCATTTATTGTCCGTTTTGACAACATTGAAGGCTGTAAATTTAAAGGAAGAGACAGAGAGAGAGAGAGAGAGAGAGAGAGAGAGAGAGAGAGAGAGAGAGAGAGAGAGAGAGAGAGAGAGAGAGAGAGAGAGACACACAAATGTTCAAACACTACGATGGACAAGCACAATCACCATGCTGAATGACACAGGCAGCCGACTAGGAAGTAAGGATGGTAGCAATTAGCTCCTGAAACAGGTTTAACTTATTAAATAAGTAAACAACATACTGTCAAAATCAAGTCTATAATTAACTAAAAGTTAGTTGAATTTGAACCAACCTGTACGTTATTTCATACAGTCAACTGATTGGTTGATCCTGTGTTGGTACAGAGGACTTGCAGAGAAAGGAAAATGACAGAATGTATACTGCAGTATATACATCTTCTGGGCTTGTAGGCTGTGGTCCAGTTGGTTTAACATCCAAAGTTTTACCAAAAACTGCATCCGGCATCATCAGGGTTACGAGCTTGTGAGCTCCTGAGTTCAAAGACTGGAGTGCTGTGTCTTCCAGTGCACTATATATAGCCACGCGTGGAGGGAGGTCGTGGCTGTTAGGGGGAGCATGGCTGCTATTGGGTGTCTTTTGGCCAGTGAGATGACTCTGTTCCTGGTATAAAAGAGAGAGCTTCCCGTTCCTCCGGTTTTCTTACCATTCTTTTCAGAGTCGGGATCCAAGCTTGGCTTATCTGCTGCCTCTCTTCCTTATGATTAAAGGTGTTTTTATATTTAAAAATTGCTATTGATTCCCAATTCAAGTGAGCCTGGTAGTGACTTGTCCTCGAGAGCACTGTCGTGTCTCTGTAATT
The DNA here is from genome assembly GCA_030765055.1 of Mantis religiosa. Taxonomy (NCBI): domain Eukaryota; kingdom Metazoa; phylum Arthropoda; class Insecta; order Mantodea; family Mantidae; genus Mantis; species Mantis religiosa. The sequence goes on from CM060956.1 coordinate 467,667, forward strand.
TATGTCATGGCCAAGTAATAGAGAGCGTTCTGCCACTACTGATTTGTCCGTCTGCCCTAACCGACTGTCTTTCATGATACTCCGCATGGTGGTGCCTTGCATACTTGTCCACAGCTACATGGTATTTTGTAAACACCGGCTGTGCAATGTGGATGTCTTTTATCCTTAACAGAGTTTAGTAAATCTTTTATTATCTTTGTCAACCTGTAGACAGTCAATAGCAAGCATGCTCTCCCTTACAGGCCATGCCCTTCCTCCACATGCGTCTATATATAGTGCGCTGGGAGACACAGCACTCCAGTCTTTGAATCAGGAGCTCACAAGTTCATAAACCTGATGATGCCAGATGCAGTTTTCAGCAAAACGTCGGATGTTAAACCAACTGGACCACGGCCTACAAGCCAAGAAGATGTATATAATGTAGTTGATTATGCTGGCTGTGAAAGCCTCAGCACTTATGTGACAGAATGTGTTTCCTTAAATACTTCTACAGAGAACTTGAAATATTGAAGCCAACAATTATTTTAATAGCAGCTCTCTGTTCTTAAACATCCTGGACATACAGCAACAGTCTATAATGCTCCGAACATCAAAAGTACTAACCTGAGTTCTCCTTTAACCATAATACCAACACGAGAACAGAGAGCATCTGCTTCTTCCATGGAATGTGTTGTCAAAATAGCACCACGGGTTCCCTGGAACATTTTCGTACACTTCTCTTTAAAATCACTTAATACAATCACATTTTGAGTCTACTAAATGAAGTGCTTTGACAGTAAAAATAAATCATATAAATTTGAAAAAGTTAAATACATTAATTTTCACATAAGATACAAAAAACCATAATAAACATGAAGATAGAAAACATATCACCTCTTGGTCTGATCACAAGTGAGAGCTAAATCCAAAGAGCAAAGATTAATCTCATATATTGCATTGTATATTGCATTATAAATTTTTAGTTTAATAAGCTTAGTATAATAATTACACTGACCAAGAAGCTTAAAGCACTGTAAATATGTAAGTATGAAAAGCTTCATAAATATTAAAAGCAGAAGCATTATTAACAGTGAAGTATTCTTCATTTTTGAGTTTGATTTATGAGTGTAAACATAGTGACTCATAAATCAAACTCAAAAATATGAAAAGCTTGTTGCACTGAATGTGTAAATTGACAATTTGCCTGTTTCTGTATGAACATAAGGTGGTGATAAAGTATTATTAGTATTATCATTATTATTATGCAAAAGTTAATTAGTCACTAAAAGGAAACGTACACATTTATGGGTTTCTGTTTTGTTTTTACAACTCACTCTGTTTTTGCTAAAATTTTAAACACAAATAAATCACATTGACAAATACCACTACATACACTTAATAGAACATGATATAGGGAGTGAATTAACATCATATGTATCAGGAAGTATGTGCAGAAAGAACCCAACTGCAGAAATATAGGAAACTGAGCAGCTTGTAGTTCTGAATTTGTGGGTGATAAACTTCACAGTATTGGGAAATTAAAACAACTGAGAAGTTCACTTGAAAAGGTAAATTGGAATGAAGACTATGAAGTAACGTAATAATTAAAACTATACTATGAGTCGACAATAATCTGTCTCATCCTAGTTTAAACCTAATGTAAACACTTTGGTGGAAAGAGAGACAGAGACAGATATTGGGACAGAAAGCGGTTAAGCTGTTGATTGGCTTAGCGAAGTCAATGGATGTTTCCTTTTATTTGTATGCGCACGATAAACCTCTCCTTTAAGTACAGTACTGAAAGAAGTTTTCTGATCACTGTTCTGCTCGAGATGATTTCGGGGAAATAAAAGTATGCAAATGTTTTGATTCTTATAAACATAATAGCCCCACATTTTATCTTTGTGCTTGACATACCACAAAGATGTGTTCTGGGCTCATGAGTCCTGAAAGGAATATTTACAACAGTTACATAAATAATAGTATGCTATATACAGATTAGACAGAAGACAGGTGAAATTATACATATCTTCAACTTATTATGTTCAATTAAGCTGCATTTATTTAACAATTACTAAAGGACACTGTTATTATATAATAATTTTGCATTACTGTACCAGGGAGCTCTCATGCAACGAGGTCTGTATCGAGTTGAATGCTGATTAAGATGTTACTGTTTATAGTTTGGAGTTGCTTCTGATATTTAACACTATTTCCTGTACAGCTCGTGTACCTCACAAGCCCATGAACACTTATTTATATGCACTTTAAAATCAGTAAGCTTTTCATCAATGAGTAGGCTGACGCTTCAGCCGAAATGAAACACAATCAAGGCAAACCTTTAAAAAGTGGCTAGAGGAGAATGATCGCATATTGTTTCGCGGTGCTTAAAGAAATCCAGAATCGTCTATAAAAACATTGAGAAAGAAACTGGTGATCTCCTTGGTGTTTCCGCAAGTAGTGTTAGAATGGAACAGAAAGCATCCAGAACTCTAAGAACACCGGGAAATTGTGTAAATGCAAACAACGCATGGAGAAAAACGATTTTATGAAAAGTGCTATACGCAGTAAAGTTCATGATTATATTTTGAGAAATGAACCACCAACTCTAATTAAGGTTTTGTATGCAGTAAATTCTGACAGACTTGCCAAATTTTTATGAAGTACTCTCCATCGGTTGTTGATAGACATTGGATTGAGATTTCAAAAGTGAGGGCGGAAATCAGTTAAAGGTAACCATTACGTTACTGCAAGATTCTATTTATATTCCAACTCATAGATTTAATAAATTAATATGTAACCCAATTCTGTTCATTGTCTAGAAGTTAGCGGTGCTATATATACTTTTAGTGTTGCAAAACTTATGTGCATGCATGTATCGTCTAACACTTGGCGAGTTAAGTCAGCTCCGCCTTGTTTACAGCAGTATTAAACTAGCGTGAGACAGAGTATAAGACACTGTGCTTCACATACCACAAATTTTCTTTCAACGCATTTCACCTCCACCTGAAGTCATTATCAAAAAAAAAAAAAAAAAAACACAAGTTGACAATTTCTTGATGACTTCAAGTGGAGGTGAAATGCGTTGAAAGAAAATTTGTGATATGTGAAGTACAGAATATCTCAATTGACTCATACAAGGGTTAACTGATAACTCCAGGGCCTCAGGTGGAAAAAAAATCTTTATTTCTCAACATAATCTCCAAAAAGGCTAATACATTTATCATATCAATGTACCAATTTAATTAAACCATCTCTGTAGTGCGATTTATCATGGTCCTCAAAATCGCTGTTTACCACATCAATGATCTCCTCATTGTGAAATCTTTGTCCTCCAAAATTTTTTTGAGGTCCGGAAACAGGTAGTAGTCACTGTGTGCTAGATCTGGTGAATAGGGTGAATGTTCAAGCAATTCGAAGATTAATTAGCACATTTTTCCCACTGCAATGACCGAACAATGGGTCAGAACATTATCGTGAAGAAACAAGATTTTTGTCTTTGTCAAATGACATCTTTTTCTTTTCAGCTAATCACTCAAATGTTGCAGTAAGCTTGCATTGTAGTCACCAGTGATAATTTTACCATTTTATAAGTAATCAATAAAAATAATTCCCTGTACATCCCATAAAACACTCACCATTACCTTGTTAGCTGACAAAATTGACTTCGTCTTTTTGGAGTTGGTTCACCTGGCACACGGCCGCGCCGTGGCTCAGTGGTTAGACCGCTTAGCTCTCACCAAGGTGGCTCGGGTTCGATCCCAGGCGACCGCAAAGTGAGATTTGTGATGGACAACACGGCGCTGGGGCAGGATCTCCGGTTTCCCCCGCCATCTCATTCCACCGTTGCTTCATCTTGATCTCATGTATCATCAGTGTCATCGCCTGCAGTGTCGTATGTAGTAAAAGTGGGCGTTAAACACTACACATTTCATTTCATTTTACCTGGGGCAATCCACATTTTTGACTGATTTACTTTTTGCAGAGTAGTGATGTATCCAATCCTCCATTTCCGTTAAACCTCTACACTTGTCTTGTTTAAAATGCTGTCATTCAAAATCTAAACAAGCTGTTGACCTGTAACCATAGATACAAGCTAGTCTAGAGTTAAACTATATGATGCTATCTGTCAAACTGGTCCAGTGTCGCCATCTCTATGTGAGGCCTGGGACTTATCAGCTGACCCTCATAGTATAATTTTAAATGAAAAGTTGTTTTGACAGTAAATCTGATACAAACAGGGTTCCATTAAGCATATTGCTCTATAGGTAAATAGGAACTTCCCTTTACAGAGGAGGCACTAAGCAAATTACACAGAACAAATACCTGTTTACAGGTACAGAATAAATATAAATCTTCTTTTAAATCTATTTTGTGTCTACAGCTTACTGTAAAATTTAGTAAGGCTGTGTTTTCACAAGGCTGCCATGATGTACCTTCTCAATTCTGCTGTCACTGGAAGTGCAGTGATGTAACCGCATATACTGTAACGTCAGTGAAAGAGGTAGCCAGAAAGAGGCAGCTGTTGCTCAACCAATCCACTTACTTGGCAGGTGTAGACTGAGGTACCCATAAACATTTGCATTAACCAGCATGTCCAGGTGTCCCCATAGGGGTACAGGGGGAGATCTGGTCCCCTTCAGTTGCCGTGGTGCAGGTGATGCAGACCCCGAGCACTCGTGGTACCTCTGACGTTACTAGAGGAACCTCGGCCGAACATTCGAGCCCTTTCTGACTGAGAGTTGTTCGTATTGGGTTGGACTCAAGGGAGCAGTGATTTCCGATACCTGCAGGAGATTGGGTACTTCCGGCCAGGCTCTGGCTGCCCAGAGGGGCCAGAAGGTTGCCTAAGAAATCCCGGGCAACCAAGATTATCGGTAGTCTTCCCTGCAGGGTTAACGCGCATAAGTGGCGTATCCACTTCCACACTGTGGAGTCACAGGGTTTGCTTTTTTCTTTTTTTGCAATTTACGTCCTCCAACGTTAAGTCATATCGGACGGACAAAGGGTGTGAATGATCTTCACGTATTGTCCTTTAAAACAAACAGACCATGTAAGACTAATAAGAGAAGAATACAATCTGGTATTTAAAATAGGCACCAGGTTATAGAATTAAGAAGCTAAGGAGGCTGTTGTTACTGTCCAGGTATATGTTTCCATTGATAACATTCTCTACTCTCAGCACAGAGAGGGATACCAAATATACAACCTGAAAGATGTCTGAATTATTACCTAAGTGCCTCACAAACCTCTAGAACATTAAAAAAACTATTATATTTCTAGTCAGTTTTTTTGACATTTCATCACTTATATTTCTATACTGTCACTTTGAGGGTTCTTGAAATTAAAAGTCCAATTGCACAAACTCAAAATGTTCTTTATTTCCACCGAATTACAGTTGGAACACTTGATGATTACATAGAATTACGTAGCGCACACAATTACAATCCACCAGTTCGTCTGTCACAGGTCTACTCCACACTCACAATTACGTACAACTCCTCTGATACACGTACGCAGTCTTCCAGTCTGTTCGCTAGCACTGCACTCTTCATGGCTGCTCGCCAAAAACTGAACTGACTTGTCTACTGCAGCCCTTATAGAGGAAAATGGCTGTTTCTGGAAGCTTCGAGGCTCGGAACATCATCCCGACTGTTCCAGACGTCAAAGGGAGGAGAAAGAGACAGTACAGTGCCTAGTGACACTTTCCTAACCATCCCCTATGTTAGCGCTATAAGATAAATGGGTGGCCGTGGCCTGAATGCCTCCTGTCCCCTACCCAGCTCCAGTTGGTCGTGCCTTCCGATAATTGGGTGACACTGCTCCCTCCTCAAGGCCGGTTGTCCTGAACAGCACCATTGTAGCGGGCCAGGCGATCCAGGTGTACCACCAACATCTTTCCTCGGGGCACCTTCTGGATGCGGTAGACCACGTCGTTAATCCTCTTCACCACCCGGGACAGTCCTTGCCATGGCTGCTGAAGCTTCGGGCAGCGTCCCTTGGTCCAGGTAGGGCGGTACAACCAGACCTGGTCACCTTGCTGGAACCCTTGGCTGTTGGCTTGCCTGTCGTATCGGGTCTTCATGCAGTCACTCGCCTTCCGGATGTTCTGGCGAGCCATCTCGGGCATTGATATTGATTGATATTGATAGTTTATTGATCCAGTTTATCAGATGTACATTGATGTTGGACACGTCATTTCTATACAAATAATTTACAATTCATCTAGGCTGTATATACATTTATTTAACAAATATTGTTTTAATTTACTTTTAAATTTTGGTTTTGAGCTATTCGTCAAAATTTTTATCTCGCTAGGTAGTTTATTATACAGTTTGATCCCTCTGATATTAATGTCCTTTTCAGTGACAAACCTGTTAATACTATACATGTGATAGTTATCACCATTTCTTGTACTATAGTGGTGAATTTGGTTGTTTTGTACTAATGTAAGTCTATCGGTTATGAATAATATAGTTCTGTATATATACAGAGAATAGACTGTGAACATATTTTCAGTTTTAAATGTTTCTCTGCATGATTCCCTTCCTTTTAGGCTATAAATCAATCTAATACATTTCTTCTGTAGAATTAGTAACATGTCCATGTGACATTTTGCAGCTGTACCCCATATTTCGATTCCGTAGTTAAAGTAAGGATATATACATCCAAAATAAATCATCTGCAGAAGCCTAGTGTCTTTGTAACTTTGAAAATACCTAAGCAAGTATATAGATTTACTAATTTTATTACATATATAATCTATATGTTTAGCCCATGTTAACTGTTTATCAACAATTATTCCAAGAAACCTATATGATTTTACTTCTTCAATGGTGGTGGTGTTTATTTGCAATTCTGTATTGGAGGTAGTTTTTCTTGATGTATTGGGCCACATTACTTTATTTTTTAGCATGTTACATTTTAAATTTACGGATTCAAAGTATTTGATTAGGGTATTAGCAGTGTGATTTAAATTTTTGTTTAGAGCTTCCAATGTCTTGTTCAAGCATATGGCAGTTGTGACATCTGCGTAAGTTATTATAGGTGTATTTTGTGGACAAATAATATCATTAACATATATAATGAAAAGCAGAGGCCCTAGTACTGTTCCCTGAGGTACTCCATATTTTACTGTTTCTATTTTTGATTGAATTTTGTTTTAAATTTTTCCCGTTTTATGATTTACTTCTGTATATTGCTTCCGGCATGTCGTGGAGGTGGTCCACCAGGTTCTCCACATACTCGGTCGCTAGCTGCTTCACTTCCGGAGGGCTTCCAAAAGCCAGGTCACAAGGGAGGCGTAACTCTCGGCCGAACATTAAGCTGGCTGGCGTCATCCCCGTGGTGTTGTATGTTGATGAGCGGTAGGCCAGCAAGAAAAGTGGCACCTTGACGTCCCAGTCTCACTGACAGCTGGCCACAACCCTCCTCAGGTGTTCCTCTAATGTCTTGATGTATCTTTCGACCATGCCATCCGACTGGGGATGTAGAGCCGTCGTGCAGGTCTTGTCCACCCCAAGCCTTTGTATTGCCTCCTTCATTAGGTTGGAATCAAAATTGGTACCCTGGTCACTCTGCAGCTCTAACGGCACCCCAAATCAGCAGAACACTTGCTCCACGAGGCAGTCTGTGATTGTCTTTGCCTCTTGGTTCGGGATGGCATACACCTCCGGCCACTTGGTGAAGTAGCCCACGACCACCATCAGGTACTTGTTGCCTCGGTCGGACACTGGGAATGGTCCAGCTATGTCAACAGCGATCCGTCGAATGGTGCTCCGACGTTGTACTGCTGCATGCAACCCCGGCTCCTAGTCTGGGGGCTGCGACTCGCCACGCACACATGACATTGACGGCACCATCTCTCAGCGTCTGCTTGGAGCCTCAGCCAGTAGTAGGACTGTCAAAGTTTGTCAATCGTTCAGTTCACATACAGGAGTCCTCCTGAAGTACCGGTGTGCACTTCCTCCAAGACTTCTGGGACCTTACTCCGGAAAAGTACCAACTGTTCTCTCTGCATCTTCCCATCGGGTGATTCCCATACCCGGAACAGCACGCCCTCTCTGGTCTTCAACGAGTCCCATTGGGCCCAGTACGACTTGTAGGTGGCGCTCCTCGGTGCGATGTCCTCCCAGGTTGGTCTTGTCCCTGCCTCCACTTCCCTCAATAGTGGCCCCAAGTCTGCGTCCGCCAGCTGCTCCCTCCTCAGGCCTGCGCTATCCCAGCCATCAGCAGGTACTGCCGTGACTACTGGGACTGCTGCGGCACGCTCCTTCTCTTCCACTCTAGTGCACTGGCCGCATTCTTCTGGACATGGTCTTCGGGACATAGCATCTGCATTACCGTGACTCTTACCTCTGTGATGTTCCGAGGTGAAGTCTTACTCCTGCAGCCTCTGGACCCAACGTGCTGTCTGGCCTTCCAGGTTCTTAAAGCTCAGTAGCCAGGTTAGAGCGGAATGGTCAGTCCTCAGGTGGAATGGCTGACCAGGTCTTTATTGCCGCCAGTAACTCTCGTCGGGTGACGCAGTAGTTCATCTCTGCCTTGGATAGCGTCTTGCTGTAGTAGGCTATCACGCACTCGTGGCCGTCCTGGACTTGGGATAGGATGCCTCCAATACAGTGGTCGCTGGCATCGATGTCTACAATGAAGGCGCCACCTGGTTGTAGAAATCCCAAAATTGGAGCACTGCACATGATCTTCTTCAGGTGCTGGAAAGCGTCTTTGGCATTGTCCGTCCACACATAAGGTCGGTGTTCTTCTGTCAGGCGGGTGAGGGGTTTGGCGATGTTGGAGAACCCCTTTATCAAGAGTCGGTAATAACTGCACAACCCCAGGAAACTGTGCAACTCTTTCTTATCCTTTGGGCGAGGCCAATCTCTCGCAGCCTGTGTCTTCTCCGGGTCTGTGACCACTCCGGTTGCTGAGACTAAGTGGCCCAAGTAGTTGACTTCCTTGCGGAAGAGCTGGCACTTCTTCGCATTCAGCTTCAAGTTGGTCACCTGCAGTCTCTGTAGCACTTTACTCACATTCTCTAGATGGTCTTCAAAAGTCTTATCAACGATGATGTCATCCAGGTATAGCAGGTAGGCGTCGTAAATCAGTCCTCTCATCACTGACTCCATGAGGCGTTGGAAGGTAGGTGGTGCGTTGCAGAGGCCTAAGGGCATAACTGTGAACTGCCAGAGCCCTTGGCCAGTAGAGAATGCTGTCTTCTCCTTGTCTCTCGGGTCTAGAGCTACCTGCCAGTAGCCCGACTTCGGGTCCAGGGTCAAGAACCACTGTGCACCAGCTAGCGTGTCCAGGGTGTCGTCAATCCGGGGTAAGGGGAAACAGTCCTTCCAGGTGACAGCGTTCAGCTTCCTGTAGTCCACGCAGAAGCATAGCTCGCCGTTCTTCGTCACCAAGACACCAAGGGCTGTTACACTCTTCAATCACTTCCCTGGATCTCATGTCATCCAGCATGTCTCGTACCGCCCCTTGTTTCGCCAGTGGAACGCGTCTAGGTGGTTGCCGAATAGGCCAGGCGTCCCCGGTGTCGATGCGGTGAAGAACTTTGTCCGTGTGGCCGTAGTCACTGTTACCTTGGCTGAAGACGCGCTGGTATCGTCTCAGTAGTTGCCGAACCTTCTCCAGCTGTTCTGCAGTCAGGTGGTCGGCCGTCCTCTCCAGTAAGCCTTCTAGCCGGGGCCCCAGATGTTGCGTCGGCACCGTCTCCTGTGTCTTGTCGGTTGCTGTTATGCTTACCACGGGCTCGCACGTTCCCAACTCCATCCTGGCCTGGACGTCGTGATCGTTGTCCGTTGGATTTAGCAGTCTCACTGGCACCTCCTCTCGGCACGGCAGCAATGCCCTGGCTACACAAATGAAATGTGTAGTGTTTAACGCCCGCTTTTACTACATACGGCACCGCAGGCAGTGACACTGATGATACATGAGATGATGATGGAGCACCGGTGGAATGAGATGGCGGGGGAAACCGGAGGTCCCGGAGAAAACCCGCCCCAGCGCAGTATTGTCCACCACAAATCTCACTTTGCGGTCGCCTGGGATCGAACCTGGGCCGCCTTGGTGAGAGCCAAGCGGTCTAACCACTGAGCCACGGCGCGGCCTATGGCTACACATAGTCCGTGTACAGGCGTCTTCTGGTCCAGCATCATGTTCCTGGTTCTCTGGCCTTCCAGTCGCGCCGTCACCACCACCTCGCTCCTCGCGGGAACAACCACGTCTTCGTTCAAGACGAGCCTTTAGATTGCATGGCGATCTTCGGGTTGACGTTGTATAACCTCTTCTCCGTTGAGCCGCAGGACCTTCCTGCCGACCTCGACCATTGCCTCGTGGCTCCTGAGGGCATCCAGTCCCACCTCCTCAGCCACCTTCGCGACGAACACCCACAGACGCACGGCAGTCCGTCCCAAGGTCAGCCTCAGCAGGACCTCCTTCTCCACAGGTCAAGTGTCGCCCGATGCCATCATCAACTGGTATGGTCGGCTCGGCTTGCTGGATAGCAAACCCTTGGCTATGTCGGGTCTGATGATGGTCACGGCTGCCCCGGTGTTCACCAGCACGCGGCACGGCTTCCCTCTTACCCAACCATCCGCGATGAGGCTGTCATCCATCCGCCGGCTGACGGCACGCAGTGTCACTCGAGGGGATGGTGGTGATGGCGCCGACGTGCCCCTCGCCACGACGGCCCTTACTCGTTTCCCGGCTGCTCTCCCTGGTGTGGGCAGTCTCTCTCCAGGAGTCCCGGCTGTACACATCGCCAACACACGCCACTAGGTCTTCGCCGGCGTCCCTCGGCTGGTCCTCTGTCTCCGGTGTAGCGGACACTCCTCGTTCTCGACGTCCGGTTAGCCGTCACCTTGGCCGCCTCCATCCTCAATGCTGCCGTCAGCGCCTCGTGGATGGTTGTGTAGTCGCCGAGCATTAGGCGCTGACGTATCTCAGTGTCTCGTACCGGTCGACAAAGGCATAGGCGGCTTCCCGGGATATTAACTCCGGCGGAAGGTCAACCAAGGCCTTGCTAGCCAGCTGCTCAATCGCCAGGGCCAACTCCTGCAGCGTCTCCCCTGGCTGTTGCGACCTTGTCTTCAGCTGACTGCGGTAGACTGCGGTTAGGCGGTGGTTCCCGAACCGGTTCTCCAGGGCTTCCCAGATATCCTTGGGAGCCGCCGCTGTCTGGACCGCGTTTAGGACTTCCGCGGCCCGTCCCTGGAAGCTGGCTATTAGCTGTGCGGCCTCTTCCTCCAGTGATCACTTGTTATGCCTGGCCACCGTGTCGAACTGACCTCGAGCGGAAGTCCTCGAACGTTGACGCGCCGTCATATATCGGAGGTTTGACGCGCGCCGATGTTGTGTCACGTCCCGGGGCGTCGGCCTTCAAATCCTTCAACCTTCTGCCGACGACATCCTCCAACATGGCGTTCAGAGATTTGAGCTGCTGTCGGCCCTTCCCTCCAGTTCGTTAACGTGGCTCGCCAGGTCTTCGACGCGCTCATCCACTTGACCCATCCTCTTGCCCAGCTCCATGACATCGCTCACGCCGGTCAACTGCTCTTCAAACTTTGCGGCCAGGGCCTCGTTTGCCGCTTTCATCTCCGTGGTCAATTCGGTCATCTTCTCGGCCAGGCTATCGTTCGCCGTTCGCATTTCCTTCAGTTCCGCTGCCACGTTGTTGTTTGCTGTTTCCGTCTTCGCTGTTAATTCGATCTCTGCGGTCAAGTTGTTATTTGCCGTCTCCAACTTTTCTAAAATCTGTGCCAATGCAGCCTCCATCGCTGTAATATCCCACTTCTGACACCAGTTGTGACTGTGGGTTCGTGAAATTAAAAGCCCAATTGCACAAACTCAAAATGTTCTTTATTTCCACCGAATTACAGTTGGAACACTTGCCGATTACATAGAATTACGTAGCGCACACAATTACAATCCACCAGTTCGTCTGTCACAGGTCCACTCCACACTCACAATTACGTACAACTCCTCTGATACACGTACACAGTCTTCCAGTTCATTCCCTAACACTGCATTCTTCACGGCTGCTCACCAAGAACTGAACTGACTCATCCACTGTAGCCCTTATATAGGAAGATCGCTGTTTCTGGAAGCTTCGAGGCTCGGAACATCATCCCGACTGTTCCAGACGTCAGGGGGAGGGGAAAGAGACGGTACAGTGCCTAGTGACACTTTCCTAACCATCCCCATATATTAGTGCTACAAGATAAATGATTGGGCATTGCCTGAATACCTCCTGTCCCCTACCCAGCTCCAGTTGGTCGTGCCTTCCGATAATTGGGTGACAATATTATTGAGAGACTAGTTTCAAAGGCCATTGCCTCCATTTTCAACCTCTCTCCAACTAGCGTCTGTTGTCATCTGCTCTCCTCTCTCTGGTGATGGAACAATGAACTTCTTTGTCAAATTATCTACTGGTGTGATTTCAATTCATTACGCGGTCCTTATTTTTCCTATGAATATATTTTACTATGTTGTCAGTTTATTTTGGTTTATCACTCCTTTTAGTAATTTTGGATTTGGATCATTGTCATGGTTTTTGTTCCAAAAACCAAATGCTACTGCTGACTGATCTTGTTTCAATCTGATGATTCTAAAGTGCTCTGTGGCTCTGGTTCTTAGGTTTTTTTTAGTGTGACGTATGCAGCATTTTTCGCAATTCTTACAACTTATTTGGTACATTTCGGATCTGTTAATTGGTGGGATTTCATCTTTTGTTTTTGAATTTAGCAATTTTAAAACTGAGAATCTATTAGTACATGCCAAGATGATATTTTGTTTCTTAAAAATCTTTTAATATTTATTAAATGATATTTTGTTTCTTAAAAATCTTTTTATATTTATTAAATGTTTTTGGGTGGTATGTGAACGCAATGAACAAGTCCCACTGGAACATTGTCTATTCAAGCACATATCAGCTATGATCAGTTGGTAAAGCAGCTTTTTCTCCAAATATATGTATACGTTTCTCACTAGATGAAAAATGAAAATCATATATACACACAAAATTTCAAATCTTCCTCATTCAAATGGCATTATGTGTACTTGTGCTTCATGAAATCATCCAATAGCTTGTAGACACCTTGTATTTTGCAATGAACTGCCTACATCACATGTGAAAGGGAACGTTTGTAGTTAGCTTACCTGGAAACTTGCAAGAATGGTGTCCCAGAGGAACCTCTTTGAGCGAGGATCCATACCTGTACTAGGTTCATCCATCAGGACAACACGTGGACCTCCAACCATAGCCATAGCAAAACTGAGTTTACGTCTGGTTCCCCCAGAGCAGTGCTGTGCTTGTTTGTTGGCATGTTCATGGATCTGCAGGCCTGTCAGGTACATGTCTACTACCCTGCAACACCAATAACTAAAACTTTAACAAGCTGCTTAAGCAATCAAAGTGAACAACTAAACAAAAGTGAAAGGTGTGTGTGTGCATCAAGGCAATGCCTTTTATTCATCATTGCCGACGCTGTTATATAGGTCAAAATGCACTGTAACTTTACATGGCAACAAGTCAATATTCTTCTAATTGTAAAACAAATAATTGGTAAAATTAATGTGGACTATGGGTGAGTTATCTGTATAGCTACCAATTAAATGAACATCGCGTAGTGAATTTTAGTATTACCAACATCTGACAACGAAACAAACCTAAAAACAGAGCCAAATGCTGGTATTTCAAAATTCATCTGTATAGCTACTAGATGTCAAGAGTGTACCTATATAATGCATTTCATGTTTCAGAGCTGTCATCTGTGTTTATAGAATTAGGTGAAACCTAACAAATGAGGATTTGGGACCTGATCGCTCAAGAAAAACGTGCATGTACAGTACATATGACACTTAAATTAATTGGGAGTCGATTAATAACACAAAACAACACTCACTTTTAAACTTTCCCGGAACATGTTTCTGAGGCCTTCCCTCTATTTTCAGCCGGACATCGACTGGTTCTCATTGGTGTAGTTGGCAATATTTTGTCATCGGTCTCCTCTGGTGGTGGTTCGAGGAACTTGCTGAACAAATCTTTCTGGGGGATGTCGAAATTACTTTGTTCCTATTTTTTGAAATAAAGATTTGTTCCCATGTGGACAGTTCTTCTTTTCCTGTTGTATGTTTTAGTAATTTTGGTTCTGGATTTATGTTGTGGTTTTTTCCCCAAAAATGCGTGGCAACTGCTCATTTTTCTAATTGTTTGTATTTTATGTTCCTAAAGTGTTCCTTTGCTCTTGTTTCTAAATTTCTTTTGGTTTTTCCAATATAAATTTGACTACAGTCACAGCATTCAATTTGATATATACCAGATTTTTTGTTAGATGGAATGGCATCTTTGATGTTTGAGCAAATTAGGTTTTTTAAGGAGTAATGATTCACTGGAGCTAGTTGAATGTTTTGTTTTTTGAAGACTTTTTTGAATTTATCAAAGGCCCATGGATGGTAAGTGAATTTTTTGAAGATAATTTTAGTTTCTGTGGCTGAGAGGGTTGTGGTTTCCTTTAGTAGTTTCTTCTTATTTGCTAAGTTCACTTTTTTGTCTACTAGTGATTTGGGAAAGTCATTTTTCTGTGCTATTTCAATAATTTTGTTGTATTCTATTTTGTATTCTTCTGTTGTGAGAGGGATGTTGACCAGTCTGTGTGCTAAACTATTAAAGATTGCCTGTTTGTGGGACCTTGGATTGTAGCCATTAGCTTTTATGTAGTTGTCTGTCTGTGTTGGTTTTCTGTAAATGCCAAAGTTTATTCTATTTTTATTTCTGATTATTTTTAGATCTAAAAATGGTAAATACTCATCTTTTTCAACTTCTACAGTGAACTTGATGCTTTTTTTCTTGAATATTTAAAAGTTTTAGTGCATCACTGATGTGTTTTTTTTTTGGCACTATGGCAAATATGTCATCTACATATCTTTGCCAGAGTTTGAACATCCATGGGAAACCTTTAGTGATCCTTATTTCTAGTGCACTCATGTACAGATCGGCCAGGAAGGGTGATAAGGGGTTGCCCATTGCTAAACCAGAAGTTTGATGGAAATATTTTGTTTGAAACTGGAAGAAATTCTGTTCTATGCATATATTCAAAAAAGTCTTCAAAAAAAAAAAAAAAAAAAAAAACATTCAACTAGCTCCAGTGAACCATTACTCCTTAAAAAACCTAATTTGCTCAAACATCAAAGATGCCATTCCATCTAACAAAAAATCTGGTATATATCAAATTGAATGCTGTGACTGTAGTCAAATTTATATTGGAAAAACCAAAAGAAATTTAGAGACAAGAGCAAAGGAACACTTTAGGAACATAAAATACAAACAATTAGAAAAATCAGCAGCTGCCACGCATTTTTGGGAAAAAAACCACAACATAAATCCAGAACCAAAATTACTAAAACATATAACAGGAAAAGAAGAACTGTCCACATGGGAACAAATCTTTATTTCAAAAAATAGGAACAAAGTATTCAATTTCGACATCCCCCAGAAAGATTTGTTCAGCAAGTTCCTCGAACCGCCACCAGAGGAGACCGATGACAAAATATTGCCAGCTACACCAATGAGAACCAGTCGATGTCTGGCTGAAGATAGAGGGAAGGCCTCAGAAACATGTTCCGGGAAAGTTTAAAAGTGAGTGTTGTTTTGTGTTATTAATCGACTCCCAATTAATTTAATTTATAGAACAACACTGTTTTCAACACTTCCATGAAAGGATTTACATATGACACTGTCTATTCAGTCTTCATCTTTTACTTGTTACTTATTAATAATTGAGATTCTTAAAGCTTTTGATAATAAACTAAGCACAATAGGTATTTTCTCTTATTTATCAAAAGTGTTTGATTGTGTTAACCATAAAATACTTGTACAAAAATTAATCCATTATGGTATTAGGGACAATGGGTTGAGTCATACTTAAGAAATAGAAAGTAAAAAGTGATGATAAATTCTTCAGATAATAGCAAAGTTTACTCTGAAAGTCTCAAATAAAGCATGATGATCTCCTCTCAATAATGAACAATCCTGCTGAGACAGTTCTCTTTGCAGATGACACAATACAGAAAGACAACAATACTAAAGATGATCAAAGGTTTGTGTCTTGCTTAATGAAATGCATACAGAATGAAGGATTTCTCACTCTACGGTAAACAACATTTTAAAAAATGGAATGAAACTTGTAGTGTTAAAAACAAGGCGAAGTCTGAAAGGACAAAACGAGTTCCAGATGGTGATAAAGCTCTTGATATTTTACTATCAGTGGAAGAAAATCCACATTTATCTACTCAGCAACACATTATGGAAGGCACATGGTGAATTACCTAAATTATGAATTTCCAGGAAGATGGATTGGCAGAAGAGGAAGTATTGAATGGCCACCAAGATCTCCTGACCTGATATTTGAAGTGGAGGGTTTACAGAAACTGACCAAGAGATCTTGAACACTTAAAGTGAAGAATTGGGCAAGAAATACAGTTGATCAGCCGAACAGTGTTGCAGGAAACATTAACTAATTTCAAAGACAGACTTTGCCATTGTTTGGCAGTAAATGCAGGCAATTTTCAACACCTTTTGAAGTGAATTCATCATGTGTTACAACACAGAACTACTAATTTTGTTATGAATGTGTTTTCTTGGTTTAAATTTCATGTGCTATAATATGTCCTAATAAATTTAAATTTAACTGTATTGGAACACCATAGTGAAGCGAAACAATTATTAAATTATAGATGAGTCATATTTATAATTTAATAAATGTCCTAATAAATTTAAATTACAGTTCAAAAAAGCATTTACCTGTACATTCCGAGACCTCAGGACCAAAAAAATGCTGCTTTAAAAAAAGTCACACCCTATTCACAATCATAGTAATATAAAAACATGGTATCTTACAGCTTTTCTAAAAAATATCACTTCACAAAACTATAACAACAAAGCTACAAGCGTTTTACTCATGCAGTATATACATTTTGTCATGAAAATATCTCAAACATTTGGTATTTTAATCAACTTCATTAAGACACTTTTTAATAAGTCCACTATAACAACAATGTTTTGTAAGGAAGGCATTTAACCAGTTTTTTGTAGTTTGATGAATGGACTCAAACTTGCCTGCTTATTTCTTTGTGTGGAACTCCTCGGATTGCTGCATAACATTCCAGATGTTCTCTTACTGTAACATTCTTCCACTGTGCATCATGTTGGGGGCAGTAACCCATGAGTTTGAACGCTTCGGCTATGTTCGATGTTATGTTGTGACCACCAATGTGCACCTGTATCATAAACAAAGATTAAGAAAAGGAACAAAATTTATGTGTTTATAAGAATGAAGTACTTCAAAAGGAAGAAGAGGAATCAAGAAATTCAAAACTAAGAATACCTTAAAACCTTGCAAAAGAAATTGTTTTCAATAAAAATACACAATTTAAAAATGAAAATCAAATGTCAATACCTACATAATGGTTTAAAGTAAAGTTTCAGAAAGTGAAAATATTTTATATGAAGTAATTAAGGCCATCTCATCTAAAACAACATTTTGCCAGAAAATGCAGAATGTACCATTAAGAAGAATAAAGTCAGCATTTATACAAATATGAAGAAATAATAAAATAAATCAAGAAAAGAAAGGAAAAAATTACACAGATAATGAAGCTATTTACAGTGGAGTAAAAAACACTACACATATAAACAATTTATTCATCCTTTTGATCATAGTATATGATATAGGACACGTCAAGTACTTATAACTAAAAATTATACAGTAAACATTTACACAATACAAGTTTAGAAATGAAAATTCAGAAACTGTATGTACAATATAACAATTTATCTGTAAATATTCTCCACTTAACTTAAGAAGCCGATGACAATACTTCTATTATGCTTTTGCAAAATTAATTTCGTGAACATTTGCCCACATCTTCAAGTCAAACACAATTTGTTATCAAACGTTGTCGTTGTTTGACAACAAATTGTGTTTGACTGAAGATGTGGGCAAATGTCCATGAAATAAATTTTGCAAAAACATAATAGAAGTATTGTCATCGGCTTCTTAAGTTAAGTGGAGAATATTTACTAAATATTTTTATTTGTGTAGTGTAAGGAAAAAATTGTTGTTGTTGTTGTTGTTGTCGTCATCAAATGCTAGGCTTTGGCAATGAAGCCATTAGCTCTCTTGCTCTCCAATATCTCTGTGTAGTGGGTCCGGCAGGTAGGGCTTCACAGGTTAAAAGATGTTCTTCAGTCATTTCCTCTTCTTTGTTGCACAGAGGACAATTTGGACTTGTATAAATTCCTATTCTGTGTAAGTGTTTGGCCAAATAATCATGTTCCATAAGTAATCTAAAATTTGCAGCTTTACCTGGGATTTCTGGAATAATTTCTGTATTTTTAATTAAAATGTTCCATTTTTTATCTTTGGCTTTGTTAGATATTGATTGGTTTTATTTGTTTTTATATTTGCTTTTAATTAATCTTTTAATGGATGTAAAGGTTAAGTTTTTACTTTTGTTCTGAATTAAATTTGCACCTTTTTTGGTAAGGAAATCAGCTGATTCATTTCCAGCTATTCCACAATGTGCAGGTATCCATTGTAATATAATTCTTTTCTGTAGTTTTTGAAGTTGTTGGATCATTTTGTAACATTCTTTAATTTGGATTGACCTCATTTTATATGAACTTATTGCACATAATGCTGCTTTGGAATCAGAAAGTATGACAGCATTTTTGAATGTATCTATTCTGTATAGCAGGTGTTGGAGTGAAATATGAATAGCCGTTACTTCTGCATCAAAATTTGGTGTGTGGTATCCTGCTGGTTGATAGAATGAGAACAGTGCACACTTAATTCCTGCTCCTGAGTTGTTGTCCAAGTTAGATCCATCTGTGTAGATATGTAACCATTCTTCAGGTGGGTATCTATTGTTCACAGTTTCTAATGCTAATGCTTTTAGTACAGGTTTGGAAGTTTCAGATTTTGTAACTATTTGTTCTAAATCTAATTGAATATTAATTGGTTCAAAAGTCAGTGGGTTTTCTTTGATTAAAATGTTTTCTTTAGAATTAGAAAGATTCAGATCTGTTTTTAATTCCATACTTTTGTGTAGGAAACTTGTTTGTGTTTTCATCTCGATTGGTTGTAGTAATCTTTTCTCCCATTTTGTTGTTTTTAATCGCAACATTTTTTCATGTTGTATTAGTGCCTGCTCCTCTAAAGTTAGATGTATTGGATAGTTCCGAGTTAAGGCTTGCATTGCCGTGATTGGAGTTGATTTTGCTGCACCAGTTATTAGTCGCAGGGCCTGATTTTGGCATACTTCTAGGTGATTTATTTTAGAACTGTTTGCTGTTAACTGTTTGCCGATGGACTTTAAAACTCCTCCCGGCCAGATCCGATGGACCCATTAACCAAAGACAGGTGTGGCCCTCCAGACATACTGGGGGTTAAAGTGAGTGGATGATGTAACCACCATTACAAGCAAAAAAATTGGTGTCCACTTAAAAAACGGTTACATTTATGCTACTTAAAACATGACAAGTCCTTCAGATAAATTTTCCGGAGGTCAAATTGTCCCCCGTTTGGATCTCCGGGTGGGGACATCTGCAGGACGTCAATTACAGAACACCCTCAAAATTCTCCAATGGAATGCAGGAGGACTTTCACAGAGTAAAAAAATGGAACTTCAAAAAGTCATAGAAGGAAAAAATTGTTAAATGAACTCAAAGATAATTAAAGAGTAATGAAATTGATTGATGTATGTTAATGTTGAAACAAACAAAGAAACATACAACTACATTAATGGACAACAATCTGAAGGCCTGCAAGAACCACAGATCACAAGCGCTGTCCTTGGTGAACTGTCAGTATTTCCATGCCTTCTATATCACAGCCCATAAGCCCAAGAAATAAAACTATATTTATTAATCTTGATGAAGGTTGTGAAAGTCTAACTTTATACATTAAGAAAGAATCTTTTTAGTAAAAATAATATTGGCATTACACATTTCTGGTGTAGGTAGAAAAAAATTTTGGGAACAATTTTGCAACTATATAGGAAAGCTAAGAAAAAAATGGTGGAAGGAAATCATTAAGGGAAAAGACATGTTAGAGATGAGTTGGTACTAGTAACACTAACATCACTTTTTTAAAATTTTGTTAACATTTTAGCTTTTTTTTTTAAGTAAGTAATTTATTTCCTTTTACAACAACAAATGGAAATACAAAATCAAGATTACAATTATAAAATCCATACTGAAATATGCCATATATTCCTAAATCCTAAAAATCCTATCATGTTATCATGTTGCCCACCATTGAATAGTAATTCAGCCCCCATACACCTAACCCTAGGTTTTTGTGTAATGGAGGCCCTCTGCTCCTTTTTACACTTTCTGCCATTTCACCTATCTCACTCTACATTTTTCTCTTAATTGTTCTTAGCCATCTCTCTTTAACTTTCCCTAAATAATTCCCTATATTTCTCCTGTTCTTTTCTCCTTTTACTGACAACATTTTTCTAATTACTACTTCACCCCCCAAACTGTCCCATTTACGTAGCCAAGCCTGCTCTCTCCATATCTTTGTTTGACTACAATTTAATATACAATGGAAATCTGCATTCTCTTCTCCACACAATGGACATTTATCTAGCTCCCTCTCTTGACCTATACCTTTCAAGTTTCTCACTCCTGTTCTCGCCCAAGCAAAACCTTCTCGCCCTAACTTACTACATATATCTATATATCCTTCCCTCCCCCAGGTTGTTTTTATTTCTCTATATAATCTTAGTGAGCTTTTGTCACTTATATTGGCAAAAATGTCTTGTCTGTCAATATCTTCTAATCTTAGCTTAACCTCTTTCCAGAAGCCTCTATACCCATACTCTGCATTTATCCAAGAATGACCCATACCTATCTGCTTCAACAAGTCATACATTTTATGTGCCCAAGACCCATCCCAGTTACTTCTCTTTTGAATATGAAAACATTCTTTAATTATATTGCCATCTTCCAAGTTAGTGATTCTGTATAAATATTTCATTGCCCTTGACATACAGTTTAGTTAATTGTGAAAATTAATCATTTCTTCACACTAGCATATATAGGCTGAGGCTGTTGATAGAAACAGTCAACATGAAAAATTCAATGCCATGGCCAGGATTTGAACTACGGATCTCCTGGTTTCCCTCCAGTTACTGTAACCCATTGACCACCCATTGACCATGGCCAACTTGCCGTCCTGACATTAAATTCCCCATTTGACTTCTGTATTTCCCTGGTAGACCACTAGGGGCTCTCACATTCGAGATACACCATTTGTAAGTACTTGAGTCCCATGCTTCATCATTTAACTCTTATTATTTTAGTTAATTGATGGAAATTAATTATTTCTTCACAGTAGCGTATATAGGCCATGGCTTTGAATTTTTCATGTTGACTCTCTCTATCAACTTTGTTAACATATTTAGGAACATATTGATCCCCAGCTTCAGAACTCATCCAACTGACCCATGTTGTGGTGGTTGTCTATAATGGCGGCATCATGTGATGGTGAAATGTACTTCTAAAGGGTACTTGTAGTGGTAAACTGTCGTTTGATCTTTCCCCATGTGTCCAATTCTGCTAAATGACTGGTCAGTTTGATTAGTTAATTGTTATGGTTGGTTGTCCAGAAATGGTGTGAAACTGCTGAATTGTTCATTTATTTGTATTTTAAGCATCTCATATGTTCCATTAATCTGGTTTAAAGTGGCCGAGGATTTGTGGAAAATGAAACTCATGCTTGACATCCAAGGTCAAATCTCACAAGTGAAAACATTCGTGCAGTACAAGAAGTTATTAAAGATGAATCACCATTACACTGTTCAAGAAATCACATCAGAAGTGGGTGTCAACATTGGTAGTGTTCATACATTATTAGAAAAATGAGTACTCCAAAGTTGTTAACCGAGAAACAAAACCAGGCCAGATTGGTGATCTGTGAGAGACTTCTGAATCGAATCTGACAAGAAGAGGAGGACTTTTTGAGGTGCATCTTGTGTGTGATGAGACATGGGTTCATCATTATAATCTGTAATTCAAAATGGTGAGTAAAGAGTGGCAACAATAGGATGAAGCCTGCTCAGTGAAGGCCAAAAAATGCTACTCAGCTCGAAAAGTACTATGTGCTGTACAACAGACAAACAAACCTCCTCCTCCTAGCGGAGTAGCTAACCAAGCCAGTTCCCCTTCCTCACAGACTGACCCTCAACCCCCTCCCTCTGCTGTCACACTCATTTTGTGATAGGCAACAATTACCACTTATGTTTCAATCACTCTAGTACTGAAATTCATCCAACCACAACATGGAATGATGCAATTAGCTCCTGAAATGTATTTCCCTAAGTATGTGATATCATATTACCATGCTTACTTATATGTGCTCAAAACATATTCTGATTTTATAAAAGTGAGGTAGTGTAAACATAACCAACATACAATTAATAGTGTGATTAGAGCTAGGAAGTTGAAGAAAAATCGTCTTTTTCCCTAGTGTCTCAAGATGAGGCCCAACATAATATATGTTCACCCTTTCATCGATATGGACGTTATATGACATCCAAGTTAAAATGCCCCAAACCGATATAGACATGAATAGACGTCCTGCACATACATGCATTTAATGCTCATTTAATGCCAATTATTTTAATCTTCCTATTTTACAATAAATTTAAACTGGTTCTATAAGGGATGTAAACATACCCTTAAAGATTTCTTTTTGAATTGTACACCTCCAAACCTGGATAAACACCCAAGGGCACATCTGCAGATTCACACCAAATAATGTTGGTTTGCTTGCGAACTTCTTTTCCGCAACACACTAGACATTTTCAAAATGGTTGCAACCTTTTTGGTTGTGGGTGGTATTCTTTTAGGAAAGTGTTTTCTCTCAAGTATGAGGGGTGATGTCGTGGTGAATTTCTTACCCCCCCCCCCCAGCATAAAGAGGCCTCTGAGTATTATAGTACTCAATTAGGTTACGAGCTATTTATACGCGCAAGTACAAGTAGGTGAATGTCTTGCATGAATTTACAGCTCTGAAAATTACTAAACAATTGTAGATGGTTACATCCAGTGGTCTAAAAGTACTTTTTTTTTTCCCATTCATTTAACTGTTTTTCGTAAAGAGGGAAAGCTAGTAATAGCTGATCCACATGACCCATATTTGACCCACCATTTCCCCAAACAATGGAGTAGCTAACATGACATCTGTAGACCAGTACACGTCTAATGTAGGCTTACAAAATGTAACATGTGCACTGTCCAGTTCTGAATTCTCCTCTTAGTCCTAAATTGCCTTTAGAGGTCAGGGCTTCTTTCATCCTGCTCATATATACCTCTACATTTGTTTCCGTGACAATGAGAGACACTATGTCAGCTATAACTTTTTTGTTTGAAAATGTCAGTTGGTTGGATGTCAGAAGTTAGCTTACACCAGAAAATGTTTATTTGCCTATATGTCTATTTGTGTTAGTTATTTTGACCACTTCGCAGAGCTGATTCTTCATGGACACCTGAAGGAAGCAGGTCATTCACTTCCTCACTGCTACTTATATCCTAAACATCTCCTTCATAATCGCACAACAAATCTTCCAGATTTTCTACAGTAATATCAGAAGCCCGTACACATCATATGCAAGCTAATTTATTTGCTATAGCCATAGTTAACATTGAAATTTAATAATTTCAAATGTGCCATTTATTTAGCTCTTGATAGCTATAAGAAATCACTCTGAACACAGAGAGAGTATAAATAACTAAAACACTGAGCGAAAACAGCTACATAAGGCTACCAGAAACTTTGCAATAACAGATCAGTAATAACAGATGCTACAGACAGTTTTCTTTCTAGCGTATGTGTGTAACGCAACATATACTCGTATGATTATCGCTTGGTATAGCATAAACTAAAGGCTAAAACCTTGAACCGGAGAAGTCACTTGCGTGCGTGCGTGCGTGCGTACGTGCGTACATACGTACGTACGTACATACGTACGTATGTGCGTACATACGTACATACATACATACATACATACATACGTACATACATACATACATACGTACATACATACATACGTACATACATACATACGTACATACATACATACATACATACATACATACATACATACATACATACATACATACATACATACATACATACATACATACATACATACATACATACATACATACATACATACATACATACATACATACATACATACATACATACATACATACATACATACATACATACATACATACATACATACATACATACATACATACATACATACATACATACATACATACATACATACATACATACATACATACATACATACATACATACATGAATGTGAATCCTGTGGAAATGAAGGTTGGTGTTAATTCTCTTAAAGCACTAAGAAACGGCCATCTTTTGATCGAATCCAATAAAAAAGAAGAAGCAGAAATAATATGCACTAACATTAATGATAGATGTGGAGGAGAGTTAGATGCGACTGTTTCAAAGAAAAGAAACCCGCGAATAATAATCTTCAACACTCCAGAAGAAATCACGTTGGAGAATGCGGCTCAGGCGTTAACTACACAAAATAAGGGCCTGGAAAAATTTGAAAATGAGATTCAAATTAAATTTGGATTTGAGGATAGACGGAAGAACAAAAATATTGTCGTTGAAGTTCCTTCTGCTGCAAGGAGAGAGATCCTTGGTAGGAAATTGAAACTAGGATGGAGCATGTGTAGTTGGGATGATTACATCAAAGTGAGCCGATGTTTTAAATGCTGTAAATATAGGCATCGTGCTATAGACTGCAAAGGTCAACAGACTTGCCCAAATTGCGCGGAAACCCACACAATAAAAGAGTGCAAATCTAACAAGGATAATTTCAAATGCATTAATTGTATGAACTATAAGAAATACAATAAAGATACGTCCATAAACGAAAATCACTCTGCACTAGATCCTAACTGTCCCTGCTACCAAGCAGCGCTGAAGCAACAGCAACAAAACACTGACTACTAGCATGGACCATTTTGGCCTACGATGTTATCAAGTCAATTTGCAACACTCAAGAATAGCGACTAGTAATTTAGTGCAGCTGATGATAGAAAGAAACATTGATATAGCATTCATACAAGAACCCTTTATAATTAATAATAAACCAGCCTCCATACCTTCAACGTTCCGAATATTTACAGCCGGAAATCAGGTTAAAAGAGCAGTAATATTAATCAATAACAGCGTTATTGATGTCACTACTCTCAGTCAAATTTCGGATGGAGATTGTGTGGTCATACAGATAACACATAGGAACGAAACATTATTTGCAGCAAGTATGTATTTTGATGGATTGACCGATATAGAATATGATATTAGGAAAATAGAAAACATATTTAGATACTCTAGAAACCAAAAGTTAATGATACTAGCAGATAGCAACTCCAGAAGTAAACTGTGGTACGACGTGCTCACAAATGAACGTGGGAAAACACTGGAAGGATTCATTACCATAAACGACTTACATATCGTAAACGAAAATACAGGAGTGTCAACTTTTGAATCACCAAATGGAAGGAGCTGGATTGACTTGACATTAGTCAACAATAGACTTCTCCGTGACATAACCTGTTGGAACGTAGGAGAAGAAGAGAGCTGCTCGGATCACAAAATAATTTCATTCAAAATAGGAAATAAATCACAAAATCCCACATGGAAGTTTCAAGCCATAAGATACATAACAAAAGTAGAGAAATATAACAAATTCATAAACCTGTTAGCAACAAACTTGACCTCAAATTTTAATTGCAAGAGTAGTAGCGATAACTTGGACCAGGAACTCGCCCAAAAAGTTAACAGTAATTTGAACGCTGATCATCTAACCGAAATATTCCACTCTTCCCTGAAGGAAGCATGCAGAGGTGCATTTGGAGTGGGTAGGTGCAGGAAAAAGGAGTTTAGAGGTAAATCTGTTCCATGGTGGACGGCCGAGCTTACAATATTAAGAAAAAGGGCGAACGCATTAAGACGACGCTATCAAAGAACCATGAACAATGAGCAGCTAAGACACGAAAGAAAAATGCAATATTGGAAAGGCAACCAAGAGTATAGGTCAAAATTGAACACCGAAAAGCTAAGATCTTGGAAGGAATTTTGTAGTGCCACTGACGGAAATAATCCATGGTCAGTTGTTTACAAAATTGCGGCTGGGAAAACTAGAAATCAGATCTCTCTTACTACACTACAGAAAGAAGACGGAACTTATACCGAAGACACTCTAAGTACAATTCAGTACATGCTAGACAAGTTTATCCCGGATGACAGTGAACAGGATGATACTCAGCGACAAAGAGAACTAAGACGACGGGCAACGGAACCAATTGATACACCAAACGATATGGAATTCACGACTATAGAAATATTGTCAGCATTGAGAAACTTCGACCCAAGAAAATCACCAGGAGAGGATGGAATAACTAGTGATATCCTGCTTCAGGTTTTCAAGAGATTCCCAATTTTCTTCACAGCCTTATACAACAAGTGCCTCAATAGCGGTCAATTTCCAGAAAGATGGAAGCGTGCAGTAATAGTTCCGGTAATCAAGCCGGGTAAAGAAGATAGCCCAAGTGTAACGAAATACAGACCTATCAGCTTGATAAATATAAATGGGAAAATTTTAGAAAAAATTATGATGAATAGGATTCAGCATCACATCAACACCAGAAATCTTATGAATGATAGACAGTTTGGATTTAGGGCCCAGAAAAGCACGGTAGACGCACTTATGTCTATGAAAACTTTCATTGAGAACAACTTGAATACTTACGGATATATTGCTCTCATAAGTCTTGACGTAAAAGGAGCTTTTGACGCTGCCTGGTGGCCCAGCATATTAAATAACTTAAGAGAACTGAAATGCCCAAGAAATTTATACCAGTTATCTCAGAGCTATTTCAAAAACAGGACAACAAGTCTAAGCACAAATGAATTTAGCACTGAGAAAGAAGCCAAAAGGGGCTGCCCACAAGGTTCATGCTGCGGACCCGGCTACTGGAATATTTTGTACAACTCCCTGCTCAACTTAGTCTATACAAAACGAACTGAATTAATCGCTTTTGCCGACGACCTACTTCTCATGACGAAAGGAATGAGCATATTAGACGTAGAAAACTTTGCAAATCATGACTTGAAGAAAATTGAATATTGGGCAAGAGAAAATAAAATTACTTTCAATGACGCTAAATCAAAAGTATTAGTGATATCAAGAAAGAAACAAGCTGCAAACGAGAAGATAAACATCTATCTTAATAACATAATTATAGAACAAGTAGACATCATGAAATACTTAGGCGTTCATATCGACAAACAGTTCAAGTTTGATTATCATATTGACCAAGTGCATGATAAAGCTATAAGCCTAATTCACACTTTATCTAAATCAGCAAAACTAACCTGGGGACTTGGAAGCAAAGCACTAGAAACAATATACAGAGGAGCTATAGAACCTGTACTGACGTATGGAGCACCCTTATGGGCATCTGCATTAAACAACCCGAAGAATCTGAGAAAAATTCAGAGAATCCAAAGGTTGTTTAACATAAAAATCACGAAGGCATACAGGACAATTTCATTTGACGCATCTTGTGTCATTGCTGGCATCCAACCCATTGATATCACGATTGAAGGGAAAGTCAAACTGTACAACTTCTTGCAAAATAAACAAGACTATGACGCACCCTTGCCCCCCAGCGACTGGAACCACCCTGCAGAAGTACCTGAAGTTAAAGAAGCTGATGATGAAGACTCTATATTCAAAATATACACGGATGGAAGCAAAATAGGAGAGCAAGTGGGTGCAGCAGTTGTAATATTCAAACAAGGGACTTCAATTCGAGAGATAAAATACAAGCTAGACAGAAGATGTACTAATAATCAGGCAGAACAACTGGCCATATTTAAAGCGCTACAAGAACTTCAAAACTTTAACAACACACCGGAGGAAGAGAAGACTGTAGCGATATATACAGACAGTACAGTAACTCTAGCCATTCTGCGGAATAATAATAAACATAACTCCATAGCAGAGAAAACCCTTAATGTATGTAATACCTTACAAAGACTAAAATGGAGAATACACTTCAGTTGGGTTAAAGCCCATGTAGGTATATGTGGAAATGAGTTAGCAGACAAACTAGCGAAATCCGCTGCTCTGGACGGAGATCTGCCCAATAGTTACAGTTTGATACCTAAATCTGTAATTATTTCTGAAATACAAGAAACAGGACATCAGGTCTGGCAGAATAGGTGGAATGCCACGGACAAGGGGGCACTCAGCAAGTTATTTTTTCCAACAATAAAAGATAGGCTGAAGAGAAAGCTTCCTTTAACACCAATTTTCACAGCAATAACTTCCGGCCACGGAAAAACCAAAGCTTACTTACACCGATTCCATATAGTAGACGATCCAAAATGTACATGTAACAGCTCCCAACAAACCGTAAACCATTTAATATACGAATGTGTAGACAAAAGTCAACAAAGAGCCAAGCTAATTCAAGATGTAACTCTAAATGGAAGCAAGTGGCCAGTAACCAACGAGAGTCTTGTAAAACACCACATAAAAGCATTCTGTAAATACATAAATTCAATTAACCTATAAAGATATGTAAATATGTATAACTTGTGAAATCAACTGCTAAAAGATCTAATGTAATATTAACATGTAAATATGTACAATTTGTAAAATCAAATGTTGGAAAAATGTAATGTAATGCATGTAATACTACTATGTAGTGGGGCATGCTGATTGTTATCAATAAAGAAAAGAAAAAAAAAAAAATACATACATACATACATACATACATACATACATACATACATACATACATACATACATACATACATACATACATACATACATACATACATACATACATACATACATACATACATACATACATACATACATACATACATACATACATACATACATACATACATACATACATACATACATACATACATACATACATACATACATACATACATACATACATACATACATACATACATACATACATACATACATACATACATACATACATACATACATACATACATACATACATACATACATACATACATACATACATACATACATACATACATACATACATACATACATACATACATACATACATACATACATACATACATACATACATACATACATACATACATACATACATACATACATACATACATACATACATACATACATACATACATACATACATACATACATACATACATACATACATACATACAGATAGGAGGCCGTGATATTCGTGGAGGAAGAATGCGAGTGTGTGTGCTCTTGATTATTCGGTGTTAGTGGCGTGACTTTCAAGTACTTGTTTGTGTTCGGCATTTCATAATGTTTTTTGTGAGGCTGTTTCTTTGTGGGCGTGTTAGTTGAACCGGGCATTGCTGAGTTACAGAGTTTTAAGGCAATTGACGGACTCAGGCATTGTTCATGGATTGAGAAGCATAGAAACTAGTATTCAGGAGGCCGTGAACCGCACGACTAAATCGAGAAATACAAAGTTATATCTTAATTGGAATGTTTCGTTTGAGTTAACAAGGAATAATAAACAAGAGATTTCAAAATGGTGGATGAAGTTAGTGAGGGTATTGAGAGTGCCTTTAGAATGCTCTTAAATGTTACGGAGGCTAGTAAAAACTTGCGTCAAGATTTGAAGCAGGATATTGTGAAGTCGGTAAGTAGTTTACGTAAATATTTTACAAAAATGAAAGACATCGTGAATCAGAAGGAAAATGAAACCGAAAGTTTACAAATGGCAGTGCAGAACTATCAGGAACAGTTGAGTGTTGGCAAGAGAGCGAGAATAGCATCACAAGTGACACCTGGGGTGATATCTTCCGAACGGGTTGTGGAGCAATTTGGGGTAGAAAGGAGTTATGCTTCGGTGTTGACTGGCGCTGCAAGTACAGGGGACTCTAAGTGCTTTAAACTGCTTGTTCGGAGCAAGAATAATCAAAGTGTGGAATATATAAAGACACTGGTGAAAACTAAGGTTAATCCTGTAGAGATGAAGGTTGGTGTTCAGTCTGTAAAGGCATTGAGGAACGGACAAGTTCTAATACAATCGAACAATAAAGCTGAAGTAGATACTATTTGCAACAATATTAATAATAAGTGTGGAGAGGAGCTTGAGGCTACCGTCTCGAAGAAAAGAAATCCAAGAATAATTATTTTCAATATACCAGATGAGATAACAACGGAGAATGCTGTGGAGGTTTTAACAGCACAAAATACAGAGCTGGAGAATTTCAGCACAGAGATTCAGCCTAAATTTTCCTTTCATGATAGGAAAAAGAATTTGAATTTGGTTGTTGAAGTCACTTCAACTGTACGGAGGGAAATACTTGGCAAAAGATTAAAAATAGGATGGAATATGTGTAACTGGGATGATTATGTCAAGGCTGGGCGTTGCTTCAATTGCTGTAAATATAATCATCGTGCGCAGGACTGTAAAGGACAGCAAACATGTCCAAATTGCGCAGAGAAGCATGCTCTAAAGGAATGTACTGCTAACAGAGCTGCATATAAATGCATTAATTGTGTAACGTATAATAAATATAACAGAGACAACAAAGTGTCAGAAAATCATTCTGCACTGGATACGAATTGCTCCTGTTATCAAGCAACACTTAGGCGGCTAAAAGACAATACCGACTATTAAAATGGATAGATACAGATTAACATGTTTTCAGGTTAACTTGAAACATTCAAGGATTGCGACTGCTAATTTGGTACAGCTTGTGAATGAAAAAGCTATAGATATAGTATTTATTCAGGAGCCCTACTTGATTAACAATAAACCAGCAGGTGTACCATTACATTTTAGAATATATACAGTTGGTACTATGGGTAAACGAGCAGCAATATTTATAAACAACAAAAATATTGACGTAACTACCATTGGTCAGCTTTCCGACAGAGATTGTGTCGTTATACAGGTTGTATATAATAAGAAAACATTTTTTGCAGCTTGTATGTACTTTGATGGGCACTTGAATATAGAAGATGACATTAACAAGATTGAAAATATTCTCCAGCATATTAAAGGAAAGGGTCTGATAATACTAGCAGATAGTAACGCCAGAAACAAACTTTGGCATGATATAATAACTAATCAGCGTGGTAGAATATTTGAAGAATTCATTACAGCAACAAATTTACATATCATGAATGAAAACAACGGCTTGCCAACTTTTGAATCCCAAACTGGAAGGAGTTGGGTCGATTTGACTATCGTTAATGACAAACTCCTTAGAGATGTAAGGGAATGGACCGTTGGAGAGCAAGAAAGCTGCTCTGATCATAAGATAATATCGTTCACAATAGGAAATGCAATCAAAACCCAAACTCGTACATTAAAGGGAATTAAATATATAACTAGACCAGAAAATTATAAGACATTTGAGGAAACGTTGCCACGAAAGCTGACCAAAAATTTTAATTGTCTGGGCAATGGACAGAGTGTGGATGAACAGCTCGCCCATAAAGTAAAAGAAAATAATGTTGAATATACAATTGAAATGTTCTACAATAGTATGGAAGCTGCATGCAGGGAAGCGTTTAGAGTAAGCAGGGGTAAGAAGCAGGCAATTAAAGGCAAATCAGTTCCCTGGTGGACCATTGAACTAACCATATTGAGGAAAAAGGTAAATGCATTAAGACGACGATATCAACGAACTATTAATAATGAGCAGTTAAGAGAAGAAAGAAGGAATCAGTACTTGGAAGGTAATCGGCAATACCAAAGGAAAATAAATGACGAAAAGTTTAAATCCTGGAGGGAATTTTGTAATGTAACTGATGGGACTAATCCTTGGACTGTAGTCTATAAGATCGCAGCCAATAAAATAAGATATCAGAATTCACTTACTACATTGCAAAGAGAAGATGGAACCTACACTGAAGATATACCAAGCACATTAAAGTATATGCTGGAGAACTTCATTCCGGAGGATAGGGTACAAGATGATACTGAACGACAAAAAGACCTAAGGAGGCTTGCAGAGGAAGTAATTAGTACCCCAGATGACAAGGAATTTACACCTAATGAAATTTGGGTTGTATTAAAAAATTTCAATCCAAAAAAGTCACCGGGAGAAGATGGAATATCTAGTGATATTCTGTTAAATGCTTTTAAAATGTTCCCATATTTCTTTACAGCAATATATAATCAATGTCTTATGGAAGGAATTTTTCCAGAAAGATGGAAGCGTTCATCTATAGTTCCTATAGTAAAGCCAGGCAAAGAAGATAGTGTAACGATAACAAAATATCGACCAATCAGCTTGTTGAACATATGCGGTAAAGTTTTAGAAAAGTTAATGATAAATAGGATTGAATATCATATTAACACGAGAAACCTTTACAGTACAAGACAATTTGGATTTAAAGCTCAGAAAAGCACGACAGATGCAGCAATGGCGCTGAAGGTATTCATTGAAGATGAGCTAAAATCTTTTGGTTATGTTGTTTTGGTGAGTTTGGACGTGAAAGGAGCTTTTGATGCATGTTGGTGGCCTAGTGTCTTAAATAACTTAAGAGAGATGAAGTGCCCAAGAAATTTGTACCAACTTACAAAGGATTATTTTAAAAATAGGAAAGCAACTCTCTCTACGAATGAATTCAGGACTGAAGTACAGGTCCAGCGAGGCTGTCCGCAAGGATCTTGTTGTGGGCCTGGACTTTGGAATATACTATATAACTCTTTGCTAAAATTGGAATTTACAACGCGGACAGAGGTAATAGCATTTGCTGATGATTTACTTGTCATGACAAAAGGAAAAAGTATACTAGATGCTGAAAATTTTTCAAATCAGGACATAAAGAAAATTGAGTTATGGGCTAAAGAAAATAAAATCCAGTTTAACGACTCAAAATCAAAAGTTTTGGTAATATCAAAGAAGAAAACTAATCATAATGAAGCAATCAGCATATATCTGAACAATAAAACTCTGGAACAAGTGGATGTTATTAAATATCTTGGTATTTACATTGATAGGAAGTTTAGCTTTGATCACCACATAGATCAAGTACATGACAAAGCACTACGACTTCTGCATAATCTTTCCAAGTGCGCAAAACTCACTTGGGGACTGGGAAATAAGGCGCTAGAAACTATTTATAAAGGCGCAATAGAACCTATTTTAACTTATGGTGCTCCTGTGTGGGGATTTGCCCTAGAAAAGCAGAAGAACATTAAAAAATTCGAGAGGATTCAGAGATTGTTCAATATAAAAATGACGAAGGCATATAGGACAATTTCTTATGATGCATCTTGTGTTATTGCCGGCATCCAGCCAATTGGTGTAACAATACAAGGCAAAATAAAACTGTATAATGATATACACAGTGAACGTGACTATGATGCACCCCTACCACCAAGCGTCTGGAACCATCCAGCAGAACGACCTCATATAAAAGCAGTTGAGGATGATGGGGCATACGTCTTTCAATTTTTTACGGATGGGAGTAAATCAGATGAAAAAGTCGGGGCTGCTGTAGTTCTGTACAAGCACAATACTGTAATTCGACAACTGCAATTCAGGCTGGATGGAAGGTGTTCAAACAATCAGGCCGAACAACTGGCTATTTTGAAAGCACTTGAAGAGCTACAAAACATGGCAAATACGCTGAACAAAGAGAAGACTGTAGCCATATTTACAGATAGTCAGGTAGCACTATCCACCTTACAAAACAACAATAAACACAATTATATTCCTGAGGAGACACTTAATAGACTAGGAACTTTAGAAAGAAATCAGTGGACAATACACTTTAGTTGGGTGAAAGCACATGCAGGAGTTACTGGTAACGTGCTAGCAGACATATTAGCAAAATCAGCTGCTGAAGACATCGAAATAAAGACTATTTACAACAAGGTACCAAAATCTTCTTTGAAAACTGAAATAGAGAGGGCAGGACATCTACAGTGGCAACAGAGATGGAGCAGTACAAGTAAAGGAGCCCTTACCAAATCATTCTTCCCTTTGATAAAGGATCGTCTTAAGACAAAACTACCATTAACAGCGACATTCACTGCAATGGTATCAGGACATGGAAAAACTAAAGCTTACTTGTATAGATTTCATATCATAGATGATCCCCAATGCACCTGCAATAGCCCACAGCAGACCGCAAACCACCTCATTTATGAATGTAGAGACACAAAACATCAGAGGGACAAGTTGATTGAAGAAGTACACAAGAATGGAGGAAATTGGCCAGTGTCAAACCAAAACCTTATAAATAAACATTTGAAAGCTTTTTGTATATATGTTAATTCAATTGACCTGTAAACAATTTTTATTTTAAAACAATACGTGAATTGAACATTTAAATTCTAATATTTAAAAAACTATTGTGAAATAATATCAAAATGTGATTACTATTTATAATGTATCTATGTAATTAAATGCATGTAATGTTACTCCGTAACGGGGCATGCTGTTAAAGTTCAATAAAATAAAAAAAAAAAAAAAAATACATACATACATACATACATACATACATACATACATACATACATACATACATACATACATACATACATACATACATACATACATACATACATACATACATACATACATACATACATACATACATACATACATACATACATACATACATACATACATACATACATACATACATACATACATACATACATACATACATACATACATACATACATACATACATACATACATACATACATACATACATACATACATACATACATACATACATACATACATACATACATACATACATACATACATACATACATACATACATACATACATACATACATACATACATACATACATACATACATACATACATACATACATACATACATACATACATACATACATACATACATACATACATACATACATACATACATACATACATACATACATACATACATACATACATACATAGGTGGAACAGCACAAACAAAGGGGCTCTCTGTAAAACTTTCCTCCCAACAATCAAAGATAGGTTAAAGAGAAAACTTCCCATAACACCAGAACTTACTGCTACAATCTCAGGTCATGGAAAAACTAAAGATTACCTATACAGGTTCCACATTATTGACGATCCAAAATGTAAATGCAGTAACCTCCGACAAACAGTTAACCATTTAATTTTTGAATGTAAAGACAGTCAACAGCAGAGATCTATATTGGTGGCAGAAGTACAAAAACAAGGAGGGAAATGGCCCACAACCAACCAGGAATTAATCACAAAATACTTGAAACCATTTTGCAAATATATTCACTCAATTAAATTATAAAAAGTAGTTAACTTTAAATTCAATATATTTATAAATATACTAATAGAATTAGAGAGAGATAAGACTACAAAAATACTATACAACAATACAATGCAAGAAAATAGGCTAGTAAAATAGAGAAAGGAACTACCAATATATAGGCTAGGAAAAGCTCAAAGGTGTATATATCAAAAATAAATTAGGAACAAGTCTGTTAAGCTTATACATTTAAAATTGAATCTGTAAATTATAATGTATAATTATGTATTGTAATGCATGTAATATTACCATGTAATGGGGCATGCAGTTGATACCAATAAAGAGGAAAAAAAAAAAAATACATACATACATACAGTAACCCTAGCCATTCTGCGGAATAATAATAAACATAACTCCATAGCAGAGAAAACCCTTAATATATGTAATACCTTACAAAGACAAAAATGGAGAATACACTTCAGTTGGGTTAAAGCCCATGTAGGTACAGTTGAATTATCTTGAGGTGGCAGCTGAGTAAAGATGCACACTAAATGAGTTAGTCTATTACCACATCTGGAAGGAGAATGGGGATGATTTCTACATGTAGAGCGGTTCATGCTTGTACCATCAATGGCTCCACATGTAGAAATCATCCTCACTCTCCTTCTAGGTGTGGTATTAGACTAATTCATTTAGTGTGCATCTTTACTCAGCTGCCACCTCAAAATAATTGTACTATATATGTGGAAATGAGTTAGCAGACAAACTAGCGAAATCCGCTGCTCTAGACGGAGATCTGTCCAATAGCTACAGTTTGATACCTAAATCTGTAATTATTTCTGAAATACAAGAAACAGGACATCAGGTCTGGCAGAATAGGTGGAATGCCACGGACAAAGGGGCACTCAGCAAATTATTTTTTCCAACAATAAAAGATAGGCTGAAGAGAAAGCTTCCTTTAACACCAATTTTCACAGCAATAACTTCCGGCCACGGAAAAACCAAAGCTTATTTACACCGATTCCATATAGTAGACGATCCAAAATGCACATGTAACAGCTCCCAACAAACCGTAAACCATTTAATATACGAATGTGTAGACAAAAGTCAACAAAGAGCCAGGCTAATTCAAGATGTAACTCTAAATGGAAGCAAGTGGCCAGTAACCAACGAGAGTCTTGTAAAACACCACATAAAAGCATTCTGTAAATACATAAATTCAATTAACCTATAAAGATATGTAAATATGTATAACTTGTGAAATCAACTGCTAAAAGATCTAATGTAATATTAACATGTAAATATGTACAATTTGTAAAATCAAATGTTGGAAAAATGTAATGTAATGTATGTAATACTACTATGTAGTGGGGCATGCTGATTGTTATCAATAAAGGAAAAAAAATACCTACCTACCTACCTACCTACCTACCTACCTACCTACCTACCTACCTACCTACCTACCTACCTACCTACCTACCTACCTACCTACCTACCTACCTACCTACCTACCTACCTACCTACCTACCTACCTACCTACCTACCTACCTACCTACCTACCTACCTACCTACCTACCTACCTACCTACCTACCTACCTACCTACCTACCTACCTACCTACCTACCTACCTACCTACCTACCTACCTACCTACCTACCTACCTACCTACCTACCTACCTACCTACCTACCTACCTACCTACCTACCTACCTACCTACCTACCTACCTACCTACCTACCTACCTACCTACCTACCTACCTACCTACCTACCTACCTACCTACCTACCTACCTACCTACCTACCTACCTACCTACCTACCTACCTACCTACCTACCTACCTACCTACCTACCTACCTACCTACCTACCTACCTACCTACCTACCTACCTACCTACCTACCTACCTACCTACCTACCTACCTACCTACCTACCTACCTACCTACCTACCTACCTACCTACCTACCTACCTACCTACCTACCTACCTACCTACCTACCTACCTACCTACCTACCTACCTACCTACCTACCTACCTACCTACCTACCTACCTACCTACCTACCTACCTACCTACCTACCTACCTACCTACCTACCTACCTACCTACCTACCTACCTACCTACCTACCTACCTACCTACCTACCTACCTACCTACCTACCTACCTACCTACCTACCTACCTACCTACCTACCTACCTACCTACCTACCTACCTACCTACCTACCTACCTACCTACCTACCTACCTACCTACCTACCTACCTACCTACCTACCTACCTACCTACCTACCTACCTACCTACCTACCTACCTACCTACCTACCTACCTACCTACCTACCTACCTACCTACCTACCTACCTACCTACCTACCTACCTACCTACCTACCTACCTACCTACCTACCTACCTACCTACCTACCTACCTACCTACCTACCTACCTACCTACCTACCTACCTACCTACCTACCTACCTACCTACCTACCTACCTACCTACCTACCTACCTACCTACCTACCTACCTACCTACCTACCTACCTACCTACCTACCTACCTACCTACCTACCTACCTACCTACCTACCTACCTACCTACCTACCTACCTACCTACCTACCTACCTACCTACCTACCTACCTACCTACCTACCTACCTACCTACCTACCTACCTACCTACCTACCTACCTACCTACCTACCTACCTACCTACCTACCTACCTACCTACCTACCTACCTACCTACCTACCTACCTACCTACCTACCTACCTACCTACCTACCTACCTACCTACCTACCTACCTACCTACCTACCTACCTACCTACCTACCTACCTACCTACCTACCTACCTAACCTACCTACCTAACCTACCTACCTAACCTACCTACCTAACCTACCTACCTAACCTACCTACCTAACCTACCTACCTAACCTACCTACCTAACCTACCTACCTAACCTACCTACCTAACCTACCTACCTAACCTACCTACCTAACCTACCTACCTAACCTACCTACCTAACCTACCTACCTAACCTACCTACCTAACCTACCTACCTAACCTACCTACCTAACCTACCTACCTAACCTACCTACCTAACCTACCTACCTAACCTACCTACCTAACCTACCTACCTAACCTACCTACCTAACCTACCTACCTAACCTACCTACCTAACCTACCTACCTAACCTACCTACCTAACCTACCTACCTAACCTACCTACCTAACCTACCTACCTAACCTACCTACCTAACCTACCTACCTAACCTACCTACCTAACCTACCTACCTAACCTACCTACCTAACCTACCTACCTAACCTACCTACCTAACCTACCTACCTAACCTACCTACCTAACCTACCTACCTAACCTACCTACCTAACCTACCTACCTAACCTACCTACCTAACCTACCTACCTAACCTACCTACCTAACCTACCTACCTAACCTACCTACCTAACCTACCTACCTAACCTACCTACCTAACCTACCTACCTAACCTACCTACCTAACCTACCTACCTAACCTACCTACCTAACCTACCTACCTAACCTACCTACCTAACCTACCTACCTAACCTACCTACCTAACCTACCTACCTAACCTACCTACCTAACCTACCTACCTAACCTACCTACCTAACCTACCTACCTAACCTACCTACCTAACCTACCTACCTAACCTACCTACCTAACCTACCTACCTAACCTACCTACCTAACCTACCTACCTAACCTACCTACCTAACCTACCTACCTAACCTACCTACCTACCTACCTACCTACCTACCTACCTACCTACCTACCTACCTACCTACCTACCTACCTACCTACCTACCTACCTACCTACCTACCTACCTACCTACCTACCTACCTACCTACCTACCTACCTACCTACCTACCTACCTACCTACCTACCTACCTACCTACCTACCTACCTACCTACCTACCTACCTACCTACCTACCTACCTACCTACCTACCTACCTACCTACCTACCTACCTACCTACCTACCTACCTACCTACCTACCTACCTACCTACCTACCTACCTACCTACCTACCTACCTACCTACCTACCTACCTACCTACCTACCTACCTACCTACCTACCTACCTACCTACCTACCTACCTACCTACCTACCTACCTACCTACCTACCTACCTACCTACCTA
The DNA here is from genome assembly GCA_030765055.1 of Mantis religiosa. NCBI lineage: Eukaryota > Metazoa > Arthropoda > Insecta > Mantodea > Mantidae > Mantis > Mantis religiosa. The sequence continues at coordinate 507,216 of CM060956.1, forward strand.
CCTACCTACCTACCTACCTACCTACCTACCTACCTACCTACCTACCTACCTACCTACCTACCTACCTACCTACCTACCTACCTACCTACCTACCTACCTACCTACCTACCTACCTACCTACCTACCTACCTACCTACCTACCTACCTACCTACCTACCTACCTACCTACCTACCTACCTACCTACCTACCTACCTACCTACCTACCTACCTACCTACCTACCTACCTACCTACCTACCTACCTACCTACCTACCTACCTACCTACCTACCTACCTACCTACCTACCTACCTACCTACCTACCTACCTACCTACCTACCTACCTACCTACCTACCTACCTACCTACCTACCTACCTACCTACCTACCTACCTACCTACCTACCTACCTACCTACCTACCTACCTACCTACCTACCTACCTACCTACCTACCTACCTACCTACCTACCTACCTACCTACCTACCTACCTACCTACCTACCTACCTACCTACCTACCTACCTACCTACCTACCTACCTACCTACCTACCTACCTACCTACCTACCTACCTACCTACCTACCTACCTACCTACCTACCTACCTACCTACCTACCTACCTACCTACCTACCTACCTACCTACCTACCTACCTACCTACCTACATACATACTGTAACGGACCTCTGGAGCACCCTGTACCAGCTGCGAACGGAAGGCAGGGGGGAGGACCGCGTTAGCCACACCTTCTCCTCGTTTGTCTTGTAGTGGTGACAGACTTGTGGTTAGGGGAAAACATGACTGGTCGCCTGTTTTTTTTCTCTACACCTGTTTCTCGACCTTTCGTTTACTGGAACATTCTCCTGGTCACTAGAAACCGGCGATATTCCGATATAAAGAGGGTTACAGACAGACGGAGTTAGTTCAGTTGTTGGTTGAGTTGGTCAATCAGTTGGTTAGTGTGTGTGAGTGAGGACAGTTCTTGGTGTAAGAAGGCAGTGTTAGTCGGTGACGTGTTAATGAACGAAAGGGTTGTGCAACGGAAGACTGTACGAACTGTGAATGTGTACCGGAGCTTATGTAATCGCGAGTACAAGTGAAGTTGTAACGGACGAACTGGTAAATTGTAATTGTGTGCAGCAAGTAATTCTGTGTAATTGGCAAGTGTTAAACTGTAAGTCGGTGGAAATAAAGAACATCTTTTGGGTGGTGTAATTGGACTTTTTATTCCACGAACCCACAAAGTCACACTGGTGTCAGAAGTGGGATATAACACAAAGTCACAATACATACATACATACATTACATACATTACATACATTACATACATTACATACATACATACATACATACATACATACATACATACATACATACATACATACATACATACATACATACATACATACATACATACATACATACATACATACATACATACATACATACATACATACATACATACATACATAGGTCTCCTTCAGGTTCTGCCAAAGATTTTATTTCACACTTGGAAGTTATGTTAAGTAAATTTGTTAAAAAATGTACAAAAATTATCTTAGCTGGGGACTTTAATATAAATTTAGATCTCTCTGATACCATCTACATAGCGTTAAAAGAAGTATTTAATTCATACAACATTAGAGATTTAATTAAGGAACCAACAAGAGTAACGGCTAACAGCTCATCTATTATCGACCACATAGCATCTAATATACAAGAAATATCAACTAATGTAGTAAATGTTCATATTTCTGATCATTATGCTCAGCTGGCACACTTTGATATTGCATGTTGTGATAGAATCACTGAAGAAATCATGATCCGCAGAAGCATAACTGAAGAAAATATAAATAATCTTGTAAATATCCTAACTGCTGAAAATTGGGAAAACGTTTTTGAAAAAGCTAATGTTAATGATAAGTGGAATGAATTTTATAATAAGTTTAGGATTCATTTTGAAGCTACATGTCCACTCAAAAAAGTTAGAGTAAATAAAGCCAGGAAGAAAAGAGTTAAACTGCCATTTGAAGTAGTTAAATCCAAAGGAAAAATGAAAAACATGCATGCCCTATATAAAAGCACTCTCCCAGACCATTATAAAAGTAAATACAAAAATGCCAAACAGGAGTATATAAACAGTCTTCTAAATGCAAGGATAGCCACTTAATAAATCAGTAAAATAACCCTAGCAGAACAACTTGGAACCTAATTAATGAGTGTAGGGAAAACAAAAAGCTGCATCAAAACATAAGCCTAAACATAGATGGGAAATTAATACAAGACACAACAATCATATGTCAGAAATTTAATGAATTTTTTATAAACGTAGCTTCACATAATAGACTGTCTCCTAATGTATATGCAAACAACGACATCGGCACCAAATCATCAATATTCCTTGAACCAACAACAGAAAACGAAATCACCAACATAATAAACAAACTACCTAAAAAAGCAAACAGTGGATGGGATGATATTAGTCCAGTTATTTTAAAACAATGTAAAACAGCTATTTCAAAACCTTTAACACACCTGATTAACTACTCCATTGAAGTCGGTCAATTTCCTGAACTTTTGAAACTAGGATTAGTCAAACCAATATTTAAAAAAGGGGATGAACAGGATGTCAGTAACTACAGGCCGATCACCTTAACATCAGAAATAGCTAAGCTTTTTGAAAGAATTTTATTAGAAAGATTAATTAAGTATTTAAATAAACATAATGTACTACAAGATTTTCAACATGGGTTTAGAAAAGGTTGTTCCACAGTCTCTGCAGTCATACAGTATATACACGAAATAACATGTAAGTTAGAATCTAATGATAAGGTAAGTTCACTATTTTTCGACCTGACTAAAGCATTTGACTGTGTTGACCATAGCATCTTATTACACAAACTAAGAAATTATGGGATAAGGGGACTACCTCTAGAATTGTTTTCCAGTTACCTAACTGGCCGGAAGCAATATACAGAAGTAAATCATAAAACGGGAAAAATTGTAAACAAAATTCAATCAAAAATAGAAACAGTAAAATATGGAGTACCTCAGGGAACAGTACTAGGGCCTCTGCTTTTCATTATATATGTTAATGATATTATTTGTCCACAAAATACACCTATAATAACTTACGCAGATGACACAACTGCCATATGCTGGAACAAGACATTGGAAGCTCTAAACAAAAATTTAAATCACACTGCTAATACCCTAATCAAATACTTTGAATCCGTAAATTTGAAATGTAACATGCTAAAAAATAAAGTAATGTGGCCCAATACATCAAGAAAAACTACCTCCAATACAGAATTGCAAATAAACACCACCACCATTGAAGAAGTAAAATCATATAGGTTTCTTGGAATAATTGTTGATAAACAGTTAACATGGGCTAAACATATAGATTATATATGTAATAAAATTAGTAAATCTATATACTTGCTTAGGTATTTTCAAAGTTACAAAGACGCCCGCCCGCCCGCCCGCCTGCCTGCCTACCAGAGATGTATACTGCCTTTAATGGGTTTTAAACCAGTTTTTGTTTTGTTTAAATAACTTAATAAATACGGAAGATACGGAATTGTATTTAAGATGCACTTTTACAGCATTTAACAATTTAAATGTCTTGTTCTGTTTATTGGGTATCTGTTTCTGGCCCCTGAAGGGTTTAAATGGCCGTCGGCGAAGCGGTCAATTATGGGTCAGAAAATGGAAAATTTTATTTATCTTTTAGCTACTTTTTTATTTAAAGGTCCTTTCGTTTAGCATTTTTGTTTTGTTAAACAGTTTATTTTGCAACTTCAAATTCTTTTGACTATCTCTTTCATGTTTAACAGAGTCTGGCGTAAATTCTAATTTCTTTTTAACTAATACATACTCCTAAGACTGGTTATAGCGGGTAACAGTGAAAAGACCGTTTGCCATTAGCATTAGCAAAGAACCTAGTAAACCCTCTCTAAACATCATGTTATTTTTCTCTGAAGATTTTACCTGTTTCAAGTATGTATCAATGATATCCAGTGATGTGGAGAGAAGTTTTTCAATGTTACCCAATGTGCTATCAGAAAACAGACAATCTTTATACCTAAGAATTTAGTTGTGATATACTACACCAACTGAGGCAAGCTTTCTGAACTTGAATTTCTGTAATTGAGGGCGGTTAAGCCAAGTATGATCTAATTATATATATTTCAATTTATTTCCCCAGAATGTGCATTGTTGGTTGCTGAAACAGAAGCATTTCTTTTATGTAATTCTTCTGGCCCTATGTGTTGCACATCACTTCAATGTAGTACAGATGTATTTTTATATCTTGAAAGAAATCCTGCATGGTAGGAATGCGTAACAACTGTGTCGCGGATAGAGCACCTATTGCCACAATACATCACATGTGTAAGATTACAAGAGGGAAGTATGCTGCATAAGCTGACTAAAAACAAATCTCACTCTCGAAGCCAGTATTGCAGCTCTTATAAATTATTGTAATTCTTATTATTGTAATAATCTCTAGGTTTTGTTGGATCTTAAATTGTACACATGTGTTTCGAACAAAACCCTGTTTTCCAGCACGCACAAATAGCAACTGCCAGCCTTTTGTCATCAGTGCAAAGTCCCTGTAGCGAGTTACACTCCAAGCATATGCCCTTGTATGTGCTGCAAGTTTCATCCATATAAACTCATTTGTCTGTGCGCTTGGTTTTCTTCCATCTAAATCCTAGCTTCAAAAGAACTCTTCTTAAAGTTGAGACACTGCCTTGAAAGTCAATAGAAGTTTGAAGCTTCATAAGCACTTTCTTCAGAGTTGGTGTTTCTTTTTCTCTGTTGTAAAAATTATTCACAGTTCACCTAACTACTTCTGATTACAAATTATAAATTAGAGTTTGTACATGTTCTTGATTTTATTTACGTGGTATAGAGAAGTTTTTTTTTAATCCTGCTTTAACTGCAGTGATCATATCGGCGGCTGTTCTCCTTTGGAACATATCTAAGGTATTAACTTGTATTCGTTAGGTTTTAATCATTAGATCACACATACATTCACACTCTCATTCATACTTCCGGATTCTGGGAATCATTTTGGTTGGACAAAAGTCCCCAACCCCAGCTGGGAATCAAACACAGGATCCCTTGCACTGCAGGAGAAGAAGGTTGTTGCACCAGCATCAATGTCTCCTAACATTGCTTTCAGACACAAATGCTGCCTTGGATACTCTTTCCCAGATTTTAATAGCAGACCCAGACCATTGTTCCTTTTTCATAAATCTACAGGCATTGCTGATTACTTCTCATGTTTTTAAATGTAGCACCTTATTTCCTAATGTGCTGCTAGGAGGCGCCATTTCTAAAGGCTCTCTTGGAAACAGGAGACACACATTTTGAAACAAGCTGTAGTATTGCCCAGTAGCTTGCAAATGACCTACCCTTTCCTCCAGTTGCAACTGTTCTGAAGTGGACTCATCCAGATACTACTGCGCATCACTCTCCATTTGTCAAGATATAGTAATGCATTTGCACTTTCAAACTTATTCATTAGATATCTAATTGATTTTTTTTTTTTTTTTTGTGTGTGTAATTTACGTCCTCCAACGTTAAGTCATATCGGACAATGAATGGAATAGATGAAATGATACTCAAAGTAGGTATCACTTCCTTACATCCCTTTTTCCAATCTTTAGGTCCTTTTTAGATAATGTTTAGGTCCTCAACTCCCTACCCCTAGTGGTTAATCTCATGTTTTCAAGAACTTCCAATTATAATTGATAGTGATGTAACTAAACTTACCCTTCCTTTGGTAGCAGCCTCTTCAGCAATCATAATCTTCATTGTTGTTGTCTTGCCTGCCCCATTGTGTCCCAAGAGACCAAACACTTCTCCAGCATCTACAGAGACAGACAGATTCCGCACAGCCACTTTGGTGTGGTCCTCATCCAGGTTCACGCAGCACTTGCTACCATCTTCCTCACTGGCACACACTTTCAGCCGTTTACGCTGGTACTCCTTCCTCAAATTCTAACACATTTCAATCATTTTGGTTAATCAGATTCATTCCCTGCATGCATTACAAATACATTAATGTTTGTAAAAACTACTGCAACATTCATAATTTTCTAAAAACTACCAAAACTGACTATCTGAGCTTGAAAAATTCAATACCTAGCTCTCAAACTTCAGTTCTCTTATCACATTAAACCTTCAAGATAATGTTACACATGGGAGTCTATCTCTTCCACTGTAACAGTGCTACCAACCCAACATCCTGCTCCACTCAACAGATTTAATCACTTTGGAAATGAACTCATTTGACTTTAACATGTTGGAGAGCCTGAAAGTGTTCACTGGTGAAGCTGTGTAAGTTACAGGTTCAGACACTACAGCCAATTACTACTCATATCTCCAACAATGACAGATTAAATTAAATTACCTGAACTACAACTACTGGTGGATTGGGAATTTTGCCGGCAAGAATGTCTGCTACTTTCTGACGCTCTGCCCTCACGTCATCATCCTCATGCTCGCCAACATCGCTGTTGTCTACCACAACTTCTGCAATGGCATCCCGGCTCTTCTGAAATAAACCACATGATATTGTTAATAATGCCTCATTATTTACAAGACACAGGACTTCATCAACCTCTTGATTCATCTTACGTATATTTTTAACTATAATATCAAATTAAAGAATACAATGTCCAGATTAAAATATTTTGTTTGCTAACAATGATATCAATCATATCAGTATCACCAGTATGCCACAAATTCTTTTACTGGGGGTAAATCTACTAACTTGGGTCTGTCACTTAAAAACCATCAGTATGGCCAGATTTGAGCCTGGAAAATGAGCACCCAGACCACAATGTGTATGGAGATGAACCACCACAAGAAACAAGTCATCTCTAGACTCCCAAATGATATATTTACATACTATCTATACATTCACATTTATTTATATGATATAGAAGATTTTGTAAGCTGTGAAGAATTGCCAAAATTTCTCCATCAAAATTTGTAGAACTTTAATTTAATCTTTTGTAGAAAGAGAAGAGTGGGCATAATGTACTAGCGCCAGTATCACCATTATTTGGTAAGCCATTCATTATCAGGATATCTTACTGTCATTTGTTTCACGACACATGACTTTGTAACTTCTACAGCTAAGTGTAGATAGCGTTCAATATCAAACAGTTCTAAAGGGTTGATATTTATATAGAATAAAAAGAAGTATTTCAGAAAGTGGAGTGCCATTGTTACTAATATTGTAAGTGGAGAAAAGTATATACAAGGTTGACTCACTTGCCTAATATTAGTAACAAGGGTTGATATTTGTTTATAAGTTTTCTTTTAAGTAAAGAAGTTTTAATTTTTGTTTGATTTCTTTGACTTTAGTAATGAAACTATGTTGAGTTTTTAAGTTTACTTGTGATTTTCTCTTTTCCCAGTCGTTATACGGTAGTCTAATTTTTCATATTGTATGATGCCTGCTTTTTCAATGTCAAGATCAAGTCTTGGATTTTTGTTAAAATTTGTAGAGCAAGTACTGGGGTAGTTTTGACAGCTCCAGTTATTAGACAAACAATTTGATTTTACAGAATATCAAGTTTTTCTATATTTGCAGTAATATTTAAGTGTTGGTTAAATATATATCTTGTAAAACATGTTTATAAAGTTTGTGTAGTGTTTCCCCTTTCTTGCCTGCCAATCTCTTTAATAGTGGAAATATTTTCTCATTTTGTTTTGCATATATTATCAATGTGTTTTTTCCATGTTAATTTTGTATAAAAAATAATAGCTAAAATTTGGCTTTACTTGTTTCTGTGAGAGCGTTTTCTTCTAGCTGAAGGAAAACATTAATGGTTTATTTCTCAGTGTAAATAGTTGATAATTTAATCGGTAAAACTCTTTGCAGTCATATCGAGATTCAACTGTATTGGAACACCACAGTGAAGCGAAAAATTATTAAATTTTAGATGAGTCGCGTTTTTTACACATCTGCTTCACTTTCGTACCTATTTTGAGGACATGTTTAGTAATTTTGTGCTATCTTCAATTTCATGATTTTCAGACCAGAAATGAGCTGCTATTGCGGACTTATCAATATTTTTGTATCTTAAGTGCCTGAAGTGTTCTTTCTTTCTAGTGCCTATGTTCCTTTTTGTCCTTCCTATGTAAATTTTTTCACAGTCTTTACACTTAATTTTGTAAATGCCAAATGGCATTTACAAAATTAAGTGTAAAGACTGTGAAAAAATTTACATAGGAAGGACAAAAAGGAACATAGGCACTAGAAAGAAAGAACACTTCAGGCACTTAAGATACAAAAATATTGATAAGTCCGCAATAGCAGCTCATTTCTGGTCTGAAAATCATGAAATTGAAGATAGCACAAAATTACTAAAAATACGTACAAAAAACATAGTGAACTCGTCATATGGGAGAGGATATACATAGAAAAACATAAAAACCAACTAATGAACTTTGAAATCCCGCTAGAAGAGAATCCCACATTTCAGTTCATCACTAAATCAACAGATGGCAGCAACAACCCCAGAATTACCCACACCGCTGGATCTAGCGTCAGTCGCACAAGAGCCGTAGATGCAAGCGAAGATTTGCGAAACATGTCCTCAAAATAGGTACGAAAGTGAAGCAGATGTGTAAAAAACGCGACTCATCTAAAATTTAATAATCTTTGCAGTCAGTTTAATAACACTTCGTCACTTACATTTCTGTATTATCGAGGGACTAGTTTCGGAAGCCATTACGTCCATTCTCAACCTCTCTACAACTAGTGTCTGTTGTCATCTGCTCTCCTCTAGCATGATGCATTGTGCAACAGATGTGTGTACCTCTTAGTCCCTCATGGCGTACTGATGCAGCCCTGTTCTCCATGGTGCATGCGTGCGCAATACCCCCATCAACATACTGACAAAGTCTCCTCAAGATTATTACTAACAGCAGTATTACATTAAAATTCCCGTTTATACTTAATCTGCCCTCATATATAGTACTACACCACATATCATTATCTCACATTGATAAATGTAACATAATAACTTATCTGAAACCTAAATGTCTTCATATCTTTTTAATCTTATATGACAGAACATTTCTGTGGCAATTTTCAAAATCAGTATATCTTCTTTAAGAGTCAGCTACTTTTATCGCGGAGGTATAGTGTTAGGTAGTGTTATTTGCTTGTGATGTCCAGTTGAGCTTACCAAGAAGATCTTAAACACATCACTGGCACGACCACCAGATTTCTTGATGTCCAGTATCAGTAGAATGAAGAACCATATAGGAATGTGCAAGAGGATGCCCACAAACATGACAATGATGTCGTCTGTGAGGTAGTCAGCGAGTGTGAGGTGTATGCAAGCAGAGTTCACCTGACACATCAGATGCACTCTGTCCACAAAGTAGACGACTGCATAAGGCAAGTACATTGTGTTGACGAGCGAGAAGAAAATGTGCAGGCCCATGGCAGCTCGACCACCTGTAACAGTAAAATAATCATGTATCTGTTTGGAAGAATGTGCTTCTAACCAATACTTATACATAAAAAGTAAGAACTTACCTATCCTAAACATGTCAAGTACCACGACCAGAACGAAGGGAATGATTCCCAGAACGGTGGCAACATTAGGAAGGATTGACTGGGCAGAATCCATCTTGTCAAAGATATATGATACGCACGTAGCAAACAAAATGGAGGCTGGACAGTAGAGGATAATGAGTGCTCCCATCGTACCAAATGCAGGAGGCTGTCGCAGAGAAGGTAAGTCGAATACAAAGATCAGCCCAAGTAAAGCCAGAGCAATGAACAGCATGAGGGCTGCCAATACCACAAAGTAGGTGAAGAAGTACATGAAGAAGCCAAGGCCATTCACTCGCAGTTGGTTCTTTGCTTTTATCTGTAACAAGCAGCACATACACACTTCTACACTTGACATTATAGTGATATGAATATAGCCCTAACTTATAACATGGTATATCTCATACCAGCAGTCCATTTTACTTCAACAATATTTAAACATAAACACTGCACATTTAAACACTGCATGTCCGTTGTAAGGGTCAAGGCATGGCACAAGCACTTCAGGGGAGGACAGGTATCCTTAGCCAATGATGCATGTTCTGGAGTACCACACTGCATTACTGATGATATCGTCCAGCTGGTTGATGCACTCATTACACAGGACCAACAAGTGAAAGTGAAAGTCATAGCCACCAAGGTCGGATTGAGCATCAGAAGTGTTCACACCATCATGAAAGAACGACTGCTCTTGCGCAAAGTGTGCGCCCAATGGGTGCCCCACAGTCTTTAACCACACCAAGTAGCATGTCAAATGTGCCACTGTCTTGTTCATCTGCAGTGCTATACTAGGGAAGGGAATGAGTTCCTGGAGTTCCTGGTACGAATGGTGGCTGGAGATGAGTCATGGTGTGATCACTTTGAACCAGAATCAAAACGACAAAGTCTCCAGTGGAAGCATCCAGGGTCACCACCACCCCCCCCCCAAAAAAAAAGCCAAGGTCATCCACACAAGTGCAGGAAAGGTTATTGTGACGTTCTTCTTTGACCATGTTGGCCCCCTTCTAATACAATTCCTGCAGCGCAGGACAACAGTGAATGTCCAGTGTTACTCGCAATTTTTGCCCAACCTTTGCCAAGCGATCAAATCAAACGACTAGGCAATCTCACCCGTGTGGTCATTCTACTTCAGTTCAATGCAAAGCCTCATATGGTCAACACAGTTGCGGCACTCCTGCAGAAATTCAAATAGGAGGTTGTCGGCCACCCTCCATACAGTCCAGAACTCTCTCCCTGTATTATGCCATTTTTGGTCCCCTTAGAAAGTCTCTGAGGGGGCAAATGATTCACCTCGGATGACATCCAGCTGTATGTACGGAACTGGCTCACATCATTGCCCCGGGACTCTTATTGAGACCGCCATTCACCGTCTTGTGTCACAGAGGGACAAGTACCTCAACAGCCAGGGCCAATACTTCTAACATACAGGTATTGATGTGTGTTTGGAGGAATTTAGTAACAGTGACGTCAAAATTAATATAAAAATTATTTGTGGTTGGTTTATTGACACTCGTCACTTACTTTTTCATATATTTATGAGACTAGTTTCAAAGTTGGTTTATTGACACTCGTCACTTACTTTTTCATATATTTATGAGACTAATTTCAAAGTTGGTTTATTGACACTCGTCACTTACTTTTTCATATATTTATGAGACTAGTTTCAAAGTTGGTTTATTGACACTCGTCACTTACTTTTTCATATATGAACTTTGAAATCCCGCCAGCAGATAATTTGACAAAAAAGTTCATAGTTCCACCACCAGAGAGAGCAGATAACAACAAATGCCAGTTGGGAAGAGATTGAAAATGGAGGCCAGGGCCTTTGAAACTAGTCTCATAAATATATGAAAAAGTAAGTGACGAGTGTCAATAAACCAACCACAAATAATTTTTATACAGGTATTGGTTTCTGCAATTATGTCTCCAGCTCGGTTCTTTTTGAATGCACCTTATACTTTGACTGGTCTCAGTTTACTCACAACTGTCCAGGAATGCAATAAACAGCCATCTGTCCAAAGGTGATTGTGCCATTTCTTAAGCTGAAGGTGATAATGCAATGGAAACGCATGAAAAAACAAGCAACAATCTCTTATTTTCTGAAATGATATCTCCAAGTAATTCTGTGTTATTATAAATGCAGTTACTTGGATTTGTCATAGTACCCCCAAGTGCTAAATACAACACAAGTTTGTCCTAGCAAGGGCAAATTCACTCACTCATGTTGCATACAACTGCTAAGAAGCATTACAGGCATATGTTCCCAGTAACAAAATAGTCAATAGAACCTCTAAATAACACCTTCATCCTGTATAAATATTGCTACTGACTCACCTCTCTATCATACACCATATCCACTGCCAGACTGACTGGTACCAACACAAAGATCATCCCAATCAATGCTGCCGACGTACACGTGCCAAGGTTAAACTCCTCAGGCTGCGATGTTTGTTGGAAAGGGTGTGACTTGACAACAATGTAATTGTCATCCAATTCTTTATGACCCATTTCTATCCTATAAGAAAGAAAACCGGTATAGAAGCAGTTATCTCATTTCAGTGAAAGAGAAGGAATGTAATGCAGACTTGATAAACGTTACCTGTACATTGCATTGCTGAGGAGATTCATAATGATTGGCAAAGAGTGCTGTGCTGTATCATTGTATAATGTGGTGATGTTTACTTCTCGCTTGTCCCACACATTTACATTGAGTGCCGCCAACTGTGGGGCAATATCCAAGAGCAATGAGTAGCTACCATTGTATTGGTTTACTGCCACAACTCCACTCCCTTCCAATGCCTTTACTAAAACGTCAAGTGATGATGATGTAGCATTATGGAAGGCTACCATTGTGTCCGTCTTATATGTGTCTGTCAACAAGCAAAAAATATCACAGGTGTTAAACAAAAACAAAAACTTAGTTATACACCAAACTTGCTATTTAATATATACGCTTAGACTTTCATCGCTAGCAGTGATTTCCAGGTTTGTGGACTGTGGTCCTAACACTTCACCCATAACTCCATTGCCCATTTTCAGAGAAAGTGACTCCTGGCTCATTTACAACTACAGCACCCAAATTATATATAAGTGGGAAGGGCTGCCCCTTGTCTCCTATCTCTCGACCAATCTCTGGGTGGCTCAGGAAACTGCCACATGATTTCTTTTTGTGAGTTCTGGTTTTGTATTATCTAGCAACAGCATCCAACCTCGCCTGTGTAGCATAGGTGATAGCTTGTCTGCCTGTTGTTCAAAAGATCCTGAGTTTGATTCTTGGTTCAGGCTGAGGTATCTGGATTTTCCCTTAACCTGAAAGATGAATGTCTGGTAACTCTAACCTCTATGGACCCTGGACTCATTTCAGCATCATTTCACCCATTTCATTCATAGTCCAATATGACTTAAAGTTGGACGTATATTTAAAAAAAAAAAAAAAAAAAAAAAGCAAAGAAAATAGCAGAAGGTTGAATGCTACTTATTTTTTTCTATTAAGATTGTTTTTAAGCTTTTAAGTCTCAAAGGTTTCTCAGTACAGCTGTACATGGAGGTCTTTGGTAAGCTCAGCTTCTGATGATCAAAAAGATGGAGATCATGGGTAGTCCAACAGAATGCCAACTAGACTCTGAATCTGCCATTCAAAAACCTAGAGATATTGTAATCTGGTCGTCACATGGAAATGAATTGGGAAATTCCTCCACCACATCAACAAAAATATACAGTTTGTAAAGATCAGAGTATTCCCTAATAACCAGGAAACCCTAGGGCATACAGTCTACAGGAAACCAACTCATACACACTGCTAAGTACAAAAACATTCCAATCAACATCCCCAACAGAAGAGAGACTTTAACAGAATGTGCCAAGCATATATGTCAACTGGCTGCTTTAGGACAGGAAATGAAGCACCTGCATCAGTTATATATGTTTGGAGGAATTTAGTGACAGTGACGTCAAAATTAATTTCAGAAACTATTTGTAGTTGGTTTATTAATACTCGTCACTTACTTATAGATAAAACACTTAACCTCAAATTGTTTATTCCTCAAGACTTGTTGGCCTATTAGTTATATATGTTCGGAGGAATTTAGTGACAGTGACGTCAAAATTAATTAAGTAAGTGACGAGTATTAATAAACCAACTACAAATAGTTTCTGAAACCTGCATCAGGTTTATAAATAAACAGATATGGGAGGGAGGGAGGGAGGAATGGGGTTTCACATCCAAGAAGGACAAAAAAGAAACCAAACTAATATGACAACAAAGTATGTATGGTCAAGGGGCAGAACGGGTTCACAATAGCAGTCAGTCAGGAAAATAGGATTTTGGAACTGTGAGGGAATAAAAAATAAAATTAATACGGGAATCTTACAGCACTTTTTGGGGACGCTGGATTATTTAGCAGTGGTTGAAACATGGTTGAAAGATGAGGTCATTGACATAAGGGGTTTTAGTTACGTAGGAAGAAAGGGAGAAGCATATGCAAAGAAAGGGAGACTATCTGGAGGCCTAGGTTTCTTTATTAGGAAGTCTCTGTGTAAAACAATGAAAGAATCATAGTCCAGGCATAAAGAAGTGCTTTGGGTTGTAATAGAAGATAAGGAGCTAGATGACAGCATGATATGTTTAGGTATAGTGTATAACCTGCCAGCCTCCTCACAGTTTCATAATCCCGAAATATTTTATCTGTTAGACAAAGACATTGAGAGCTTAAGGGATAAATACATTAACATTGAGATTATAATAATGGGAGATCTAAATATAAGAATTGGGGAAAGTGACGTAAATCTAACAGATGATTGGGAAAATAATAACCTAACAGGGAAAAATGATGATATTAGACGTAGCAAGGACAAGATCGTCGAAAGAGGAATGAAAAACTCATTGAATTTTGTGAAATAAATGCGCTTGACATTCTTAATGGGAAATACGGTGAAGATGAGCAGGGGGAATACTCCTTCATAAATGCAGATGGCCAGAGTGTAATTGACTTTGTTTTCTGGTCCAATAATATTAGACATATAGTGAGTAATTTTAAAGTGTCAAACATAAGTACCAATAGTGGTCATTTCCCATTAGTAACATGTATTAAAATCAAATCTCAAAGTGTGGAAGCTGACAAAATAAGGGAGAGAATAACAGCTAAAAGAGAGCATGTTAGATATAGGTGGAAGGAAGAGCACAAGGCAAACTTTGAAAATCTTTTAAATTCCGAGCGAGGGAAAATATGTCAGTATGGGGTACTATATAATTCGGAAACCTTTGAAATTGAAATGGCGATGAATATCTTAAATTTCATATTGCAATGGGCAGGGGAACAGATGAAAGTTAGAAACAGGCAAATTATTGAAAGTGACGCATGGTTTGATGAGGAGTGTAAAATAAACAAAGGTATTGTAAAAGCGGAGTTGGTAAAATGGAGAGAATCAGGGAATTTCAAAATGAAAGAACAATATCTGCTAAGCAAATATTATTATAATAAGTTGCTGGAAAATAAAAAATCTCAATGGAGGAAAAGAAATGCCAGCAAACTAATCAGTACTATTACTGAAAATGATGTAAGTAATATATGGAAAGGTATTAAGACATTATACAAAAAATATATTGTCAAATCTAACATAACTCAAGAAGAATGGTTAGGGTATTTTGCAACTTTATATATATTTGAAAGCTTTAGTGTAGGGAGGGTAATCCCTGAAATAGAAAATAATTTCAATGAAATCTTGGACAGTGTCATAACAGATGAAGTAATGAATCAAATTAAAAAAATTAAAAGGAACAAAGCACCAGGTATAGATGGTATACCCGTAGAGTTCATTAGGGAATGGAGCAAAGACGTGAACCGAGTTAAAGTTCTAACATCATTGTTCAACTCAATGAAAACCAAAGGGTATATACCTAAGAGTTGGAAAAAAGCTATTATTCAGCCAATTTATAAAGGTGGGGATATGGATATACCCAATAATTACCGAGGCATAGCACTGTTATCGAATGTGGGAAAAATTTATACGGGTATCTTGGCAGAAAGGCTGCAAGTGTGGGTAGAGGAGCATAATATTCTTTCAGAATTCCAAATGGGCTTCAGAAAGGGGAGGCGGACAGTTGATAATGTATTCATCATAAAAACACTAGTAGATAAATACCTAAAAAATAAGAAAGGTAAATTATATATGGCTTTTATCGACTTGAAAAAAGCTTTCGACCGGGTAGAGCTGAAACTGTTGTGGTATAAGCTGTTAATGAAAGGAGTGAGTAATCAAATGGTAACTATACTAAAAGAATTGTATAATGAAAATACATTTTGCATAAAATATGAAGAAGGGGCACTAACTAAAGAAATACAACTGGAGGGAAAAGGACTAAGACAAGGGTGCAAGCTAAGTCCAATTTTATTCAATTTATTTATTGATGATGTACTACAAAATATAAGTAAGAATAATAGTCTCATACCAGTAATAAACAACTTACAAGTCCCAGGTTTACTTGTTGCAGACGATTTGGTAATAATGTCCATTACCGTTAATGGGTTAAAAATATCTTTGCAAGAGGTGGAGAAATACTGTTCAGAGTGGGGCTTAAAGGTAAACAGCGAAAAAACTCAAATTGTAGTTGATGTGTGTTTGGAGGAATTTAGTAACAGTGACGTCAAAATTAATATAAAAATTATTTGTGGTTGGTTTATTGACACTCGTCACTTACTTTTTCATATATTTATGAGAGACTAGTTTCAAAGGCCCTGGCCTCCATTTTCAATCTCTTCCCAACTGGCATCTGTTGTTATCTGCTCTCTCTGGTGGTGGAACTATGAACTTTTTTGTCAAATTATCTGCTGGCGGGATTTCAAAGTTCATTACGCGATCCTTATTTTTCCAGATGAATATGTTCTCCCATGTTGTCAATCTATTTTGGTTTATCACTCCTTTTAATAATTTTGGATTTGGATCAATGTCATGGTTTTCATTCCAAAAATGAAATGCTACTGCTGACTTGTCAAGGAACAAAATATCATCTTGGCACCTACTAAAAGATACTCAATTTTAAAATTACTAAATTCAAAAACAAAAGATGAAATTCCTTCAGGTAACAAATCTGGAATATACCAAATAAATTGCAAGAATTGTGAAAAATGCTACATAGGTCAAACAAAAAGAAATTTAAAAACCAGAGTCAAAGAACACTTTAGAAACATCAGATTGAAACAAGAAGACAAGTCAGCAGTAGCATTTCATTTTTGGAATGAAAACCATGACATTGATCCAAATCCAAAATTATTAAAAGGAGTGATAAACCAAAATAGATTGACAACATGGGAGAACATATTCATCTGGAAAAATAAGGATCGCGTAATGAACTTTGAAATCCCGCCAGCAGATAATTTGACAAAAAAGTTCATAGTTCCACCACCAGAGAGAGCAGATAACAACAGATGCCAGTTGGGAAGAGATTGAAAATGGAGGCCAGGGCCTTTGAAACTAGTCTCTCATAAATATATGAAAAAGTAAGTGACGAGTGTCAATAAACCAACCACAAATAATTTTTATATCAAATTGTAGTATTTAAAAAAGGAACTAAATTGAGTAAATATGAAAAGTGGAAGAAGGGAGAAGCTGAATACAAAGTAGTGCGTGACTGTACTTACTTAGGATTAAAATTAGATGCAGGAGGCAAATGGGAAAAACAAAAGAAATCAGCACTGGCAAAAGGAAAAGCAGCAATGATGGCTGTGAGAGGGTGTCTATATAAAATGCCGGAGATGGAGATGAAATGGTTGGAAAGAGTATATAGTTCTGTAGTCGAGGCCAGAATGCTATATGGCATTGAAATATGGGGGCTTGAGAATGGGTGGGAAGTTGTGGATCAGATACACAGGATGTTCTGTAAGGAAGTTTTGGGGCTGCCAATGGCAACAGCAAACGAAGTTGCTCAAATTGAAATGGGGAGAGTAACAAGGAAAGGGTTAATAATGGAAAGAGCCTTGAAATACTGGCATAGGATCTTGAATTTAGATGAAGGCAGCTTATTGCAACAATGTTTAAAATATCAAGAAGTAAGTCTGCAAAGCTCGGGCTGGGCAAGCACTCTACGAAACAATTTAGAAAATAATGGCTTAGGGGATATTTGGAGAAAAAAAGATAGAAATTATAAAGGTTTCTGGAGGGGTGTTAGAAAAAGATTTGAAGATATAGAGATTCAAAAACTGTTCAGCCAGTTAGGTGAAAAGAGGTCATTGGTATATTATGTTATGTTAAAAAGTGGCTGGGGAAGGGAGCAGTATATAGATAAAACCATTAATGAAGAAAGGAAGGGGATAGCATGGCTGAGAGCAGGAGTGTGGAGGCTAAAAGGGCAGTGGAATGGGTTTGTGCAAGACAAATGCCCATTGTGTGGGGGTAAGGAGGATATGGAACATATCCTTTCTGAATGCAGGGAAACAGAGATTTGGCGAAAAGAATACATCTGGAGAAAAATTAAGCGAAGTCCTGATATATGTAAAATTATAGATAAAAATCTCAAGAATGTAGGACAGTTCTTAGATAAAGTGAAAAATAAATGGAAGTGGACTGTGAAAAAAGGAAATGAACAATAGTGTGTAAGCAATAGTAGTAATGGTAGTA
Organism: Mantis religiosa; assembly: GCA_030765055.1. Lineage (NCBI taxonomy): Eukaryota > Metazoa > Arthropoda > Insecta > Mantodea > Mantidae > Mantis > Mantis religiosa. The sequence continues at coordinate 525,392 of CM060956.1, forward strand.
ATGTTAGTAGTAATAGAAATGTAAGTAGTGTACTACACATTTTGTAATTCAACGGGCTGCCCACCAATTAATGGCCTGGGCCAAATACTGGTGATCAGCTCAACAATTGTAATAGCTTAGTACACAAATAAATAAAAAAATAAAAAATATGACAACAGAATAAAGCATTCTTTTCTTATATTAATAGTACTGGCAAACTGCTGGAGAGAGCCAATGAGCTACAAACCCACTAGAAAACTTAAACGGCAGCAGACACAACAACAGATAGGCAAGATCTGCTCTCAATGTAAGGGATTTACAGCATACCAAGTTTCTTGACTGCAGAAAACCAAGTGCGTGAAATTCAACAGTACTCAAGTCACAACATCAAGTCCATGCACAGCCATTGAGATTTAATAGCATGAAAACAATTTTAATAGAAAAAGAGAAGTAGTAGACATACACAAAGGGCAGTCTCTTCCACCAAATGACTCTCTAGTTAATTTTCTCCGCAGATGTCTGAAAGAGTTACATGCCAAAGTCAGATAATAATTCATCAACTGGACTATAAGCCTGGAAACTACAGTAGTCTCAAACAAATGTCAGAAAATGTGCCACTTCAAAAACGTTTATGTTCTCACAAATAGCTAACAACTTTTATTAAAACGAGGTGTCTTTTACTCAATCACCTACTCAACCAACCAAGAAATCAGATTTAAGTGAGTGAGCAGTGAGGATGGTAACAGCTTAGTACTTAAAACTAACTTAAAATGAATCAATAGTATTTTTAGTTGAAAAACTGTATGCATTGTATTAAAAGCATAAACTCATTAGTGCCGAGTATAAACTTCTAAGTGAAGAACACTTTTACTTTAACTTTAAAGAAAGTCGATTAAAGACACTAAACAACACTTACTTTTAAATTTTTCCGGAACATGTTTCTGAGGCTTTGCCTCTATCATCAGCCGGCTCTCGACTGGTTCTCGTTGGTGTAGCTGACGATATTTTGTCACAGGTCTCCTGTGGTGGCGGTTCAAGGAACTTGCTGAACAAATCTTTCTGGGGGATGTCGAAATTAAATACTTTGTTCCTATTTTTTAAAATGAAGATTTGTTCCCATGTGGATAGTTCTTGTTTTTCTGATGTATGTTTTAGTAGTTTTGGTTCTGGATTTATGTTGTGGTTTTTTTCCCAAAAATGTGTGGCACCTGCTGATTATTCTAATTGTTTATATTTTATGTTTCTAAAGTGTTCCTTTGCTCTTGTTTCTAAATTTCTTTTTGTTTTTCCAATATAAATTTGACTACAGTCATTGCATTCAATTTGATATATACCAGATTTTTTGTTAGATGAAATGACATCTTTGATGTTTGAGCAAATTAGTTTTTTTAAGGAGAAATGGTTGACTGGTGCTAGTTGAATGCTTTGTTTTTTGAATTTATCATAGGCCCATGGATGGTAAGTGAATTTTTTGAAAATCATATTAGTTTCTGTAGCTGAGAGGGTTGTGGTTTCCTTTAGTAGCTTCTTCTTGTTTGCTAAGTTCACTTTTTTGTCCACTAATGATTTGGGTAAGTTATTTTTTTGTGCTATTTCAATTATTTTGTTGTATTCTGTTTTGTATTCTTCTGCTGTGAGAGGGATGTTTACCAGTCTGTGTGCTAAACTATTGAAGATTGCCTGTTTGTGGGATCTTGGGTTGTAGCCATTAGCTTTTATGTAGTTGTCTGTGTTGGTTTTCTGTAAATGCCAAAGTTTAGTCTGTTTTTATTCCTCATTATTTTTAGATCCAAAAATGGTAAATGCTCATCTTTTTCTATTTCTACAGTGAATTTGATGCTTTTTTCTTGGATATTTAAAAGTTTTAGTGCATCACTGATGTGTTTTTTTGGTACTATTGCAAAGATGTCATCTACATATCGTTGCCAGCATTTGAACATCCAAGGGAAACCTTTGTTGATCTTTATTTCTAATGCACTCGTGTACAGATCGGCCAGGAAGGGTGATAGGGGGTTGCCCATTGCTAACCCTGAAGTTTGGTGAAAATATTTTGTTTGAAACTGGAAGAAATTTTGTTCTATGCATAATTTGGTTAGTTCGATGTAGTCTGAAATTTCAGGTGATGCCATTCCAAGTGATTTGAGCCATTTTTCTATCAACGGTGGGAGTTGATTAACTGGTATGCTGGGAAACAGTGATTTAACATCAAACGAGACTAGTGTGTCCTCTTCTTTTAGTTCAGTATCCTTAATGTGTTCTATAAGTTCATAGGTGTTTTTGATGCTTACTTTGTTTTACTTTGTTTGCACGTGACGTATGTACATTTTGTTTTCTTTTTGGAGGGGGAATGTGCATAGCAAAGTGAGCCCATGATTTTGCTTGTAGTCTTTCACAGAAGTTGCGAAGGTCAGCCTTGAACCAAGTACTCTGGCAGCTGGCTCAAGTTTTGTCAGAAACAAGAGCCTCTTCAGGAATCTTGCCTTCTTGCAAGGTCACAGCTCGTCAGCTTCCCCCATATTAATTCTATTTCATAGGAGGCTATCAAATTTATGACTGTATGGAATAGTGACACTACTGTGTCAAGGAAGTTTGTTGATGTTTGGAATTATGTTTATGGCTTTCTTGGCTGTTGTTGCTTTTTCCTGGAGTATATGGTGTAGCAAGTCATGGTCGGTTACAGACTTATAAGTTTGTCATCTTTAGGTGATTATGAATTAACATAGTACTGTTTTTCTTTGTTGATCTCAAAGCTATTTTTGCCGTTCCAATAACAAACAACCAATAACAATGAATATCTCAGAAAGGTCATCTCACAGACATTTTTTATGTGACAAATTACATACATTTATTGAACTTTACTTTTTCTGTGCAGCAAGATTTTCTCTATCTCTTATAGTTTATCAGTTATACAAAAGTAATTCACAATGAAGAGGACTTCTGAGTACATTCACTGAAAATTTAAGATATATATATTTCACTTACAGGGGATTCGCGTACCACACAAAAACATTTAATGAATTTGAAAAGATCTTTAAAGAACTAAATATCATACAGTAAAATATAATAATTTGTATTGCTTTTCGTCATTAGCTTCAGTTCTTTACGGATTACAAAATATCATATTGCAACTATAAACAGATACAAGGGAGGAGTTCACTAAATCAAAATTGAACAGTCAACATTAGCTGAGAACGTTAGGAGGGTTCTAATGAAATGTGTTCTAGTTAAACACTAGCAATATATGGACCATGGAGTACTAGTTCAACTCACAATTATATTAATTGCTGTAAGTCTAAATATTTACACTTCTTAAATTTTGCAAATAATAAAACATGTAACAAAGTTTTCCTAATGTAACATAAAATGTAATAGTACACAAGGTCAGTGTGACTCGTACAACATTAATGTCCTTACCTCCACTTAAGATGAGGGACTTCATTTTTGGCTTTGTTATATCCATACTCTGAATGTAGAGTCCACCAGCGGCAAATGCAAGTGGAAGAAGTATCATAAAATATAACTTATGGATGTCTCGAAACATGCGTAGTACACGAAGTCTGAGAAGGGCTATGAATATCTGACAACTGCTTGGCTTTATCTCGATAGGGTCAAATCCCAAGCCAGGTATTGTCACTTCACCAACTTGGTTCACCATCCCATCTAACTGCACATCTCCAACACCTGCATACAAACAACATGTTTATATATTGAGATTCAACTGTATTGGAACACCACAGTGAAGCCAAAAATTATTAAATTTTAGATGAGTCGCATTTTTTAACACATCTGCTTCACTTTCGTACCTATTTTGAGGACATGTTTCGCAGATCTTCGTCTGCATCTACGGCTCTTGTGCGACTGACGCTAGATCCAGCGGTGTGGGTAATTCTGGGGTTGTTGCTGCCATCTGTTGATTTAGTGATGAATCATCACTAAATCAACAGATGGCAGCAACAACCCCAGAATTACCCACACCGCTGGATCTAGCGTCAGTCGCACAAGAGCCGTAGATGCAGACGAAGATCTGCGAAACATGTCCTCAAAATAGGTACGAAAGTGAAGCAGATGTGTTAAAAAATGCGACTCATCTAAAATTTAATAACATGTTTATAGATACATCAACAAACATTATTTCTTGTTAAATAAAAAATATATTTATTCCTTTTTTAGACATACTGTTAATACAGGGTGTTAATGAACTACACCAACATACTTCCAGAGCAAGTGGAGATATCCTAAACAAGTAATTTGAAATAGGAGACTTATGGCCTTTTGGTTCAAATGTGGAAGTTATGGATATAGTTTCTAAAGTGCCAGTACGCCACTGATAACACTTGGGTGTACATCACACAAAAATGAAGAGATATATCATAGCACTCCTTCTGGCGCAATGTTTATACATTAGCTTTTGAGTCAAAAGTTAACAACTTGCTGTCTCCTTAATTTTTATGTATTTTTTTTTTATTTACTTTTTTTTTTTTGTTTGGTTTTCTCAATATTTTATCTACGCTATTAATTGTTGTATAAATGTATGCATTTAACTGTGTAATTTCACGTTGTCAGTGCAATTAATTAAAATTCTTTCTAACAAAGGTTGAATCCTGATTAATACATTCACATGCTGTACGTCTAAATTTGAGGTGGTTTAAATGATGAACGAACTTACATAAAATAAAAAGGAAATACAACTCTTTACATCAGGTTTACAGGAACTGCTCAAAATGGCAACCTGTGTTTTCAGTGCAAAGTTGACAGCAGTAAACAAATGATTGTTGTACTCTATCCAAAATTCCTTGTGTGTGTCAAATAACTTCACAAGCGCTATTATTTGGGCAGTTAGGTCCTCTTCTGAGGTGAAACGTGTTTCATACACCAGAGACTTACGACCTCTGAAAAAATATAGTAGTGTTATTGTACTGGCCAATCAGATTCACTTTCTTAGTTATGAATCACGCCATTTCTTCCTATTAGTATGTTCTTGTTGTTGCATTTATATCCCACCTTTAACTCCAATGATCACATCGGCGGCCATTCTACTTTGGAACATATCGAAGGTGTTAACTCGTATTTGTTGGGTTTTAATCATTAGATCACACACACATTCACACTCTCATTCATACTTCCAGATCCTGGGGAAGATGGGGAATTATCTTGGTCAGAGAAAAATCTCCACCCCCACCGCCGGGAATCGAATCTGGGACCCTAGCATGGCAGGCAGGTGCTCTACCGACTGAGCTATGGGGCCAGCCTGCTCAATGTTGCATTGGCAGGTAATTAGATTCGGATATGAGGGAACTTGGAGGCATTTAATCTTGAGAACACCCATAACGAGCTACTAAGTATCAAAATTTCTATACCTGGGAGGCAGTTTTAAAGACATTCTAATCCAATAATTTCACCCACCTTGTTTAGATAGCAACTTATCAGCATCTGATGGCAGTTAGATTTACCACAATTAACACTATTAACACATTGAGTCAATTGGAGAATTTAATGTCAGGATGCCACGTTGGCCACAATAGCTCAATGGATAAGAGCAACTGGACAGAAACCAGGAGATGCGTGGTTGAAATCCCGGCCATGGCATTGAATTTTTCACATTGACTCTATCTAAAACCTTAGCCTATATACGGCTAGTGTGATGAAATGATTAATTTTCAGCAATTAACTTAATAAGAGCTAAATGATGAAGCCTAGGATTCAAGTACTTACGATAGTAAGTCACCACAAACAGTGTATCTCGGATATGAGAGCACCTAGTGGTCTACCGGGGAAATATACGAGTCAAATGGAGAATTTGATGTCATGACAGCAAGTTGGCCATGGTAGCTCAATAGGTTACAGTGACTGGACGGAAACCAGGAGATCCGTGGTCCAAATCCTAGCCATGGCATTGAATTTTTCAGGTTGACTCTATCTATCTAAAACCTTAGCCTTATACGGCTAGTGTGAAGAAATGATTAATTTCCAGCAATTAACTTAATAAGAGTTAAATGATGAAGCCTAGGACTCAAGTTCTTACGATAGTAAGTCACCACAAACAGTGTATCTTGGATATGAGAGACCCTAGTGGTCTACCGGGGAAATATACGAGTCAAATGGAGAATTAAATGTCATGACGACAATTTGGCCATGGTAGCGCAATGGGTTAGTGACCGGATGGAAACCAGGAAATCTGTGGTTCAAATCCTGGCCGTGTCATTGAATTTTTCATGTTGACTCTATACAATTAATAATAATAATAGTAATAATAATAATAATAATAATAATAATAATAATAATAATAATAATAATAATAATAATCGTAATCATCATAATAATAATAATCATCATCAACATCATCAACATCAACATCATCATCATCATCATCATCATCATCATCATCATCATCATCATCATCATCATCATCATCATCATCATCATCATCATCATCATCATCATCATCATCATCATCATAATAATAATAATAATAATAATAATAATAATAATAATAATAATAATAATAATAATAATAATAATAATAATAATAATAATAATAATAATAATAATAATTTACTCACTATTCAGTAATTACAAATAATTACAATAGGCTTCGTCACATGTAATAGCCACCCTAAATCTAGTAAAAACACTATATATAACTATATTTCAGAAGCATAAAATAACCATGTTTTATATGTCTTCCTTACATTTGTCTATAAACTCTTGTAAGTTATGACAGGGGTTCTTAGTTAACCAATTGTACAGTTTCTCCTTAAACATTTGAGTAGGTAATTTGTGTATTCTTACAGGAAGTACATTTAAGAGTTTTATGCCACTTATTTTATAATACTGAGAGGTCTTCTGAAGCCTATGGAAGGGCATATCCAGTTTTTTCATGTTGCGCGTATTGTATGTATGTATTTCATTTCTTATGTTATAATTTTGTGTATTTTCTTTAATATATACCAGCACATCATAAATATATAAATTAACTACTGTAGGAATTTTAGCTGCTATAAACAGTGGCTTACAATGCTCTAATTTCTTTGAATCTGTTAATATTCAAATAGCAAATACGACTCATCTATAATTTAATAACTACATTATGTTTAGCCACAGATCATACATTGCCTATCTTAACTTGCTTATATTAGTGACGTCTATAATTGCTGATATTATTTTGATATAGTTCAATAACACCCTGTATGTTCCTTTGTTAAAGATCTATTAACTATTCCTTGTTTTAAGATGTACTGTTTATATAGTAACTGTTCCTTCATTTAAAACGTAGTGCTTATGGATTTTATTATTTTGTAATTTATGTCCTTTAACTTTTTAAGTCATATCGGACGATGGATTGAATGGGTGAAATGATTCTCAAATGGGCCCAGGGTCAATGGAGCTTAGAGTTACCTGACATTCATCTTTTAGGATAAGGGAAAACCATGGAAAAAGCCTTATCCAGCCTTATCCACCCTGACCGAGTGTTTATGGATACATTAACAATTACTGTGGTAAAGAAAATGTTTCTATTCGTTGTTTAAAGGCAGAAAGTGGTTATGCTTTTATCAACTATTCAAGGATATAAGGTTTTTAGATATTAAATATGATCAACTGTAGTTTATAAGATTATTTCTGACAACCAGCATGACTTCTACAAACTACACTCCAAAATACAAAACAGAGAAATACTGCATTGCTCCTGGTAATAAATCACATGTCTATATGAGCATAGAACAGGATATCCACTGAGTTTGTATTCAATACTTATAACGTGGTCCTTATTTCATTGAAAGAATGCTTATCAGTGTGACATTCTCATACTATTGTGTGAAGCAGCTGAATTTCCTATTTAAGCAAATCAAACAGAAGTTTAATATATATTTTCTGATTCTTTTTTACTTTATAAAGTGTAAACTTACTCATGCTTTCAAAAAATCAGATTATAACATTAGTTCATTACAATAGACAAAGGATATTACTAAACAACAGCTAACTGTACTGGCACCACAAGCTTGTTTATCTGACCCTCTTTATATAGCTTACCTTTTTAGCCCAAAAATATGTATGCCCTTTCAGAAAGAGAGATGAATGTACACACATCAAGCTATTATCAATGCTGATATCAAAGATCAATGAAACTAAAGGGTCTTTCAGCAAGAGCGTCCTATCTTTTAACTTAAATAAAACACGTTCTATAAATGATAAGAGCTTTATTTATTACATGTGGAAGAGAACATCAGTTAAGTGACAGTTGCAACTTCTTTGGGTTGTGCGTATATTGATGACCCAATTTTCAATGACAGAAGAACATAAATTAGGTCCGGCTTCACGAATAACAGGTGTAATGTTATTCATAACATAATTTACTGTTTCTGGCTTGTTGACATAAACTTGAAATTTAACATAACCCCACAAGAAGTAATCACACGATCTCACATCACCACCAGGGGAAATGATGAAGCGTCTGAACTTCTCCTTCAAAACATTGTTTCGAGAGCAGTATGACATGTGCCACGATCTTGCTGGAACCAGATGTTTCTGAGATCCATACCATCCAATTGACAACAAAAATAGTCCTTTATAAGAACCCAGTATCTTTCTCCATTGACAATTACAGCTTCTCCATCTTCGTCTTGGAAAAAATTAATTTTCGCAATTTCTATGCATTTTGAATACTGTAACCTTTCATGCTATTTATCAATAGCAACTGTAATCACATGAAAAACAAAAAAATGACTGCTGCAACTTAATAACAATGGAAGCTATCACGTGTTAAAGAGAGGACACTTTTGTTGAAAGACGCTTTACATTATGTTTCCAGAATCAGTGATCACAAATGACTATTCTTCTCTGCTATTTTATGGGGGGGGGGGGGGGGCAAGGATCCAAATGTTAGATCAAAGTTCACTGTTTACTTGAACATTTTCATTAATGCAGATTATGATCCCACCTAGCCTAGATAAATAACGCTATTATGTAACTGTGCTTCATATTGTAATGAATTTATTGCAACATACTTTTCCCCATATGAAGTTGTAGTAAACACATATTTTGCTATTGACGAGAATCAGTAAAGAACAACAAAACAACAATAAACATGATGATGATTTAATTAATACAACAACACTGTTTTCAACACTTCCATGAAAGGATTTATGATGATGATTGTCTGCCACCACAACTTGCTGAACATCATTTAATGACCACGAACTGAACTACCAAGCAGCTGATTGCATATGGTATAGAAAAATGTCTTAAGTTTAATGCCATTAGAATTTTCAAATTAAGAACACGTGGAATATGTTTAGTTCTCTGCATCCGATTTTCTTTTTTTTTTTAAAGTCCTCCAATGTTTAGTCATATCGGACGATGAATGAAATGATGTTCAAATAAGTACAGGGTACATAGAGCTTAGAGTTACTAGACATTCATCTTTCAGGATAAGAGAAAACCTCCAACGTTAAGTCATATCGGATGATGAATGAAATAATGTTCAAATAAGTGCAGGTCCACAGAGTTTAGAGTTACCAGACATTCATCTTTCAGGATAATGTTATCAACAGTTTAACTCACAGGCTTAAACAACATGGAATATACCAAAGTGTACAACCACATAATTCACATTGCAGAACATAATGGACTCGTGCTGAATTAGTCAAAAAGAACATTTATAAATTCAAAAGACAACAGAGTTGCAGACAAATTACTACTCTTTCCCCAATCAGTAATAAAACTTCATACAGAAAATTTACATATCATCCCAAAGTTACATACCTTTTCCAAAAAGTCTTCAAAGAATACAACATTACTTTGACTTCACATAGTAAATTCAGTGTCCAACACCTTTTGAAATCACATAATACAAAACAGAAACCTGCACAAAAACTCAGGTGTGTATAGGATAAACTACAAAGGCTGTGACAACTTTTACATTGGAAAAACAAAAACAAATTTGAACATTATGCTAAGAGAGCATTTTAGGAACATCACGAACAAATATGTATCGGAGGTAGCATATCATTTTTGGAAGGATAATCACGATATAGAAGAAGCATTTATTAAAAAGTGTTCAGGATTCAACTGCATTAACCACGTGGGAAACGATATTGAAGGAAAACTGTTAAATTTCGACACCACCTTTGAAGAGAATGCAAACTTAAGTTCATCAAGATACCAACACAGACACCACTATCACCTCTAAAGAATTCACCAAATCAACATTCAATAGTCGACATTAGATGAGGAAGTTAGAAAGGTCCTAGGTAAACACTAGCAATATATGGAACATGGAGTATTAGTTCAACTCAAAATTATATTAATTTTGTGCTTCTTTGTATTATAGTTCTTAATCATAGGAATATTTTCTTATGTTTAGTACATGTGTTGTATTTACATCACACTCTTATCTGTATCCACTTCATGTTAACTGAGACAAACAATTGTCTACCCTCTCTTTTAGGTGCAAGAGTCAAATGTTTAAAAACTGGTTGTTATGCAATGTCTTCAAAATATTATTGGTGAGGAATAGCAACTTAATGTATTCCATCCAATAACAATCAATGTCTTTGAAATGTTAATGACACAAAAACAAAATGTAGACATAAATTGTGCCTTTTAATGAGATCCACATTTTTTATACAGTAACATTTTGTTTATCTCTTACAGTTTACGTCATTCAAAATGAAGAGGACTGGACTGGACTATGCTATGGAGGGTATTCGGCATGGAGTTCCAGTTGATACTCTATTGTATACCTGGGAGGAAGGATGAGGCAAGAGGAGACAGAGGGCGGCTGTCCCAAGGAGCTATGGCAGTGCAGAGGGCAGGTCTACTCTTTACCAGTTGGAAACTACCCGGAAGGCCAGAACAACTGGCATCCCACCCTATCGTGGTCCTGTAACAGCTCCACCAGACTGGCTTCGGAGACCATAGGCCATCCTACTGGAGGAGCAAATTTTACTAAGAACATGTCATGCTGCACCGCAGAGACACCTGCTGACACCGACACTTCTACTCTGAGAGATGCCACCAGATGGGAGATGTGAAATGATAACGGAGAAGAAAGGGAGGGACAGGAAATTCGGGGATGTAATTAACCTACCCGGCATTCACTTGGTGACCCCCACCCCCCCCCAAAAAAAAAAAAAATACTACGGTTCTGGTAGGTTGGCCACAGTTGGAAATGCTTCAGCCATCCCACTCAGTGAATGAAGAGGACTTCTGAGGACATTTTCAGAAAATTCAAGTTATACACTTTATCATGTGATATGGTAAGGAAACCCACCGGAGATATTTGTGACAAAATCAAAAACATTTTGAAGAGTAGTTTGGGATGTAGGAGGGGGAACATTTCACAGAGCTTCAAGTGTACACTCATCAGTCAAATTAAAGAGGATTATTATCCATACACTAAGCTACTGAGTGAAGCCAACTACTACCATCAACAAAATCAGCTAAGCTCAACAAAACAGAATGAAAAAGACAGAGGCATTGGTCTGTTAGTGCAGAGGAAGGTGTAGAACTCTGTTTCAATGAAAATAGGATCATTACCTTTACTTACCCACCTCATGTTGCAAGCAGACATCTCTCTATTCACTACAAACTACTCTAAGTTAATTGCAGAAATACTTTCATCATTAAGGTCACTGAATAGTGACAAAAGAAGGAACAATGACTTCAAAGAGCTCTACATCTCTCACTCTCTCTCAATATAATACTAGTCTCACAAAAAACATATAACATTTTAATCAAAATTATTAAAGCTATTTCTGAGAAAATAAAAAATTTCAACAAATATTCTAAGTAAAGGGTAACTTGAGATTTTCTTTAAAATACTTGTGCTGTGTTCTTGGACGTTGCTAAACCTGAATACCAAACTTTCTATTTATTCTAGCTATCACAGATACAGACAGAAACAAACTTTTTTTTTTCTAAAAATAGTGCAACGAGAAGGTAATTGATGCAGTAAACAGCTATTCTGAGGATCATACTACGGAGATGCTTTCATTAAATTAGAACACTGATATGACAAATGTATTAGCTTTTCTGGAGATTATGTTGAAATATAAAGGATTTATTTTTTTCCCTGTGAGGCCTGGGACCTATCAGCTGACCTCGCTCTATCTTCACAAGCGTCTGTCATGTGGAGCTCTTGTAATTAGCTCCCTCTCTCAGGATATTTCCTACATACGTTCATTAGACTCACTGACAGGACATTAAAATTTAAAATATGTGGAATGTTTTTTTTTACAATAAAAATCTTTTCGCATGCTGTAAGTTCACATTTCGTTGTTAATGGTTTCAGTAATTTAATCTCCTCACCAATGTGGTGTTTCTCATTCTAAAAATAAAATGCAGCTGCTGATTTTTCTATTTGTTCATATTTTTGTTGCTTTGGTGTTCTGTTAATATTGTTACCCTGGCGGTAGACTCGTGAAGCCGATGAATAAATGATGGCCGGTGGAAATTCGGGAAACTTCGGGGCCGATCGTTACCGGAAGCGAGAGACAGTTGAGCAAAGTGTTTGAAAAATAAACAGTTTTTAGGTGATCTAGCAAATTGTAATTGGAAGAGTGTATTTGCTACGAGAATAAAGTACAGTTTTTGTGTTTGTAACCTCGACTTTTATTTCACGAACCTACCAAAGTCACGATTGGTGTCAGAAGTGAGACGTGACCACCATGGAGGCGGCATTAGAAAAGATTTTGGAGAAGATGATGGAAATGAAGGCCGAACTGACCTCGGAAATGAAAGCGGCAAATAATAGCCTGGCCTCGGAACTAACAGCGAAGACGGAAACGGCTAATAGCAACTTGGCCGCGACGATGACCACGAAGATGGCCGAATTGACCACGGAAATGAAAGCGGCAAACGAGGCCCTCGCCGCCAAGTTTGAAGAGCAGCTGACCGGCGTAGAAGAGGACGTCACAGAGTTAGGCAAGCGCGTCGAAGACCTGGCGAGCCACGTTGACGAGCTGGAGGGAAAGGCTGACAGCAACGCAAAGTCCCTGAACGCCATGGTGGAGGACGTCGTCGGCAGGAGGTTAAAGGATTTGAGGGTCGACGCACCGGGACGCGACACAACATCGGCGCGCGTCAAACCTCCGAAATATGACGGCGCATCAACGTTTGAGATCTTCCGCCGCCAATTCGGCGCAGTGGCCAAGCACAACAAATGGTCACCCGAGGAGGAGGCCACACAATTAATAGCCAGCCTCCAGGGTCGGGCCGCGGAAGTCCTAAACGCGATGCAGACAACGGCGGCGCCCAAGGACATCTGGGAGGCCCTGGAAAATCGTTTCGGGAACCACCGCTTAGCCGCAGCGTACCGCAGCCAACTAAAGGCAAGGTCACAGCAGCCGGGGGAGACGCTGCAGGAGTTAGCCATAGCGATTGAGCAGCTAGCTAGCAAGGCCTTGGTTGACCTGCCACTGGAGTTCGTATCCCGGGAAGCCGCCTACAACTTTGTCGACGGGGTACGGGACACGGAGATTCGTCAGCGCCTAATGCTCGGCGATTATAAAACCATCCACGAGGCGCTGACAGCGGCATTAAGGATGGAGGCGGCCAAGGTAGCATCTATCCCGACGTCGAGAACGAGGAGTGTCCGCTACGCCGGAGACAGAAGACCAGCTGAGGGACGCCGGCGAACACCTAGTGGCCTGTGTTGGGGGTGTGGACAGCCCGGGCACCTGCAGAGAGACTGCCCACATCAGGAAGAGCGGCCGGAAGAACGAGTAAGGCCCGGCGTGGAGAGGGGCACGTCGGCGCCATTACCACCATCCCCTCGAGTGACAATCCGCGCCGTCAGCCGGCGGATGGATGACAACCTCATCGCAGACGGTTGGGTAAGAGGAAAGCCGTGCCGCGTGCTAGTGGACACCGGGGCGGCCGTGACCATCATCAGACCTGACGTGGCGAAGGGTTTGCCGACGAGGAAGCCGAGCCGACCATACCAGCTTGTGACGGCATCGGGTGACACCATGCCTGTGGAGAAGGAGGCCCTGCTGGAGCTGACCTTGGGACGGAGTGCCGTGCGTCTGTGGGTGTTCGTCGCGAAGGTGGCTGAGGAGGTGATTCTGGGACTGGATGCCCTCAGGAGCCACGAGGCGACGGTCGACGTCGGCCGGAAGGTCCTGAGGCTCAACGGAGAAGAGGTTATACTCCGTCAACCAGAAGAGCGCCTTGGATTTTGCAGGGTCATCTTGAACGAAGACGTGGTTGTCCCCGCGAGGAGCGAGGTGATGGTGACGGCGCGACCGGAAGGCCAGACAGCTCGTTGGGTCCAGAGGCAGCAGGAGTACAACTTCACCTCGGAACATCGCAGAGGGAAGAGTCACGGTAACGCGGACGCTATGTCCCGAAGACCCTGTCCAGAAGAGTGCGGCCAATGCACAAGAGTGGAGGGGAAGGAGCGTGCCGCAGCAGTTTGAGTAGTCACGGCAGTGCCTGCGGATGGCTGGGATAGCGCAGGCCTGAGGAGGGAGCAGCTGGCGGACACAGACTTGGGGCCACTCTTGAGGGATGTGGAGAACCTGGTGGACCACCTCCACGACATGCACGAGATGGCTCGCCAGAACATCCAGAAGGCGAGCAACCGCATGAAAACCTGATACGACAGGCAAGCCAACAGCCAAGGGTTCCAGCAAGGTGACCTGGTCTGGTTGTACCGCCCGACCCGGACCAAGGGACGCTGCCCGAAGCTTCAGCAGCCATGGCAAGGACTGTACCGTGTGGTGAAGAGGATTAACAACGTGGTCTACCGCATCCAGAAGGTGCCCCGAGGAAAGACGTTGGTGGTACACCTGGATCGCCTGGCCCGCTACGAAGGCGCTGTTCGGGACAACCAGCCTTGAGGAGGGAGCAGTGTTACCCTGGCGGTAGACTCGCGAAGCCAATGAATAAATGATGGCCAGTGGAGATTCGGGAAACTTCGGGGCCGATCGTTACCGGAAGCGAGAGACAGTTGAGCGAAGTGTTTGAAAAATAAACAGTTTTTAGGTGATCTAGCAAATTGTAATTGGAAGAGTGTATTTGCTACAAGAATAAAGTACAGTTTTTGTGTTTGTAACCTCGACTTTTATTTCACGAACCTACCAAAGTCACAATATTATTTATAAATTCCTTTTTGTCAATCCAATATAGAATTTGTTACAATCCTCACAATCTATCCTATACATGCCTGAGTGTGTACGTAGTGTTTAACATCCCCTTTTACTACATACGGCAGCACAGGTGACACTGATGATATGTAAGATGAAGATGGAGCACTGACAGAATGAGATGGCGGGGGAAACCAGAGATCCCGGAGAAAACCCGCCCCAGCGCCGTGTTGTCCACCACAAATCTAACTTTGCAGTCGCCTGGGATCGAACCTGGGCCACCTTTGTTAGAGTCGAGTCAACCACAGCACAGTCTATATGCCTGATTTTTGTTCTGGTGCCATTGTGTTTTTAAACGATTATTTAAATTTAACAAGTATTTAAGTTTTAGTAAAATATGACAACAAATCTTTTAATGTGACATCCAATGTAATTTAAAAACTTTGATAGTTGGCATTTTCACTCTACATCAATTTACTTGTTAATTTTTGAGGAACTAGTTTTAGGAACAGTTTCAACTGAGGTACCTGCTTACCTGCAGTCTACTTTCTGGTGGTGAAACAATGAACTTCTTTACTAATTTGTGAGTTTCAAAATTTATCTGTAAGTCTTTGTCTTTCCATATTAAGATGTTCCCCCATGTTGTGCGTTTGTTGTGGCCTATCATGCTTTTTAATAATTTTGGATTTGGGTCAAGGTTAAGGTTTTCATTTCATACTACTGACTTGTCTTCTTATTTCAGTTTGATGCTTCTAAATTGTTGAAATTGAAACAGGAAGACAAGTCAGCAACAGCACTTCACTTTTGGAATGAAAGCCATAAGCTAACCCAAATCAAAATTATTAGACTACAACAAACTGGCGTGGGAGAATATCCTTAATATGTAAGTACAAATAGCAACTAATAAATGTTGAAATCCCATCAGTCGACAATTTAGTAAAGAAGTTCATTGTTTCTCCACCAGAGAAAAGACTGCAAGCAATTACAATCAACAACACAATCAGACCTTTATGGTTAAAAATGGAAACTAGTCCCTCAAAAATTGCAAAGAAATGGCATAAGTTTAAGTATTATGTGAAATTTGTTTATATGCAAATTTAAAACTGTTTATCTTGTAATGAAAGTGTCATCTGTGGTTTGTTATACACAGCCCTAAGTTGACTAATACCAAAAATAATAGAAATTAACAACTACCTCTAATCTATATTTCTAAAAGGGTATAGAAGTTTGGTAGCACTGGGACAATTAGACTATGTTTAGAAAATGTTTACTCTATCAAATTTTCTTGTTGGCTAAATTGGTAGTAGTTTGTCAGCAACAAATAAATGTGCTTTGTTATCAACATCATTATCGATATGCTTGTTCCTCGACTACTGTTGCAATTTCTTTTGCTTCTATTCTGAGGGTATGAGGAAATAGTCTTTAAAATTGGTCCAACTATACAACACTCTTGCACCAGTGAACAACATGTGTTACTTAATTACTCAACAGTTTTACTGCCATAAATATACTTTCAGAATTTGGAATAGTATTGGTGCAAGCTCAACAAGTTTACGAACATTTTAATTATTTCATTTTCAGGAATATTAGTGGATTTTTTTATTATAAATATTATAGGAAATTAATAAATGGCAGTAGTAAAACATTGAAAGAAAAAGAAACTCTTCTGAAGCATTTGAAATGAGAACACAGAGCAACAACAAAAAACCACAAATGAAATGTAAAAGTAGTTAATTTAATGTAAATAAATTTTAACTAAACTATTAGGTAAAAAGGCAAGAAAGAGATGTTAAAAAGTGTAGAAATATAATTTCAAGTTTATATGCAATCACATCAAAATAAATCCTGCTTAAAACTAATTTGCATTGTTGAACTAGAACATGTCACCAACTCAGTGCCAGGTTAACATCTTGTTCAGTACTTCATCTTGTGCTGTTACCGGAGCCCACATTTTGATCATTACCATTTGACTGAAATTAAACCACTTTAAAACAGTACCTTTTCTGCATTTTTAGACATTTTTATCTGATAGTATTTTTTATGGGTTACAATTAACACAATTTTCTTCCAGGCTTAGAATCCATGGAGTTTCATATCCAAATGTTTCATCCACACCTGCAGTGGACATAATCAGTGGTGTGAAGCAAGTTTCCTTGGCAATACATCCACACAAACCTCAAACTCCCATCTCCAAACAGGATCCATGTGAGAAGAATGGCATTGCTTTCCTGCCATATTTTAAAAATGTTACGGACAGTTGAACACCTACCCAAGCACCCCACAAATAAGATTTAAAGTGGACAACATGGAACTGGGGAGGGTTTTCTTCAGGATCTCTGGTTTCCCTCACCATCTTATTCCACCAGTGCTCCATTTTCATCTCATGTATCATCAGTGTCACCACATGCAGTGCTGCATGTATTAAAAAAGGGCGTTAAACACTACACACATTACCCAACAATGTTAAAACCATTTTCAAGCCTACGAGACAGATCAACACATTGTTATACTCGACCAAACATCCCAGGGAGGCACTTGTTTCAGCCAGCATTTGCCACATTTCTTGTTGAATGAAGTGCTGTTTAATTGACACCACTCAACAAAGCACCAACACCCAGCTCTCAGAACACAAGCAAAGCTGCTTTGTGGGCCAGCTGCATAAGTGTGTGGTCACAGAACCTGCTATATGGGCCAACGGTGAACACATCATTCAATATAAGCAGTCCTTTCTTCGATACTGCAATAACATGCTAGACTACAGCATGAAGCTATAGAAATCTACAAACACCCTAATATTTTACCAAAAAGCCCTCAACTAAACAAAACCTGGCATCTGATACTTGAGTACATAAAACAAGCCCACACAACACACAAACCAATCAGCTATCAGAATGGTGAAACCCCACCCACGTAGCACATACCCTCCGCTCAAGCCAAGTCAATCCCCTATGAGCAGCTCAGATATAAATACGATATCTCCAGCAAATGTCTCAGTTATGCCTAAACCTTTGCCAAGGAGACTTAGACCTATGTGTGGATGAAACATCTGGACATCAAAAGTCCACCAGACCACAGCTGGAAGAAACTTGTGTAAATTCTAACCCTGGCCATGAAAGCTTCCAAATACTCATTATAAGTAATTGTTAAATCTTTTTAAGAACAACTTCAGGTTTTTGTCATTTTTTGTAGTAGAATGATTGCATTAGTAGAATGATTGCATTAGTAGAATCAAGTTTAGAACCTCATAATCCAAAATTTATTGGAAACCTATTGGAATGTTCAACATTTGACTTGTCAACACACAAATGGTTTACACGTAATGTAAGGCAGACTTATGCTGCTACTTTTGGGGTTGCCAACAGAGCAGAACCTCCTCTTTAAAGTGATATTTGTATTTCATCATGCCAAGCGTGTGTGTGCGCGCGTGTGCGTGTGCGTGTGCGTGTGCGTGTGCGTGTGTGTGTGTCTAATGCTCAAAATTTGATGATAAAATCATTCTTCTTGCTTCCCAGTATATAGAGACCAAATCTTCTTGAGTTTTGAGAGTTTCACACATTGTTAGGTGATAGTTATCTTTACTACAGAAGCAACACTGTAGGGAAGTTATTAATCCAATCTTGAACAAATGACAATCATGGCCTGTAACAATCTGAACATTGCAACAGATGACTTCCTAAGTAGATCTGGAATTATTTTAAGTTTACTTTGGAGACCCTTCCAATTAACTTTTTCAAAGGAAGTAAAATACTTGACATAACTGTCAAAATATTTTTAATTAATCATTTAACAGTTTTATCGGGATACTTTATTTTGTGTTTGAGCAAAAGTAAAAGGTACTCGTAAAAACTATTTGTAGTCAGTTTATTGACACTCGTCACTTTCCTTATATTATTGAGGGACTAGTTTCAAAAGCCATTGCCTCCATTTTCAACTTCTCCCCAACTAGCATCTGTTGTTGTCTGCTCTCCTCTCTCTGGTAGTGGAACTATGAACTTCTTTGTCAAATTATCTACTGGTGGGATTTCAAAGTTCATTACATGTTCCTTATTTTTCCATATGAATATGTTCTCCCATATTGTTAGTTATATTCATATGGAAAAATATGGACCACGTAATTAACTTTGAAATCCCACCAGTAGATAATTTGATAAAGAAGTTCATAGTTCCACCACCAGAGAGAGGAGAGCAGATAACAGATGCTAGTTTGGAGAGAGGTTGAAAATGGAGGCAATGGCCTTTGAAACTAGTCCCTCAATAATATAAGAAAAGTAAGTGACAAGTGTCAATAAACTGACTACAAATATTATTAATTTTTAGATGAGTCGTATATATTACACATCTGCTTCACTTTCGTACCTATTTTGAGGACATGTTTCGCAAATCATCGTTTGCATCTACGGCTCTTATGCGACTCATAAGAACCGCAGATGCAAACGATTTGTGAAACATGTCCTCAAAATAGGTACGAAAGTGAAGCAGATGTGTAATATATACGACTCATCTAAAAATTAATAATTTTTTGCTTCAATGTGGTGTTCCAATACAGTTAAATCTTGACTACAAATAGTTTTTATGATTAATTTTGACGTCACTGTTACTAAATTCCTCCAAACACACACATAAAAGGTACTATTTCAAAGAATTGAAATTTTCATCTATTTCCTTAAAAGATAAGTGAAGTTTTGTTATAAATATATTTTATGTAGTATTTGTTACTTCACTGTTGCTAGCGTCTGCTTTTTACATAAAAGTAAAAAGTATTCGCACAATATTAAATCAGTTACAAGTAACCTAAGTTGTGTGGAAGATACAGTCTGTTGCTGTAGGTCAGGTGATTTACATAATCTACTCATAATGGTAATTACATAAAAAATCAAAGTTTTAGCCCTTTTTCACATACATTTGTTGTTTTTAATAGTTTGATTTATAGATAACCTGAATAAAGAGGAATTTAATACAGAATATAAACACATTATTAAAACTGCTTTAATAAATGGTTTTAATAAAGCCTTTATACATAAAAATAGTGAAAAATTTAAATGCCAAAAAGTGTAAATGATGTTTCTAGCCTTACAAAAATTTAAAGATGATTATAATTTTAAAAAATTTACTTACCATTCTTGGGATAATACACAGTTTCAAAAAATGTTTAAAGAATTTGGTATAACTTTGACTCCTCAAAATAAATATAACATAAAAAAAATTTGCTACATTTTTCTACTAAAGATAAAATTTCCAATAGTATAAATCTAGCATTTATCAATTTAACTGTTTAATTTGTGACCAGGTTTACATTAGAAGGACTAAACGTAATTTAGAAACCAGAACAAAAGAACATTTCAGAAATATTAGGTATAAACAGACTGATAAATCAATCATAGCAGATCATTTTTGGTCATTTAATCATAAAATAAATCCAAAAGTTAAATTATTAAAACAATTAAATGGTCCTATAGATTTAATGGTTTGGGAGAACATATTTATTTTCAAAAATAGATATCGCCTAATGGATTTTAAAATACTGCCAATCAATTCTGTCTTTAAGTTTGTTTCATTTTCAGAGTTTGGTAATAAATACAAAAAAATACACCTAACAGCAGTAATAATGACAACGGGGTAAAAAAAAAACAGTGACTAAAGATGCAGATGATTTATTTGTACAACTAGTCTCTTGAGTTCTGTAGAAATTTCATCAATTTTCTTAAAAGATAAGTGAACTTTGTGACAAATAATTATATTTTATGTAGTAAATAATGATAATTTGTTCTTTTGGGTCTTGAGGACATCAAGTCTAGGTCCTAATCATTAGTATCACGATGGTACACAACAGTTGAGAGGATTTGTAAGTTGTGTTGTGTGTCAACTGTTGCATTACCAACTGAAGTTGTAATGAGCTCCAGAGTTTAGCTAATGTTACCTCATCCAATCAGTCTGTTTCATGATCCTATTTTCTGGGTGTGCCGTCCAACTGACTAACAAACAGAACCAGCCTCTACCTTTTCCTGCAGCTGTATCACTGGCAGTGATGACACTGCCCTCATTCTGCAGGCTCTGGTACGAAGTGCTCTTACTCTGCAGCGAGAGCGAGCGGCTCAGCGCACGGTTACGCACCATCTTCTTTGACAGATTATCCATTGTTCCATCAGTTTCGTCATCTCGCTCCAAGTGCAAGAATACCTGCAACATGATCAGTTTGGCCTTTAATTGAGCACTATTACTTATTGCCAGCTAAGAGAGAGTATTGTAACTACTGCAAATACAGTGTGTATATAAATGAATATTGGGGTTTTAACTCTTTATAATATTTATTACAATCAACTTACAGTTATAAATGATATGTCAATTGAAAAAGCAGCTCGAACAGTTTTACCAAGAACCTTATAAATGTTCAACGTGACTACCCTTTGTCACACAGCACACATCAAGTCTATAGCCGAGTTCTTTCCAAACATTGATAAGTTTGTATTCAGTAATTGTAGCAACAGCTGCTTCAGTCCGGTTTCTTAATTCAGGGAGGTCAGCTGGTAGCAGAGGCACGTACACACAATCCTTAATGAAGCCCCAAAGGTAAAAATCGCATGGCGTTAGGTCAGGAGAACGTGGTGGCCATGAATAGCAAGCCCTGTCATTGGGGCCCTTGTGGCCTATCCAGTGCTCGGGTACAGTAACGTTTAATCAATCGCATACTTTGTTATGCCAGTAAGGTGGCGCACCATCTTGCTGCAAAATGAAGTTCTCTGGCTCATTTTCTTCCAACTGAGGGAAGAGCCATTGCTCTAGTGTATCAAGGTAAGAAGTGCTAGTTAAAGTAGGTTCACCACAAAAGAAAGGCCCATAAACTTTTTGCTGGGATACGGCACAAAAAATATTCACTTTAGAAGAATCTCATTACATTTGTGTCATCTCGTGAGGATTTTCTGCCGCACATTATGAGTGTTAACATGTCCACTAAGGTGAAAAGTTGATTCATCACTGAAGACAACACGATCCATAAAATCGTCATCATCATGAAACATGTCGTTTGCGAAGTTGACACATAATCTGTAGTCTGTCGGCTTTAGAGCCTGTAATAACTGTAAATGGTAAGGATGTAGCTGTAAACATTTTCTTACAACTTTCCAAAAAGTTGACACAGGAACTTGTAATTCACGACCAGCCTTCCGAACTGATTTCTTTGGGCTAAGAGTGAACGACTCTCTCACTCGCTCAACAGTCTCTTCACTTACTCTTGGTCATCCCATGCTCTTCCGTTTACAAAGGAAGCTGGTATCTTCAAACTGAGATACATTCTACGAATGCTATTATCACTAGGAGGATCACAACTGAACTTAATGCAGAATCCACGTTACACAGTAACTACAGATTCGGTCTTTGCAAACTGCAAAACACAAAACGCTTTCTGTTTACTAGTCGCCATCTTTGCTATTACCGCTGTCTAGCGGATTGCAGCAGAAACATTGCATGCACATGCGCACTGGTGCCAACAAACAAAACAGTTTGAGTTGCTTTTTCATTTGATATATTTATAACTGTAAGTTCAATATAATAAATATTATAAAGAGTTAAAACCCCGATATTCATTTATATACACCCTGTACTTGCTCTAGAAACCAAAATGTATATTATCTATCCATTCTTTAACAAAGTGTTTTAAAAAGTTTATGTTTTAATCTTCTTCACAATATTTATAGAAATATTGCCTTAGAGATACAAGTGAAATATAAGTGACAATCAAATGTTTTTTTAACAGCTGGTCACTATGTGACAACTTTGTTATTCCATTCTTTTTGTACGTTCAAGAGATAATAAAATATTAACAACTTCCCACTTACAAAAAAATATATTTTAAAATTCTAACCAATTACAAGAAACATCTGAAAATGGTTAACTCTACAGAAGTACTTCACATATACTGATGCTGTGTGTTTTGTGTAGTAATATGTCTATCTCTCACAGTTTAACAGTTATACAAAAGTCATTCATAATGAAGAGAACTTCTGAGGAGATTCTTGGAAAATTCAAGATTCTCTCTCTCTCCCTCTCTCTCTAACTCTCTCTTACTCTGTAACTCTTTAACTCTCCAAATCTCGTATAAAAGTGAATCGAGAAGATATTGACACATTGCTTCACTCACACTGTTTATTCACAGGACATGTTTCAAGAGCTCTTGCTCCTATCATCAGCTGATACTCGATTAGTGTAAGTTGTAGTGGTTTCCTCTTTCTCCGTATTGTCAATAGATGGCATGATGTACTTGTCAAAGATGTCCGGTGGTGGAGTTTCAAAATTCATGACTCTATGACGATTTTTGTTGATGAAGATTTTTTCCCATACGGAAAGGTCCCCGTAGGGGAAGGGATCCGTCCCTTTTAGCTGCCAAAGTGCGGGCGCTACAGACCCCTAGCACTCGTGGTACCTCTGACGTTACTAGAGGAACCTCGGGCCGAACATAACGAGCCCCTCCCAAATGGGAGCTGTTCGGATTGGGTTGGTCTCGAGGGGGCAGTTGGTTCCCGTCACCCACGGGCAATTGGGTACCTCTGGCCAGGCCGCCAAGGGCCGCCCGGAGGGGCTAGAGAGTTGCCTCATAAGTCCCGGGGACTAGCCTGCAGAGCTAGTAGCTGGTGAGCTAGACACTGGCGGCCCTACCAAGGTTATTTGGTAGCTGGTTCATTAAGGACCGGCGCGTAAGTGGCATATCCACTTCCGTCCCGCTTGCCGTGTGCAAGAGGGGGGGGCAGCTTATAAAATAGGTGTTGTCCTAATGGAAATAACAGATGAGGCCCGGGTTCAGGTCCTACGGGGCCGGGACTTATGGGAAGTAGACCTCGGTGAGTATACGGAAAGTTCTATGGGGTGATTAACATATTTTATTAGAGATGTTTCCAAGTTGATGTCATGTCTAGTATTCAAAAAATGAAAAGCCACTGCTGATTTTTCTGTTTCACCATTTTTAATGTTTCTTAGATGTTCTTTAGTTCTGATGTTAATATTTCTTTTTGTTTTTCCTATATAAATTTTAGGGCAAGTTTCACATTTGATCTCATAGATTCCTGGTTTTTCTTTGGTAGTGATTGAATTTTTGGGAGGGCCTTTTAACAAATTTCTGATATTAAACCTATTTTGAGGTGCAAGAGTTATGTTGTGTTTTGAGAAGATTTTTTGGAATTTGTTATAGGCTGATGGGTGGAAGGTGAATTTTTTAAAAAGTTTTTTCTCTTTTTCTCCTGTAGGTTCTAGGGTGGTGGTTTCTTTTATTTTCTTAGCTTTGTTGAGTCTGTTAACTGTTTTGTCTACTAAATTTGGGTTGAAACCGTTGGATATAGCTACTTTTTTTATGTGTAGGTATTCTTCTTGATAATCTTCTCTGTTTAGTGGAAATTGATCATCCGAAAGATTAAACTGTTGAAAATGGCATGTTGGTGTTGTTTTGGGTTGAAACTGTTGTTCTTGATGTAATTATCTGTGTGTTTCGGTTTCCTCTAAATACCAAAGGTGAGTTTGTTGTTCATTTTTTTGATCTTGATGTCCAAAAAGGGGAGCACACCATCCTCTTCTGTTTCCAATGTAAATTTTATAGCTGGATTTTGTATATTCAAAAGTCTAAGACCATCTTGTATGAGTTTTTTTTAGGTACTATATCTCCAAATCTCCCTAATCTCCAACTTCCTCTTATCTTCAACTCTTAACTCTCTATCAAACTACACACTGAGTTCATTTTTACTCGTTATTTCCTGCCCTCCGATAGAGCAAGAATGATGTTATAGTTGACTGGTGAGTCTATCTTGAAATCATAGTGCCCTCTATGGAGAAGAAGCGGTAATGTTTGCAGAACAGTAAACAAATTGCAACACTCAGAGTGTGGTTGCGCTGAGAAGTAATACAACCAGCCTTACCTTTTACCGCTCTTACGGTAATCGTGATTAACATTCTAGTACATAGATAGCACATTTCTACCCTAAGGTTAGCAGCATGGCTACAAAGACAGAGCACTGCGTCTTTATGATTGAATACTATTTTCGTACTGGCATTAAAATTGGTGCGAAATATCAATATAATTTAAATTGCTGCATAGAGGAGTTTATGTGAAGCTCTCTGGCATTCAGACAAGTCTCTCGGAGTGTAATGTTGTCAAAAGTGTCCAGGTACCGTCAAATTGACATACTTTTGTTAACATCTTACATTTTATCAGTATACGATATACATATTTTTGTCATTCTCATGCTAATTAAAATGTCTTTATTAATATTGGTATCCTTATGTCTTTTAAAACTAAGATGCATCAAACATTTCCAAGTTATAGGATCAGTTACTCGCAAATCCAACACACGACTTGGTGTGTTCCATTCTCCAAACACCCTTTTCTTTATGGAAAAATGGCAAACGCAATGTGGTAAATATCGGTAGGACAGCACCAGTGCTATGTTTAGAAAAACTTCGCTGTGGAGCATCTTCAAAATACATCACGACATTTAAGACTCGTTGGTATGAGGAACATAGTTGTGTCTGATTGAAGGAGCTGGGGAAAAAATACTAACAAAATTGCAGACGCTCTTCGTGAAAGCTCGCGTCTATGTATTGTAAAATACAATGAGAATGTTACGCTAAACATTCTTTTCATGCAATATCCCATTAGGGAAGTAGACAAGAAATGACATTTTGTGGACATAATGAAAGCAAGGACTCTTTAAATGAAGGTAATTTTATGGAACTTTTGTAATCATATACAGAGGGAAACCCATCGAAATTCAAAACCACTATTCCAGTATAAAATCCATTTTTTGCAAATTTAGGTTAGCCAATTTTCCAAGTTACCTAATCAATTCGCCCAGAGCTGCACCTGCCCTCTCCAACTTTCTAAGTCTGTAACTCTCTAATTCTTTCTCCAGCTCTCTCTTCATTCCATATACCCAGCTTTACCCCCATATTTCTCTCCATTCTATCTCAACCCAGTCCCTTACCTTCTCTCTTCCCAATTCGCTTACACACTTGCCTTGACAAGGCTTTTTATTTAAAAATGCTTTGTTTTTAAGAGGTGTCTTTCTGGTAAAAGTTACTTGTATGTGCTTGGGCAACAAATGTTTTGTAAGGAAGTGAAGTATTACCTCCTCTAAAGTTGTCATGGATACTCCGTAGCTGCTGATGCCAAGTCTACCAGAGCGAGTGTTGATTTCCTGTTCTATCGCTGAGAACAGCGGAGCAAAGTTGTCCACAGCGTTATGAGGAAGTATAAAACTTAGTTCTCGTCCATGGCGACGTGCCTTTTCTGCTTTTGGTACATGGGATGTAACTAACCTCGTGATGGCATGTTCACGAGCAACACTGTCCAACACTAACCTAAACAAAACACACAAAATGTGTCAGTTGTATCACTACACAACACCTTCTGCTTGCCTGGCAGTTGTTTATTCCAAGATGAGTCCTGCTTGTTAGGCAGGAGGTACCTGCTACTTTGGGGGACATGCCACGAAAGAGTTTTAGTCCTCCAGTCCCCTCCAAGTAAAACTTGCGCGTACTTTTTATATTAAATATATAAAATGTTATTTACTCTGCATGCAAGTTATAATTAATAAATACTTCTAAATTGTTATTGGTATTAAATGTTAATTATTGTAAATTATTAATGAAATTAAATAATTATTGGCTATCGGACTCGGTCATATTATCAGACACTGAGTCAAAAGAGATAGGAGCCCCCTGGTCTGCGGTTGCACAGGCTAGAGCGCTTTATTATTCTCCGCACCTACTGCGCATCCATAGTCCCCTCCAAGTACAATAGTTCCTAATTTATATGTGGTTTTAACCATCTCAGAGCTGCCTAGTCACATCTGTTCATTCAACTACCATGCAACACTCAGGCTACTTACAACACTATTGATTGCCACAAAAGTTCCATTATATGCTATAAATCTACTGACCGGGCTGTCATTCTGGGACCACGGATAACCATGACAGTGCCTAAACAACTGAGTCACCTTGACAGTACAGACAAGCCTGGTTCTAGAATGATAATCAACTCTGTTGCACACTTACGTCAGATGATAGCCAATGCCAAACTTATTCTTCAGGAATAGTGAAGAACCACAACATCGGAGACGACCTTTTGACACCACTGCCTTACGATCGGCAAGTATGTCTGCTTCATCCATGAAATGTGTTGTTAGTAATATAACCTGTAGATCAACAACCTCATGTAAATTAGAATAAGAGTTATTGAAGTTAATTAAAATACTGGCACATTGGTGGCACTAAGACTGACCTTTCCATGTCTCCTGTTCTGCAACACAGACCACATGTGCCTTCTGGAGTATGGATCCACACCAGCTGTCGGCTCATCCAGAATTATTATCTGTAACACATTACAACATCTGTATAGCAATCCTGTTTTCCTCTGTGGTTAGCCTCTAGTTCCCAAGAAGGGCAGCTGGATGTGCTTGCTTCAGAGGGGAAGTAAAGCCTAATGAAGGGTTACTTGAGCAGAATTAAGTGATCTTGCACACACAATGTAGAACTTGAGCTTGAGAACCATAGCTGTTAAAAGAAACATAAAAACTAAACTCAATGTAGAGCAATCATTTGAGGATATTTTGTCACAAGTTTATTGTGGAATCTTAATATTGTTAATAATAAACTGACTGGGAGTGACAACAATGAAGCAAAAATATAAATTTGAAAAACAATTCAATTTTAGGTCTCCAACAAAATAGGAAATGTTGGAAGTTTCTCTAAGTGGAAAAATATGTTATATGTTGGATTGATAGTCAACAGGAAAAATTCAATGCCACTGCCAGGATTTAAACCACAGATCTACTGGTTTCCATCCAGCTGCTCTAACCCATTGAGCTACCATGCCCAATTTGCCGTCATGGCACTAAATTCTCCAACTGACTCATATATTTCCCCGGTAAACCACTAGGGGCTCTCACATCCGAGATACACCATTTGTGGAGACTTACTGTTGTAAGTACTTGAGTCCCAGGCTTCATCATTTAACCAGTAGATCCATGGTTCAAATCCCGGCTGTGGCATCGAATTTCTCATGTTGACTCTATCAATCCAAAATCTTAGCCTGCATATGGCTAGTGTGAAGAAATTATTAATGTCCATCAATTAACTTAAATATGTTATATCTGTTCTGAATGTATCACTGATTTAAATTATAATAGCAAGCATCAAATAATTAAGTGAAATAAATGGGTTTACATCAAAATCTGGATTACTGAATCACAAAAACTACAAAATTCTGAAGATAGATTCAAGAACTCATTAGCGATTGTAATTGTCTCCAACATTTTTAAATATCCATAAAACTCTTAACACATGTTACACCGCATACTCTGTGTATGACAGAGCAAGAGTCAAAAGAGTACTAACCATCACAAATGGCAGCAAACTTTCCTTGTGTCTTCCCAATAAATACATAGTATTTTAAACAAAGTTGAGAAAATAAAGAAGTTTCCATGTAAATAATTTCACATGACCTTCAGTGAACCTCTAAACATGCATTTACTACTCACTTTAGGATCTCCTATGACAGCAATTCCGACCGACAGCTTCCGCTTCTGTCCACCACTTAGATGTTTAGCGAAAGTGTCAGCTTTGTCCACCAAATCAATATCACGTAATGTTTTAGTTACTTCAAACTCTACAAGAGAAGATGGAATTCCCTGCAAGAAGATTAAGATAACAATCATATTTTCCTCTTGACACTGGATAAGTGAATAAGTGAGGACATAAGATATGAGTAATGTTTAACTTTATTCACAATGGTTATGTTAATGAACATTGAAGCTGATTTTTCAGATAATTCAAGAAATTCGTTAAAATTTCCATATATGGAGATGTAATGCATACATTGCCCTCTGAAATTAATTAAAAGGTTAAACCAAGATGGCTTTGTTTGTGACGCAACAGATAGCCTAGGTTTATTATCATTCCAAGTTATGGAACTGTCCAGAAATTCAACCTTTGACGTCAAGTCAATCAATTTCAAGTTTTGGTCCCTTAGCAACAAGACATTGTAGAATGAACCAATCCGAGTTCAGTAAAAATTTTAATTTGATTTCATCTTCACTTGTGAAAGGTCTCAGTCCTTCTTGTTCTTTTGAGGTAGTCAGACGTGTTATAGATATTGTCTCGGACACAGACGCACTATTAAGTTGCAAGAGGACTGCTAGGTTTCTGCAAGTTACAGAAGTAATTTTATCTACTGATTAGCGATCAGTGAAAAGACTCGTCGAGTACACGTCGCAAAAGAAAATACGTAAATGATGAGTGGCACACTGTTGCGTTCACTACGCCTGTAAAATCAGGAAACATATTTGTAAATCATGTCTTAAAACATTGGCTGTGAAATAATTCAGTGAGAAAATAAATTCTCAAAAAGTGAAGCAGTGTTTTAAATCAATTTTGTTGCCACCATCCACCATTCCGTTCCTGGCGTCGTACCACTGCCTTAGATTACAGAGTCATGGCTCATCGACGGAGCAGCCGGCGGATAGTCAACTCTACATCATCGCAGTGACAAGGAAGCTGGAGAGATCATCTATTCTGCATCCTGAGGAAGGTAAGTCGCCTCACCGAGGGATAACAACATGTGGGTGCGTCGCGTGGCTTGAAGTTACATCTCGCCACACACGACAAACTTTTAAAGAAAAACTTATTACAACATAGAGCCTTATACTTAATGACTGTATAGAAGCAAATGTGATATTTTGTATATATAAATTACACTATGAGATCAAACGTATCTGGACACCCTCAAAAACATACATTTCTCATATTAGGTGCACTGTGCTGCCACCTACTGCCGGGTACTCATTATCTGCAACCTCAGTGGTCATTAGACATCAAGAGAAAGCAGAATGGGATGCTCCGCAGAACTCACAGATGTCAAACACGGTCAGGTGATTGGGTGTCACTTGTGTCAGAAATCTGTACATAAGATTTCCACATTCCTAAACATCTCTAGGTCAAATCCTTTCATGGAAGTGTTGAAAACAGTGTTGTTGTATAAATTAAATTAATTAGGAGTCGATTAATGACACAAAACAACACTTACTTTTAAATTTTCCCGGAACCGGTTTCTGAGGCCTTCCCTCTATCTTCAGCCGGACATCGACTTGTTCTCATTGGTGTAGCTGGCAATATTTTGTCATCGGTCTCCTCTGGTGGCGGTTCGAGGAACTTGCTGAACAAATCTTTCTGTGGGATGTCGAAATTGAATACTTTGTTCCTATTTTTTGAAATAAAGATTTGTTCCCATGTGGATAGTTCTTCTTTTCCTGTTGTATGTTTTAGTAATTATGGTTCTGGATTTATGTTGTGGTTTTTTCCCAAAAATGCGTGGCAACTGCTGATTTTTCTAATTGTTTGTATTTTATGTTCCTAAAGTGTTCCTTTGCTCTTGTTTCTAAATTTCTTTTGGTTTTTCCAATATAAATTTGACTACAGTCACAGCATTCAATTTGATATATACCAGATTTTTTGTTAGATGGAATGGCATCTTTGATGTTTGAGCAAATTAGGCTTTTTAAGGAGCAATGGTTCACTGGAGCTAGTTGAATGTTTTATTTTTTGAAGACTTTTTTGAATTTATCAAAGGCCCATGGATGGTAAGTGAATTTTTGAAGTACATTTCAGTTTCTGTAGCTGAGAGGGTTGTGGTTTCCTTTAGTAGTTTCTTCTTTTTTGCTAAGTTCACTTTTTTTCTACTAGTGATTTGGGAAAGTCATTTTTCTGTGCTATTTCAATAATTTTGTTGTATTCTATTTTGTATTCTTCTGCTGTGAGAGGGATGTTGACAAGTCTGTGTGCTAAACTATTAAAGATTGCCTGTTTGTGGGATCTTGGATTGTAGCCATTAGCTTTTATGTAGTTGTCTGTCTGTGTTGGTTTTCTGTAAATGCCAAAGTTTATTCTATTTTTATTTCTGATTATTTTTAGATCTAAAAATGGTAAATACTCGTCTTTTTCAACTTCTACAGTGAACTTGATCCCTCTCACAGCAGAAGAATACAAAATAGAATACAACAAAATTATTGAAATAGCACAGAAAAATGACTTTCCCAAATCACTAGTAGACAAAAAAGTGAACTTAGCAAAAAAGAAGAAACTACTAATGGAAACCACAACCCTCTCAGCTACAGAAACTAAAATGATCTTCAAAAAATTCACTTACCATCCATGGGCCTTTGATAAATTCAAAAAAGTCTTAAAAAAAAAAAAACATTCAACTAGCTCCAGTGAACCATTATTCCTTAAAAAACCTAATTTGCTCAAACATCAAAGATGCCATTCCATCTAACAAAAAATCTGGTATATATCAAATTGAATGCTGTGACTGCAGTCAAATTTATATTGGAAAAACCAAAATAAATCTAGAAACAAGAGCAAAGGAACACTTTAGGAACATAAAATACAAACAATTAGAAAAATCAGCAGTTGCCACACATTTTTGGGAAAAAAAACCACAACATAAATCCAGAACCAAAATTACTAAAACATACAACAGGAAAAGAAGAACTGTCCACATGGGAACAAATCTTTATTTCAAAAAATAGGAACAAAGTATTCAATTTCGACATCCCCCAGAAAGATTTGTTCAGCAAGTTCCTCGAACCGCCACCAGAGGAGACCGATGACAAAATATTGCCAGCTACACCAATGAGAACAAGTCGATGTCTGGCTGAAGATAGAGGGAAGGCCTCAGAAACCGGTTCCGGGAAAATTTAAAAGTAAGTGTTGTTTTGTGTCATTAATCGACTCCTAATTAATTTAATCTCTAGGTCAACTCTTTCTGATGTGATAGTGAAGTAGAAACATGGAGGGACATGTGCAGCACAAAAGTGTACAGGACGACCTCTGCTGGTGACTGACAGAGACCGCTGACAGTTGAAGAATAACAGGCAGACATCTATCCACACCATTACACAGAATTCCAAACTGCATCAGGATCCACTCCAAAAATTCTCAAGACAGACAACACCATACGACCCATAATTAGCAATACAGATGCCCCGACTTACAAACTGGTAAAATGGTTGGTGGAAGAATTTGATAAGTTTGAAAAGTTTGAATCACTAAGTTCATTGGATCTGGTAAAGATAATTGAAAACACTGTTGAATAAACTGGAGAAGTGAGGTATCCTTCGATATCAAATTTCTATTCACAAGCATACCAGTGTCCACCTCAGTAGCGCAAATGGTGGCATGTCTGCCTCACGTTCAAGAGGTCCCGAGTTTGAATCTCAGTCAGAGTGAATTACCTGGATAAGTTTTTTTGGGGGTTTTCCCTTATCCTAAAAGACAAATGTCAGGTAACTCTAAGCTCCATGGATCCTGGGCCCATTTGAGGATCATTTCACCCATTCCATTCATCATCCAATAGGACTTAAAAAGTTCAAGGACGTAAATTACAAACAAACAAACAAAACAATGCAAACCAGTACAAAAATACCAAAACTGATGAAACTCTGGTTATCCAAAAGCAATGTGGCAGATGATAGAATAGAAGAATACGTCGAACTAACCATCCTGGCCCGCCTCGGTAGCGTGATGGTAGCATGTCTGCCTCACATTCAAGAGGCCCCGAGTTCGAATCTCAGTCAGGGTGAGTTACCTGGATAAGATTTTTTCCGGGGTTGTCCCTTATCCTGAAAGATGAATGTCGGGTAACTCTAAGCTCTATGGACCCCGGACTCATTTGAGCATCATTTCACCCATTCCATTCATCGTCCAATATGACGATGACAATATGAGGACGTAAATTACAACAACAACAACAAAAAAAACTAACCATCCTATGTATTGAACAAAACAGCTTCATGTTCCCCAACAAAATCTTCCAACAAACTGCAGGCTAGGTCATGGGTAACCCTCTAGCTAATCTGTTTATGAGTAATTTAGAAATACATAAATTTCATCAACAAATTGATCTACAAACACAAAAGAAACAAAAACTTAAATTACTATATTAAAAAAAACTAGAAAACCCAAACATCAGATATGGCAAATTTACATTTCATCCAAAATACTTCAAGAAATTTGAAAAGATATTTAAGAACTTCAACATAAAATTAGCCCCTCAGAACAAACTACATCCGCAACTTGCTAAACCATCCTCTGAAAAACAGCAGACCAAAACTCAATTATAAGACATTTACCAAATGAGATTGTAACAAGATATACATTGGTAAGACCAAAAAGAATCTAGGAACAAGAATGAAAGAACACTTCAGAAATATTTAATTCAAATACATGGACAAGTCTGCCGTAGCACATCACTTTTGGTCTGAGAATCACAACATAAAGCAAGAAATAGAATTGATCAAACAGGCAAAGAAACCTCTAGAACTGCAGTTTTAGAAAAGCATATTCATTACTAAAAACAGATCCTCCTGATGAATTTTATAATTCCCGCCATCAACAAACTTACCAGATTATCAGATGGCAGCAGTTGCACCATCAGTCAACCACAGATCTGAGGTTAGGGAAGAAGTTCCCAGAAACTAGTCTTCATATAAAACTTGTAAGTGAAGAAAAGTGTATACAAGGTTGACTCATTTGCCTAATTTTAATAACAATGGCACTCCACTTTCTGAAATACTTCTTTTTATTCTATATTAGTTTATACAGTCTGAGTGCAATACAACAGCTGTCATTTTAAACTTTCAATTGTTTACTTCTATTTGAGTACCACAAAATATTAAAGTTTAAATTACTTATTAAAATAAATAACAGATAAAAGCAGCTTGTGACATAATAACTCACTCGGACGGCTGCAAAGAACTCCAGATGTTCACGAGGTGTGAGGAGATCAAACAGAATATCATGTTGAGGGCAAACCCCAGTCATTCTCCGAATGGTGTGCATGTCGTTTGGATTCCTGCAAACATTAACATTACATCAAGATTTAACTGTATTGGAACACCACAGTGAAGTGAAATAATTATTAATTTATAGATGAGTCGTATTTATTACACATCTGCTTCACTTACGCACCTATTTTGAGGACATGTATTGCAAATCATCGTTTGCATCTTCGGTTCTTATGCGACTAAAGCTTGATCCAGTGGTGTGGGTAATTCTGGAGTTGTTGCTGCCATCTGTTGATTTAGTGATGAACTTAAATGTGGGATTCTCTTCTGGCGGGATTTCAAAGTTCATTAGTTGGTTTTTATGTTTTTCTATGTATATTCTCTCCCATATGACGAGTTCACTACGTTTTTGTACGTATTTTAGTAATTCGGTGCTATCTTCAATTTCATGATTTTTAGACCAGAAATGAACTGCTATTGTGGACTTATCAATATTTTTGTATCTTAAGTGCCTGAAAAAGTATTGATAAGTCCGCAATAGCAGCTCATTTCTGGTCTGAAAATCATGAAATTGAAGATAGCACCGAATTACTAAAATACATACAAAAGCATAGTGAACTCGTCATATGGGAGAGAATATACATAGAAAAACATAAAAACCAACTAATGAACTTTGAAATCCCGCCAGAAGAGAATCCCACATTTAAGTTCATCACTAAATCAACAGATAGCAGCAGAAACTCCAGAATTATCCACACCACTGGATCAAGCTTTAGTCACATAAGAGCCGAAGATGCAAACGATGATTTGCGAAAAATGTCCTCAAAATAGGTATGTAAGTTAGTTAGTTTTTATTCATCCTTTTGATCATATTACATGATATAGGACACGTCAAGTACTTATAACTAAAAATTATACAATATACATATATACAACACAAGTTTGGAATGAAAATTCAACTGTATGTACAGTATAATGATAATGATGATGATAATGATGATAGTAATAATAATAATCATAATAATAATAATAATAATAATAATAATAATAATAATAATAATAATAATAATAATAATAATAATAATAATAATAATAATAATAATAATAATAATAATAATAATAATAATAATAATAATAATAATAATAATAATAATAATAATAGTAATAATAATAATAATAGTAATAATAATAATAATAATAATAATAATAATAATAATAATAATAATAATAATAATAATAATAATAATAATAATAATAATAATAATAATAATAATAATAATAATAATAATAATAATAATAATAATAATAATAATAATAATAATAATAATAATAATAATAATAATAATAATAATAATAATAATAATAATAATAATAATAATAATAATAATAATAATAATAATAATAATAATAATAATAATAATAATAATAATAATAATAATAATAATAATAATAATAATAATAATAATAATAATAATAATAATAATAATAATAATAATAATAATAATAATAATAATAATAATAATAATAATAATAATAATAATAATAATAATAATAATAATAATAATAATAACAACAGTTCACTTGTGAAGCAGATGTGTAATAAATACAACTCATCTATAAATTAATAACTAACATTACAATTTAAATTTAGGAACTTGAACAACAATTCATAATATTCTACATTTTGAGTCATACTAGTACTTATTGCTCCATATATTGCTAGTGTTTACCTAGAACACATTTCATTAGCACCTTCCTAACATCCTCAGCTAATTGCAAAAACTATTTGTAATTGGTTTACTGATACCTGTCACTTACCTTTTTATATTATTGAGAGACTAGTTTCAAAGGCAATCGGAAAGAGAATAGGAAAGAGATTGAAAATGGAGGTGATTGCCTTTGAAACTAGTCTCTCAATAATATAAAAAAGTGACGGGTATCAATAAACCAAATACAAATAATTTTTGTGATTAATTCTGAGGTCACTGTTACTAAATTCCTCCAAACCGATATATCCTCAGCTAATGTCGACTCATACATAATATTTTATTTAATGGTTTGTTCGTATAAAAAGCAAAGATTTGATATCATGCTGTCATTCAATGTGGATGTATTGTTCACGGGAATAACTGATTTGTGGATCAAAAGTAGCAAATTCAAAATGTGTTACTGATCCACCACTGGCAACTGACAGTTCCCATGTATCACATTCATTCCCCCCATTTTTAATTTAAAGTCCTACAAGATCAAAAATACTGGAGTACAACAGTTCGTTCTCAAATGTCCAGGCAATTTAAGCATCATCATTTAATTTGTAATTCAAATGTCAATTTATTTTCCACAGAGGTTATAAATATTAAACAGACATTGTTAATATCTACATACAGTATGTACTGTTATTATTATTCAATTTTTGAAACCAGATATGACTTTAACTTGGAGACAACTCTAATAAAACATGTTAATCATCCTATAGATCTTTCTGTATGGGCAAAATCTTCATTAATAAAATGGTCATAGAATCGTGAATTTTGAAACTCCACCACCAGATATCTTTGACAAATACATCATAAAAATCTATTGACAATATGGAGAAAAAGGAAACCCCTACAATTTACTAGTTGAGACTCAGCTGATAATGGGAGCAACAGCTCTTGAAACATGTCCAGTAAAAACACAGTGTTAGTGAAGCAATGTGTCAATATCTTCTCCATTCACTTTTATTTTAACTTGTGCTTCACTGTCTCTACACTTCTTATATACTTTGAAGGAAAATCATATATTGCAGTTACTTTATACAGTACTTTCATATGGGGAAATGCAAAAGGTTGTGATAGAATCTTCTAAATTCAACATAAAATCATAAGCATAATGATCCATTCAAGTTATAGAGCTTTTTGCAGACTACAACCCTGTCTATATATTTACAATCTGGTTTTATATGTAACATAAACACAATACAAGAAGAAAAACAGACATCAAATATCCTGCTCATAGCTTAGCACTGCTCAAAAAAGGTCTACATTATATGGGAATTAAAATATATAATAAATTATAAATATTATATTCCAAAAAATCCATTATCCAAAAGTATCACTTCTGTTAATAAAGCTTTATCAATTACAAAAACATTAAGTACATCTGAAAAATACAACTTAAAATCGTCCAACCCCACACTACCAAGGTTGTACTTACTGTCTGCCAAAAATCCACAAACAAGACAACA